>CP092884.1:26885810-27460403 GCA_030710605.1 Cordylochernes scorpioides | reverse complement strand
AAATATATAAATATATATATATAAAACCAACCCACACAGGAAGTTACCTGAACTTCAATTCTTTTGGTCCTATCTGTCATAAGATTGCGGTGGTCAAAACACTTTCCAAGAGGTTGACTACACATTTTACGGATAAAAATGATGAAAAAATTGAAAGAGATAGATTATTTCAAGAACTACAAAGCAATAATTACCCTAAAGAATTTATCAAAAAGCAATTATATGCACCAAAAATTCCATCCACGAACAATAGACAGATCTCAACCCCGAACGTGTTTTGCTCCCTACCTTACAGCTATGGCTGTGAAAGAATAGCCAGAAGTTTAAAAAAACACAATATTACAACCAGATATCAACCCAACCAGAATTTAAGAAGCATCTTCCGTCACCCTGATACAAAACAAATCTACAAGCCAGAAGATAGAGCGAATGTGGTTTATAAAATTCCATGCAAATCCTGCCAGGCAATATACATAGAAGAAACCAGCAAACCTTTATCTGAAAGAATCAACCAGCACAAATCTGCACTAAAGCACCATAACCCGACATCCCTACTGGTAGATCACGCATTCAACAATAGTCACACTCCAGACTTCGATCACACATCTATAATACATCAAAACATAAAAGAAAAACATTGCCGTTTATTTTTAGAAAGCTGGAGCTCTTTAGAAAATAAAAATAGTATCAATAGAAAGATTGACTTGCCAGATGTATATACTCAGTTTAGAACCTCCTAGATGATTATGCTATTTACATGTTTATTTTATTTCATTTTTAATCGGATATTTATTACTATTATTTGTATATTTATTTCACAGTTATTTCAATTTTATGATATTTTATTTGTTTAATTAATTCGATATCTCTTAATTTTCAATAGTTATTTACATATATCAATTTTTTTCTTTTGATTATATTTACTCTATTTAGAATGTATATATTAGATGGTTTATCTCCCAATAAGCTTGGAAGACGTCTAGTGGCTCACCTGGGGCACGTGACCTGCTGCGTGCTTCACAGCAAAACACCTTGTAAAAGATGGAAGATCGATCCATCGAAATATCGGTTTAATAAATAACCATATTAAAATCCAAAATAGGCCTTATTTTAAAATATATAAATATAGTGTAATGTTGGAAAAAAAAGAAGAATAGTAAATCAATGATCTTGAAATACTTTTAGACTGACAACACTGTAATATAAAAACTAGAACAAAGGAGTGTTGGTTTTGTTTACAAAATTAGTAATTGTAATGTAAATTGTTAAATGTTCTTTTCTCTCTCTCTTTGAAAATGATAAATTTAAAATACTTTCTTAAAAGGTAAAATCGCCTAATTCTTTAAAACCACTTCAGCTGTAAGTAAACTTGTTATTTGTTGTTTCATTGTCTGAACCATAAGAGATTCCCAACATGGTAGTGTTGGGGCACGTTTTTGTAACCATACCCCAACAGAAGGCGTATGTATAATCAAATCAAATGGATACATGGCTTCCCTCCCACATAGACTTACAGACCATTCTTTTTGCCCAGAAACCTAGACAACAGATGACACCAGACTTCCATGCCGAAAGCTGATGCCTGGTAAAGAAGAAGACATCCAGAGACATCCGAGCTGGAAACTGTTGTTTCATATGTACATATATTCCCCTCACCAAAAATTTAGAAACCTAGACAACAGATGACACCAGACTTCCATGCCGAAAGCTGATGCCTGGTAAAGAAGAAGACATCCAGAGACATCCGAGCTGGAAACTGTTGTTTCATATGTACATATATTCCCCTCACCAAAAATTTAGGTAAAGGTGACCAGAAAAAAAAAATGGAGAAGGAAGATCTCTAAAAGACTGAACCTTATAAAAAAATCCTTCCCGAGAAAGGAAAGCGTTATATTACAGTTCAAGTGAAAAGGGACCTGTGTCAATTTTAGCTAAGACGGAGGGGGGGCGATATATATATATATCGTCCCGAGAAAAAGGGAGGATTTTATTTCAATCCATGTGGAGGGGAGGGGGCTGGGGTCTGAAATTTTACACTATCGCCGTAGGTGTTGCTCTCTTTAGATTTTTTTTGTTTTGGTAATACTATATGTTCTATTTTGATGGAAGAGGCCTGGAGTCTGAAATCTTACACTAGTGCCGTGGTTGTTTCTCTCTTTAGATTTTTTTGTTTTGGTAATACTATATGTTCTATTTTGATGAGGCCTGGGGCGTCTATGAAATTGATACTGGAGCGTTGGCCATTTTGATTGGTGTTTCTTTCGGCGAATGAAAATGGAGAGAGACATGAATAAGAGGAGGTTCTTTGCCAAAAGGCGAGATTCGATCGGAGTCGCTGAGTGAAAGGACTGTCTGCAGATAGGAGACCAGACCTTTGCCGGCACTTGCGAGAAAAGGTAAGCCATTAGTCATTATGACTTAGCGCCTTCCCCCCCCCCCCCCCCCCCCCCCTTTTGTGTAGTAGCCAACCTAGATTTCGCATGGGCCCTAAAGGGCTATAAAGT
The DNA here is from genome assembly GCA_030710605.1 of Cordylochernes scorpioides. Lineage (NCBI taxonomy): Eukaryota > Metazoa > Arthropoda > Arachnida > Pseudoscorpiones > Chernetidae > Cordylochernes > Cordylochernes scorpioides. The sequence goes on along the minus strand of CP092884.1, from coordinate 27,457,899 downwards.
AACTTCAGGTCACCTCTATCTAAATTTTTCTATGTAAATAGCATATCTCGTCAGTATAGACATGTTCCCAAATTTTAAGATATTTAAATAAATATCTAGAGAAATTTTCTTGTTTCCTCTGTTACCTATTTCATACATAATTTGCCTTATGGTGCTATTCCCACTGTTTAAATGAAATGTTGTATGTTTCTTACCTATTTGAAGGGAATGTTACTAATAATCAAGTCTCCCATAAATTACCGGCCACATACATTGCCGCGAGTGTCTGTGTTTCAGTGTTTTATAGATTGCCCAATTTAATAACGATTTCATGGGTTGTCTGATGAAATTGTATAATAGTGTCGCGGCTGTTTCCATCTTTAGACCATTGTTCTGACAATATTATATGCTCGATCCTTGCTTTAGCTCAACTCTTAATCAATTACAGAGTTTTCCCCCCTTTTCTTTTTTATTTATTTTATTTATCCTGTTTGCACAAATTGCATTACATGTGATGATGTAAAGACATATGCCGATAGTGCATCACTGACAGCTGTGCTGCTATTATACAACATTAAGGTCTTGCTGCGGGTTATATACATGGGGTTGCTGGCCTAAATTGCTATATATATATATATACTTAAGTAAGGAAACTTTTAATAAGTCACATCGTGTATCCTCCCTTTTCAACTATCCAAACCGGGGAACCCATCAATGGCGCCCAACGTGGGGCCCGAATTTAGTATATGTTTCTTCCCCTATACTTTAGAAATATATACCTAATGAAAAGCCATACTATTTTTAAGTATTGGTGAAGTAGTCCACGCATCCTGAGATTAACAGTCTATTATAAATCGTGAATTTTAATTTATGCTTTCCGTTTCACTGGCATTTTATCAGGCAATGAAAGTTATGTTGAGGCGGTGTATACCGCATCTCTCGCCGCTGTCTTTTACGATTCACATTGTTTGTGGCAAAACCTTAATATTATCATTGATTTCTGATATCAAAGTAAAACGTCTATGGGGCTATTTTCTATTAATGCTATTGTGTTTTCTGAATAATAGAAAATCAATTATAAGCCTTTGATATTTGCTGTTTATGTTATTGTAATGTATTCTAGGTTCTCCTAATGCGAAAGTGTGACATGTTCCTTTGCAGTATTGGAAAATTAGAGACCTATTGTCTTGATTAATAACGTTGCGTCTATGTTCATATATTCTATTGCTGACTCTCCTTCCTGTCTCCCCTGCGTATTTGGCTTGGCAGCTGTATACACTCTGACAAGGGAAGGTTATCTTAAATTGATAAATGTGCAATTTTTTTTTGCCTTAAGTAGAGATTTCCAAGATTCTATTTCTGAAACATTTTTTTGGATGAGGACAAATAAAACCATCTTGATAGTATTAAATCTGCAGTATACATTTGCCAGCAGAAGGCATGATGAGATTACATGAAATTTAAACCAGTTATATGTTTAGTATGTTCCTTCAGTTGTAATTTGACACCGTCTTGAAATAAAGAAATTGGACGGTGCGCTATATCTTGATGCTGGATATTTCTGTGTCAGAAAGGTGTAGTTATTCTGTTTAATGAGAATTCCAATAATTATCGAAATTTAGCAGATTATCATTGGGGATTTGAACAACTGTCTTGAAAATTTTTGAACAGCCTGAGTAGATAAAGGAATCCTGGAGTTAGAGTGGAGAATTAGTAGTACAGACTGACCACTCGACGCAGATAACTCTAGAGAACAATTATTGTGTTAATCCGCCGTAGACAAGAAGAACATTGATCCTCAGGATATTCGATAGGCAGAATTTTGAGAATTGATAAGGTCATGGTTAAAGTTAACACAGGCATATGGGAGTAAAGACAGTGATTTAAACAAGATAAGAGGCAGCCTTGTGTCTTAAAAACTTTCAGTGGAAGCAGATGCCACTGCAAATATTCAGGTCTAATAATTTCCAAATTTGAAGTCATGCATGACGGGTTAGCACGGGATTGACGCCTGGACGGGCTTTCACTGGGATTAATCGAGCTTGCGAAAGAACTAGAAGAAGTGTGACATGTCACGCCACTGTACTAAGATAATAATTGAGAAGATTTATGTTGAGCCAACTGAAATTAGTAAAGAATTAAGAGATTAAGGTCTTATTCTTTGAGTTTTACACTAATTTCAATTACGCGATATGGACGGCGTTATAAGTTGGGTGGAAATGGTTCGGCCGCAATGGGATGGTCTCCTGGAGATGGTACGATCAAATAATACTTATTGAATGCCGGGCGGGATCGCATAAAGCATTAAACGATATCAAGAAATGCTTAAAGAAACACCCTAGAAGATTGGGGATCGACAAAATGACGACATGGAAAATGCTCAACATTGTACATTGGCAGCAAAATGATATCTTGCTATTGTATGGACGACCACTCCTTCCTGAAATGTGCAGCGGATGTTAGTCCCAGAATTAGGTCCTTTGAGGCGACACTTTCCTTTGCAGATGACATAAAGACGCATGACAAAACAGCACATGAGCCTTTAAACTAACTTCAATTTCTGCCACCAATTAATTTAGTTGACCAATAGCTATAGAACCACTGGAGACCTCCATACCTGTGTGAATATTTTAGTGAGAAATGAGCGATTCAATTCTATGAGCCATGAGGTATCCTGTAAGATCGGAGTTGTACCCCATTCAATTTTTTTTAATAGTAGCCAGTGCGAGATATTTCCAGGATTTTTTTTTCTAACTGTCATATAATTCGAAAACTAGAAAACTACACCATTTTAATACAGTTTACGTTTAGCACCCATGTGGACTCAATATGACCATTGAATGAAAAAAATCGAAGACTAATGAGCGAGCCAACCTAAAGAGAACGAGTTTAATAGGCTTACAATCAATAGTTGAAGCAAACTATTCGCACAAATTTGTTATGTTCTCTCTCTAAATGATCTATGACATTATAGGTTTTCTTAACAAGGTAACTACCCCGCCGAGTGTATATGGAGTTATAAAGCTTAAGGGTCATAGGCTGTTGGAACAGAGTAGTTCAAAATTAAGAGTGATAATAGATCGGGATCCAGATCCCGATGACGGGTTTCGAGGAAACACCAGAGGGATGAAAAGGCAGTGAAATGTGTAGAAAATGATGGAAGAGAGATGAGAGAGAGGTGATGAAAGAGGTGTTGAAAGTGATAAAAAAAGAGTGAGAAAGCGTTGAATGTTGATGAGAAAGAGATAGAGAGATGCAGAAAGATGTTGAAAGAGAAAGAATTGGAAAGGGTTGGATAAAGAGTTTTGTAAATAGTAGATAAAGGTTGATAGAAGAAAGTACATTTAATCTATAAAGCGTAGCTGTCGACCGCAATATCGCCTCGATAGAACTATTTCTTTTAAAATAAGACATATTATGCACTGGGGGTTTGTGTAAGCTGATTTACATAAGTTTCAGCGATTGTATACACTATTTAATATAGATAGGTCTTTATTAATTACAATATTAGGTTATATATTAAATAGCAAATAGGTCTTAGTGTTATGGTGAACTTTAAACAGTTTGCAGTTTTTTTTTTAAACATGTGTTCTAGTGCTAAGTGTTGAAAGGAGCTTTAACACCATGTTTCAGGGTTTGTGTGTTATTTGTCTCAACCTTGTCTTTGTGCAGAATACCGTCTCACAACCTTACTGTAGTGTTTGTTGCCATCTTTAAAGATCTTCACAATTTGTTTTAATATTAGTGTGTCATTTAGAGAAAATTGTCACAACCTTATCCTTGTATAGAACACCATTTTACACCGTTTTATTTAATAAGTTATATGAGAGATTTTAGATATAGTATAAGAGTTACTATTTACATGAGCCAAATCGACCCAACAGTTAGAGCAAGAGGGGGGAACTCAGATATTTCCTCCTTTCACGTGACGCGACTGTTCACCCCGACCGGTCGTGCCAGATAAGAGGGAATACCAGGAAACTCTGTCCTACTGACATCGCTCCCTCAAAACGAGAAAAGGCATCCCGCTGCTTACTAGTCGGTCACAAGACCTTAGGCAGTCTGTCCTTGTACTTCGGGGTTGTGATAGGGCCCCATGCTCGCTGCAAGAACGACATCTTGGGTTTTCGTGTTCTCCTAGTGTAGAATTGACTCAGCCTCATTTTTAGTATAGTATATAATTAAGAGTTGTCTCACAACCTTGTTTTAATATGACACACCGTTTTGAAGAGCTTGTACAACCTGTCAGGATATGATTTAGGAAATTTTTAGTTTCTTTTTATTGTTATGTTACAATTTTATCCAACAATACAACCAGAGCGAACTCAGAAGTAATGAGACGAGGGGAAGTTGACAGAGTTAGTGTGAACAGTTTAACTTTACGCAGGTCTACAAGGGTGAAAAGGCCCACACAGTGTAAATTCTGCTTAGACTGTCGCCACTAACTAGGATTTTGGAGTGTGTACGGAGAATCAGCTCGATAGAATGAGAAGTTTAGAGATTTCAACCTTTTTTTTTTTTTCATTTAAAACCTTTTTTTTTTTAAGTAGAACTTCATTAGGATTCCTTTTTTTTTATATACAAACTATTTCTTGTTAAAAACCGAGTTTCAAAGACCAATGAGAATAATGTATACCATTGTGAATTAACTATTTAGTGTAAATCTGAAATTTTAGTTATTATCAGGAGTAATAGGTGAAGGAAGGTGTAGGAAATCACAACTTAGAGGGGGGCTATGTCTAAAACAACGAACCTAATAGGCATCCTATGGCTTGTGTTGGGTAATTCAGAAACCCTATAATCCCTGGCCTTCAGGTAGTAGCTTTGAAATAGGTTTCTAATGAGGACATGAAAGGTCAATCTTTCAGAGTAAAGTTGTGAAGTATAGGGACCCTAAGCCAGGGGTAGAAGTTAAGTAGGCCCAGACCGTAGTCGATCCTTGGAAAGCACTTGAGAATGTTAGTGTTGGGTAGTGAATCATAAACCCTATAAATCCATCTTTCAATAGAGTGTTGAGGTCGGACTACTGCAAAGGGGACAGACGCACGATGAAGTAAGAAGATAGTGACTTCACCCACGGTGGCTAGGGGAGTGACTCAATCCGCTTTTATGAGGTGTCACATTTAATGGTCCTTTATTCACCATTATAATTTGTGTGTGTCTTTATAGAATTGTCGTGAAAAGTCGCTTAGTGTCAAGGCAAGGGCAGTTTTTGAAGTTACACTGATTCCTTTTTTTTTTGGTAGGTTAGCTTCCAGATTATTTAGAATTGTTAACAATTATTGTTAACAATCATTTATCGAGTATAAAGTGTTAGTATATATAGAGCTTGTACAGAGGCAATTTTCTTTGAGTAACCTAGGGCTTTAGTTCCCAATTTGTTTTAATTAGAAAACTTTATTTGATTTCACATTAGTCCTGGAATTTAGAAATTGTTAGGGTTTATTTGATAGAGATTATTGAGTGTTTTGGCGTCTATAGCAGCTTTTAACTTTAGAATGAATGCCCACAGTGACTGAATTTTTTTTTGTATGAATGTGAAGTGGAATAAATTATGAGAAGGTTAAAAACTAGTATACTGTTAGACCAAAATTACTTTAGAGCGTGTTAGGGAATTTAATAGGTTCAATTTTCAATTTTGATTTCTTTATTTGTTAGGAACGATAGCCTCACAGGACTGTAAAAACTCTATTGTTAGGAAAGGTATTCGCTCCATTTTGTTAGGTCTCCCCTTTCGGGAGTATAAAATTTTAATTTCTATTACTAGGGTAATCAAGTACTCTTTGTTATTTATATCAACTTGAATTTTAAGAGTCGTAGATAATGATCATATCTTGATTCTCAGACTGGAAGGTTGTGGGAGGTTATGATCAGACCAGGAAACCCACAAAACTTCTCCTCATTAGAGGAAACGAAGAGGTATAGATTGAATTTTATGCAGGATGGGGGATTTGTTTTAGCCATGCCGTATAGCCTGGGGTATAACGGCGCGACCTTGGGTAACCGATCTGACACCGTAGTTTCGACGTTTTTAGCGTGGCTGGAGCGAGGGTATTCCAGACGGGAGGTCCTGTAAGATTGGCATGTAGGCAGAGATTGCCCAGTTATTCTAGACGAAGTAGTTTCCGTCTATTGAATTTTTTTGGTACCAGTTTGATCCCCCATAGCTAGCGGAAGTTTCTTCTAATAAAGGATTCGCCCTGCCATACGTTTTGTTGGAATGAATTCGAGCATAAGACCGATTCGAGAGGCAGAATAAGTAATTATTAGGACCTTCAACGAGTTTAAACTCGTTTCATGATAGGATAAGATTTTAAAGTATTAGTTAACTATAAGGACCGCGAACGAGACGCCAGAACGAGCCAATGAGTCAAAGTTTTAGAAGTGTTGTATTGAGGACAGTAGAATTAAGAGCAGTTATACAGGGAGTAGAATTCTGAAGGAATTTGTAAAAGAACCAAAATTTCAGATTGATAAAATTCAAATTTATAAGATGTAGATTTGTAGGATTCAGGTCAATGAATAGAGGGTATATTAGTAGATGAAAGTAATATGAATTTCTTGGAAGGGGGAGGTAGCTGAACTGTACACACCCCAGAGACAAGGTAAACGGAGTCACAAACAAAATGGGAGAAGTTGATTAGTTTCTCTGTCAAACAGAGAGCTTTCTTCATACGGTTGTCACCCTAGATTTAAATGGACTGTGTAGTTTAATAGAGGTCTGGGCTATGTTCCATTTGACCAAGATTCTAAATGACGTACCCATCTGAGTTGAGAGTATTGTAACAGAGGAATCTAACACATAAGAGAAAACACACCCTCCAGTAGGATCGGGATAGACGAATATTACCCAGTGACCAACTCGTGATTCCAGACTGAATAAGATTGAAAAACTTAACTGAGATACAAAACCTTGAACCTTCAGCGCACAAATATATATAATGTGTTTTTTCATTTTCTAATTGAATATGTTATTATTTTATATCATATATATTATATTATAATCATATGCTATTCATTTCAACAATTTTATTTCCTTTGATATTCATGATATTAGTAATATTTACCGGCCATGTTGCGATTTTTTTTAACATGTTGTCATGGCTTATTCTTCCCTCAAGGCATGATCTATTTTATCCTTATTGTCTTTTATCCGCCTTACTTGTATAAGTATATATATTTTGTCATCATATATAATTTTGTAGTAGTTTTCTTTATCATCTATCATGGGATGATTTTTTATCATATTTAATCACTATCTGCATGATACGTGTTTTCTTCAATATATATATTATACCCATCATATAACATGGAAGGATTCATTTTATCATTACATATTTCGTGCCTTATTTAATAATTACTTTCACAATTTGTTTTCTGTAACCTTTTTTTTTTTTATTTAGCAAAAGTCATCATGTCATAGGCTAATCATTATGTATCAAGATATTTCTTTCAGCTAACTATAATTATCCTTTCCTTTGATTGTATATGTATAACTATACCACACGAATGTCTTGATTGGTACTTAAATAAAGATGCTGGCATGTTTTAGGAGTTGGACTAGTCAGTTATTTCTAAACGACTTCTTGGCGCCCAAATTTTTATATATAATATGTAATAGGGAAATGCTCTAACTGTATTGTTAGCAGAAAGAAGGTAGCAATGAATCCAGCACCACAAGAGGCAAGGATGGGGTTGAGAGGACTTACCACAAGGAGGGCCTACTCCTCAAGGCCAAAGAAGAAAGTGGAAGGGTGGTATATATACCCATGAATGGTAAGACAGATGACCTTGCTTACTTCCATACATATGATATGACTGTCCCCCATAACCTATGTTGATAACAGTGTGCTGACAGAATAATAACACATAAAAACCCCTTTGCCAGGATGCACAATGCCCACTAATGTTCGGAATAATAAACATCTAGAATAGCATACCATCATTTTGATTAGCCTTATCTTCCCTATAGGTTTCGGTACACCTGGCTTCACCTAGTAATGGAAAATGCATTTTGCTAGAAATGGGCCTGCTTTCATAGTAACTGATGAAAGGCAGATGAATAATGAATAGCACAAACGCATTTGTCCATTACTTGGCAGGGGGAGGATTGTTGGGGCACGTTTTTGTAACCATACCCCAACAGAAGGCGTATGTATAATCAAATCAAATGGATACATGGCTTCCCTCCCACATAGACTTACAGACCATTCTTTTTGCCCAGAAACCTAGACAACAGATGACACCAGACTTCCATGCCGAAAGCTGATGCCTGGTAAAGAAGAAGACATCCAGAGACATCCGAGCTGGAAACTGTTGTTTCATATGTACATATATTCCCCTCACCAAAAATTTAGAAACCTAGACAACAGATGACACCAGACTTCCATGCCGAAAGCTGATGCCTGGTAAAGAAGAAGACATCCAGAGACATCCGAGCTGGAAACTGTTGTTTCATATGTACATATATTCCCCTCACCAAAAATTTAGGTAAAGGTGATCAGAAAAAAAAATGGAGAAGGAAGATCTCTAAAAGACTGAACCTTATAAAAAAATCCTTCCCGAGAAAGGAAAGCGTTATATTACAGTTCAAGTGAAAAGGGACCTGTGTCAATTTTAGCTAAGACGGAGGGGGGGGCGATATATATATATATCGTCCCGAGAAAAAGGGAGGATTTTATTTCAATCCATGTGGAGGGGAGGGGGCTGGGGTCTGAAATTTTACACTATCGCCGTAGGTGTTGCTCTCTTTAGATTTTTTTTGTTTTGGTAATACTATATGTTCTATTTTGATGGAAGAGGCCTGGAGTCTGAAATTTTACACTATCGCCGTAGGTGTTGCTCTCTTTAGATTTTTTTTGTTTTGGTAATACTATATGTTCTATTTTGATGGAAGAGGCCTGGAGTCTGAAATCTTACACTAGTGCCGTGGTTGTTTCTCTCTTTAGATTTTTTTGTTTTGGTAATACTATATGTTCTATTTTGATGAGGCCTGGGGCGTCTATGAAATTGATACTGGAGCGTTGGCCATTTTGATTGGTGTTTCTTTCGGCGAATGAAAATGGAGAGAGACATGAATAAGAGGAGGTTCTTTGCCAAAAGGCGAGATTCGATCGGAGTCGCTGAGTGAAAGGACTGTCTGCAGATAGGAGACCAGACCTTTGCCGGCACTTGCGAGAAAAGGTAAGCCATTTGTCATTATGACTTAGCGCCTTCCCCCCCCCTTTTGTGTAGTAGCCAACCTAGATTTCGCATGGGCCCTAAAGGGCTATAAAGTAACTTCAGGTCACCTCTATCTAAATTTTTCTATGTAAATAGCATATCTCGTCAGTATAGACATGTTCCCAAATTTTAAGATATTTAAATAAATATCTAGAGAAATTTTCTTGTTTCCTCTGTTACCTATTTCATACATAATTTGCCTTATGGTGCTATTCCCACTGTTTAAATGAAATGTTGTATGTTTCTTACCTATTTGAAGGGAATGTTACTAATAATCAAGTCTCCCATAAATTACCGGCCACATACATTGCCGCGAGTGTCTGTGTTTCAGTGTTTTATAGATTGCCCAATTTAATAACGATTTCATGGGTTGTCTGATGAAATTGTATAATAGTGTCGCGGCTGTTTCCATCTTTAGACCATTGTTCTGACAATATTATATGCTCGATCCTTGCTTTAGCTCAACTCTTAATCAATTACAGAGTTTTCCCCCCCTTTTCTTTTTTATTTATTTTATTTATCCTGTTTGCACAAATTGCATTACATGTGATGATGTAAAGACATATGCCGATAGTGCATCACTGACAGCTGTGCTGTTATTATACAACATTAAGGTCTTGCTGCGGGTTATATACATGGGGTTGTTGGCCTAAATTGCTATATATATATATATATATACTTAAGTAAGGAAACTTTTAATAAGTCACATCGTGTATCCTCCCTTTTCAACTATCCAAACCGGGGAACCCATCAGTAGCAGATCGTGGTTCTTTTTGAATCGCGGTAAAATATATATATATAATATAAATAAAAACAAAAATGGCTGTCAAGCGAAGATATCGCAAATATTGTGTGAGGCTTAAAAATCCTGAAAATTTTGATTTATGGAATTTTCAGATAACAATTATTTTCAAAGCAAATGGCCTTCTAGATATTGTAAATGGAAAATCGTTGTTTGAAGACTTGAAAGATGAAACTGGAAAAGATAAATGGAGCCTAAAAGACGCCAAGGCACAAAAATACATAATGTTAACCATTGAAAAGAATGTTTTAACACATATTCTAAATTGCAAAACTTCAAAAGAAATGTATGAAAAACTAGTAGCCATTTATCAAAGAGAAGATGAGCAATTAAAATGCAAATTACTACAAGAATTTCATGGATTCAAATTTGACAAAAATACAGATATGGCAACAAATATAACAAGAATGCAAAATTTAGTATTCAAACTAAATAATGTAAAACAAGAAATTGAGGAAAGCTTTGTAATTTCTAAAATATTGAGCATTTTGCCAGACTACTTTAATTACTTCAGCACAGCATGGGACTCGACACCAAAAAGTGAGAAAACGTTAACAAACTTAATATCAAGACTATCACTTGAAGAAACTAAACAAAAGGTAAAGCCTGAAGAGGGAATAGCCATGAGGGCTACTAAAGTAAAGCAGTGCTTTAACTGCAAAAAGAGCGGGCACTTAGCAAAATATTGTAGACTAAATAAAAAATGGTGTACCATCTGTAAAAAGACAAATCATACTCAAGACCAATGCTTCTTTAAGAAATCTCAAAATAAATTCCAGGAAAATATTCCTTGCCGAATTTGTAAAAAGACAAATCATAAAGAAAAGGATTGCTTTTTCAGAAACAAAAATGAAGAAAATTATCCTTTTTTGCAGGAGAGACTTTAAAATGTAAAAATGAGGAATTGCTAGAATTTATTGTAGACAGTGGCTCAACAAGCCATATGATAAATAGTAAAAAGTTTTTACTAGATGAAGTAGATTACAACTCAAAAATATCAATAGCAAAAAAGGAAGAAACTCTAATTGCAAAATCAGTCGGAAAAATTCAAGGGAAAAAATGTGATCTCAAGGAGGTGATGTTTGTACCAAACTTGACAAATAATTTACTATCTGTAAGCGCCATTACCAGAAATAAAGGCAAAGTCATCTTTGAAGATGAAAAGGTATTTGTCGTAAAAAATGGAAAAAAAGTTTTAGAAGGAGAAAACAGGAAAATGGACTCTATACAATAAATATAGAAACAGAAAACCCCGAAATTGAAGAATCTCAATTAACAGCTACCCAAAATGAAGAAATGCTAAAATGGCACAGAAAAATGGGTCACATAAGTTTTTCAAGCTTAAAACAATTAAAATCTATGGTTAATGGAATAAACATAGAAAAAATAAGTCAAGATGAAATTTGTGAAACATGCATTAAAGCTAAACAGGTAAGAAAGCCATTCAATTCCCTTAGAACAAAATCAAAAAGGCCTTTAGAAATAATCCATACAGATGTATGTGGACCTTTAGATCCCACTACCCATGACAACAAAAACTATTTTCTAACATTTCTTGATGACTACACACATTTTTGTCATGTGTATTTGTTACAAAATAAATATGAAGTAAAAGGATATCTAAAAGAATTTATTACAGAAGCAGAAAACCAAATGAATCTAAAAGTTTCAAAAATAAGATGTGACAATGGCGGAGAATATGTAAATGAAGATATAAAATCCTGGTGCAAAGCTAAAGGAATCATTATGGATCTCACCATACCTCACTCACCTCAGCTAAACGGCAAAGCCGAAAGATTAAATAGAACCCTGATGGAGAAAACTAGAGCTCTTTTGATTGATTCTGGTGTAGAAAAATACATGTGGGGAGAAGCTGTAAGGGTTTCAGCCTATTTGCTGAACCGAAGCCCTACTCAAGAATTAGAGAAAACCCCTTCAGAACTTTGGTTCAACAAAAGACCAAATTTGTCAAACTTACAACTTTTTGGTTGTGAAGCTTATGTCAAAACCCTAAAACACATAAAGAAATTGGAAGACAGAAGTAAAAAATATACCTTTATAGGTTATGCACCAAATGGTTATCGCCTTTGGGATGAACAAAGCAAACGAATCTTTACAGCTAGAGATGTAATTTTTTTAGATAAAGGATGTATAAATAAAGAAGAAAAAATACCTATTGTCGAACCAGAAGAAGAATCTGAAGATCAACTAGAATTAAATGAAGAACCAAGTCTACCAGAAGTCTCTGAAGACAAAGAAGATATCCCTACAAAACCAAGTACTTCAAAATATAATCTTAGACCAAGAAGTAGTTTACAAACACCATCAAGATATGAAGACTTCTATTTAGAACGGGATGGAACAACAGAATCAGCTCTTCTAACTTACTCTGAAGCTATATCTGGTCCAAATCAAGAAAAATGGAAAAAGGCAATAAAAGAAGAAAAAGAGTCTCTTGCCAAAAATGAAGTTTGGGAAATAGTAAAAGAAAATGAAGCGTCAAACAAGAAGATTCTGACCTCTAAATGGCTCTTTAAAGTGAAAGAAGATGGTCGCTACAAAGCAAGACTAGTTGTAAGAGGCTTTGAACAAGAAGCAGGCATTGATTATGATGAGACATTCTGTCCAGTTATAAGCACTGTCTCTTTAAGGATATACTTTGCTCTAATGGCTAAGAGAAGGTTTGTTTTTAAGACATTTGACATAAAAACAGCTTTTCTATATGGGTTTTTGGATGAAGAAATATACGTTCAATTGCCAGAGGGTTATAAAGGGAATATATGTAGGTTAAGAAAGGCATTGTATGGTTTAAAGCAAGCCCCATTAAAATGGAATGAAAGATTAAAAACCTTTCTCAAATCCCAAGATTTCATACAACTAAAATCAGAGCCATGTTTTTTTTAAACCAACAAAGGAAATATGTACCTTGCAATATATGTAGATGATGGTATCTTAATGGGAGATAATGAAGAAGAATTAAATAATATTTTAGAAAAACTTTGCCAAGAGTTTGAAGTTAAAATAAACAATGATCCAAGAACTTTTTTGGGAATAAATTTGTGTTTTGAGGAAAAAAATAAAATTTTACTTTCACAAGAAAATTATGCAAAATCCGTTCTTGAAAGATATAATATGCAAAACTCAAAACCAGTACCCACTCCCATTACAGATGTAGCAAAAGAAGTAGACAAAAACTTAGAAATATCAAATGATAACAAATTTCCCTACAGACAAGCAATTGGAAGCCTTTTATATTTGACAAACAAAACTAGACCAGACATGACCTTTGCCACAAATTTTGAAAGCAGGTCAATGCATGATCCTACAACTCAAGATATTATAAACATCAAAAGAACCCTAAGATATTTAAATCACACCACCAATTTAGGCATATCATATGATGGAGAGATGCCATTTGAATTAAATGTGTATTGTGATTCTGACTTTGCTGGAGATATTAAAACTAGAAAAAGTACCACAGGATATGTAGTTTACTTATGTGGAGGTCCTATAAGTTGGTGCTCCAGAAAGCAACCTGTAATTGCCCTTTCCAGCACTGAAGCAGAGTTCATTGCTGCAGCAGATGCATGCAAAGAAGTGTTGTAGGATTCCTCTTACATTACATTTGGAAATATATATCTATATATATTTATATACATACGATGAATATAGTATACGCCCAGATCTACATGTGACCTATAGTTGAGTATCAATGTAAGACTCACTCCTACATCTAGATGACTAAATTCCATCCTTTGACTTAGACATACAAATGTAACACTCGCTAAGTGCTTACATCAACATGTGTAATAACCAAATTTACACTCAGATATACACTCGATATGGTATGACGAACACAAAGATCCATATTAATAATCAAAATATGTAATTTGTTCCAAGATAAAATTTGGGATGTAAGATACGCTCTTACATTACATCATACACGGTAAATATTGTATGCACTCGGATTTACATATGACTTGTAATTAAGCATCGATTGTAAAGACATCTGTATCTTGATTTCAACTAACTCATAAAAATTCCAGGTGCATACATATTCACAGTTTATGTTAAGGCAATAAACTTCTTATAATACACTCAATATCTATAACATACGCACCAAGGTCTATGTGTGATATGTGGTTTGATATAGACATTTAATACACATTATATAATTTACCGCATCAACTTTATTCGACAAAGAAAGGGATTTAAAAAAATTAAAACAAATTGTATTTACTATGACATGACAAGACGTCTTGGTTAGACAAAAAAATATATATATATATATCCTTTATATTTATCATGACTTCGTCATGCTTCTATATAGACCTTACAACAAAAATCTATATTAAAACTTACCTAAAAAAAAATTCTCGACTACATACCTATCTCCTGATGAGAGATCCCATGTGCCCCTCTCGAAAGCCTCGTCAATACTGCCCGGTCCTTGGTTCCGCCCCCCCCAAAAAATCTAGCCCCCTATCCCTTTTCTTTCAGCGCCCTCGATCCCAAACTCCCACAGAATAATAAATCTTGAATATACTAAATTCTCGAAATATTAAATAGAAAAAATAATATTATTATAGTTAAAATTTAAGGAATAAAAATAATATTTTATTAGAAACAATTATGAATTAGAAATATTCTTACTCGGCTTATGAAAGATCAATTTAACATAAATATTAACCAAAATTCAGAATTTATTTGTCTTATTGAGAGAAAATATTATTTTATTAAATTTTTATTTTTAAGGAAATTATGAATTAGAAATATTCTTACTCGGCTTATGAAAGATCAATTTAAAATAAATATTAACCAAAATTCAGAATTTATCTGTCTTATTGAGAGAAAATAGTATTTTATTAAATTTTTATTTTTAAAGAAAATTATGAATTAGAAATATTCTTACTCGGCTTATGAAAGATCAATTTAAACTAAATATTAACCAAAATTCAGAATTTATCTGTCTTATTGAGAGATAAATTTAAATTAACAATGGAATTAAAATCCAAATTTAGGATGCTACCCCTCTGAGAGACTTATATGCTAATTTCTTCTTAAAGAAATCCCAAGAATATTAATAAATGGTCCCCATCTATCAAAATGTCATGTCACAGGTCATATATATACAAGAATTAAAAGGGAGGTTTTACAAAGGCGCATGCTGGATGTCCGTTTCTTCTTGTTGAGGTGGCTTCTCCACTGTCCATCAGCTTTCTGCTTATGTTGTGGTTGGACTCCTGCTTCTGTTTTCGTCGGGCTTCTTACTACTTAATCAGGGGCCGATATCATCCTCCTCCAGTAGATCTTGGAATCGCGTCCAGGGCTGTGCCTCCCTTGATATATCTTAGTATTCACGTCCAAGGCTGCGTCCCCCCCCCCCCCCCCCCCCCGGCTTGGTCTTTGAATCACCGTCGGCCATTGCCGTGGGACATCCATCTGTACACCAAATACTTTCGGCGAGACACTGCGTGTATGTACATAGGATGTAAAAGAATGTTTACATCTTTGTTGGGTCTGTTTGGTGAAATGTGACCCAACAGTGTCATACATAAGATCCCTATTAGAAGAATTAATTACTGATAATTTTGATATAAATCTCTATGTTGATAACCAAAGCACTATAAAAATTATAAAATCAGGCCAATTCACCACTAAAACTAAACATATTGATGTCAAATATAATTTTGTGAAAGATCAAGCTCAAAAGTTTAACCTGATATATTGTCCAACAGAACACCAAATTGCAGACATCCTAACAAAACCTCTAGCCAGACCAAAGTTTGACAAATTCAAATCCCTTCTTATGACAACCATTTAAAACATAAGTCAAGTGAAGAAACTGTTGAATGTGAAGATCACTGATTTAAGAGGGAATGTTGGAAAAAAAGAAGAATAGTAAATCAATGATCTTGAAATACTTTTAGACTGACAACACTGTAATATAAAAACTAGAACAAAGGAGTGTTGGTTTTGTTTACAAAATTAGTAATTGTAATGTAAATTGTTAAATGTTCTTTTCTCTCTCTCTTTGAAAATGATAAATTTAAAATACTTTCTTAAAAGGTAAAATCGCCTAATTCTTTAAAACCACTTCAGCTGTAAGTAAACTTGTTATTTGTTGTTTCATTGTCTGAACCATAAGAGATTCCCAACATGTAAAACCTATATAATAAAAATATAATAGTGATTCTATATTTAAAATTTAAAGAGTAAACTGATAAAAATGATAATTTATATCAAGTAGATTTGATTAGATTAGCAAGCTAAATCTAAATTAATTATAAAAATAAATAGTTGTTTAGTTTTATAGTTTAGTTTTGTATTAAAATTATCTTTATTACTTTGATTATTTAAATTCAAATTATAAAATTTGTAAATTGTTATTATTTAATAGAGAGAGAGAGAAAAAAAATTGGTCAGTTTCTAAGATTTTATAGAATAAATAATATATTAAAAAATTTCATAGAAGATGTTAAAAATTTAAACATGGAATTTATTAAAAACAAATTTAGTATTAAAGAAGTAAAATATTTCAACAGTATATCAATTATAAAATACTTTTAAAAAAATAAATGGAAGTATCCATTTATTAAATCAACTTTTTATAATTTCTCTCAATAATAACTAATACAAATTTATAATCTTTAACAGTTAATTAAACTTAAATTATATAACTAATTTGAAAAATTTTCACAAGATTTTTAAAGTAATATTGTATAGAATTCATTTTATTTAATCTCCAATTTCTGGGGAGGAAAATGGAAATTAAATAAAAATGAATTTTCAAAATTAATAACTTTATTAATCATCTAATAATTTACCTTTTTAAAGGAAAATTAAAAGATAAATAATAATTGAATCAGTTATATTAATATAACTAACTGTATAGATTATAAAGATTGGCTTTCTTCCCTTATCTATTCTCTTTCTTCTTCAGTTGTCTTATTGATCTAAAATTTCTGAGAAAGCAGTCTAATTTTGAAAGGACGAACATGTGTCCTCCCCCCGCAACAGATGTTAACCAGAAATAGCTGTTTACAGAGGAAGGCGTCACAAATGAGGTAGGTAACAGTTAGAATTTCTTAACACTTGTATTTGTTAAATCTGTGCATATAAATGTTTCACTAAAACAACTTAATATTAACACATAGAATCCGGTCGAAGAGAGATCTATTGCATAATAGAGCAAGATTGAAATGTCGCTGGATTTCTATTTGAAAATCTCCGGTCCAGCAGATCTTTCTTTCCACTAATTAATTCATTTTAAATTTTTTTGTATATGTCTGGTCTACCATTAGGGTTTCAAAACATAATAACCAAATTTATAACAAAAGTTAATTCATATTATAGATATATTACTAAATACAACTAGATATATTCATATTATAAAATGAAAAAATTTAAAAAATCATAAAAAAAAGGATAAAATATAAAATTATAAAAATATATATATATACTAACAATCTTATCTACTTATAAAACTATTTAAGAGGCGTAATATTCTTTTTTAAAATAAAACAATTTCTACTGTCCTTACTGCGATGGAAAAATTAAAGGGAGGGCCTGGCTTTAATTTTTCCATCGCAGTAAGGACAGTAGAAATTGTTTTATTTTAAAAAAGAATATTACGCCTCTTAAATAGTTTTATAAATTGATAACAGATGGCGCTCTAGTACATCGTAATCTTATCTACCTTCTTTACAATTTTTTTTTCTTATTATTAGTTTGAAAAAAGTGCATGGTTCTGTCTTTCTCTCTTTTCTCTATAACTACTAAAATTTATACTATTAAATATATTCTCACTTCTATTATTCTATATACAAATTAGAGTATTAGTAAATTAAATTTTATTGCCCTCTATCGTTAAAATTTTACACAAATAAATTTACTGGCAATGCGTTTCTTTTTAAATCTCTACAGACCTTACTGCAATGATATGATTTAATGAATGAGAGGGCTTGGCTCATCAGTAGTGAATATAGTGTCATAATTTGGCGAAACCGCTGAGAGGGTTCACTACTGATGAGCCAAGCCCTCTCATTCATTAAATCATATCATTGCAGTAAGGTCTGTAGAGATTTAAAAAGAAACGCATTGCCAGTAAATTTATTTGTGTAAAATTTTAAATTAGAGTATGTCTAAATGACGGGTAACAGCCGATTGCAAAAGACGTTACGTTGATAAATTTTATTGTTATTAATTATAAATATATATGGATAAAGTGTAAGAAGTAAAGAATTTTTTCTCTCTCTCTCTCTATTAAATAATAACAATTTACAAATTTTATAATTTGAATTTAAATAATCAAATTAATAAAGATAATTTTAATACAAAACTAAACTATAAAACTAAACAATTATATATATATATATCCCGCATACTTGCCCCAGTGTTGCTGAACTCACCCCCAAGGCTTTTATCCTTCTTCTCTCTATGAATTAAAAATATTTTAAAATAATGATAATTAAAAGTAAAATATATTAAAGAAAAAATTTACCAATAGAAATAATTATGGATTATAAAGTATTCAATATTTAAAAATAATTTCAAAATACAATGACATGGTGGGGATTTGGGGAAAGTTTGGAGCTCGTAGTGGAGCTGGTGTTCTGCCTGAAGATAGTGATATCAGTCTCCATGAGTTTGTGACTTGCCCATAGGGATAGGCATGCGGAGTCTGGCTTGGTGCTGGTGGGATCAAGTCAGCTGCCACAGGTCATGTGGCTCGACCACAGGGATCTTAGACTCTGGCTCAGTGTTGTCAAGGCTAAAGGTGGTTTCAGGATTCATCTCTACGCCTCACAATCACCAGAGGTTTGCAGCTTAGATGAGAAAGGTGGGATATGGTTAGGTTAGTGGGGTTCTGGGTGAATCGGGCATACAGTAGTCACGACATGTCCTAACATTAGGATCGCCAGGTTTGTGTGTCGCATAAAAAAATATGAAGAAGAAACTCGCTAGTGGGTTCTTTACTCATATGACTATTTCTAGGATTTATTTTGAAGGGATCCATTTGTTGAATCGTTTGGAAAGTCCTACAATTTAAATGTAGTTAATTATTTTTTGGAATATCTTTATATAGAATCTGAAGTATTAAATATTTACATTATATTTAATATAGCCTAACGCACGTCCGCGCGTGTACACGCTAATATAATGTTTTCCATTGTTTTTGTAGATAGTATCATTTGTTGTCATAATTTTTATTTGCTCGAAAGCTTGCACAACACTAAAAAAAAAACAAGAAAACGCTTTACCCAAAAGGCAATATTTTTCCTTATTTATAATTTTTGGGTAGCTATTGCTTTCATAATATTTACATTAAAATTATAAATGATACAGTATGTGTAGAGAAGAAAATGCTCCCATATTTTAAAATCTATTTGATGCAAATATACGCGCAAAAAATGATCATCACGATTTTATTTTTCACTCTCATAATTGTCTACATATTAATCAAAATTTAAGAACAATATATTATACTTATACAAAAGGGCGTACCTGGATCTGTAAAGAAAAAAAAATTTTCTTAAAATATTTCGAGAGATTGCTCCCTCTTTATCAATTTATTGCACAGTGAATTTTATTTACAAATTATTGTAGATCTTATGAAAACAAATTTGTCATTGGTCAAAAATAACTATTGATAATAATACATTAAAAATTTTGATAATAATAATAATATAATAATTTTTTTGTTACTTAAAGGCTTTTTAGTAATGCAGTATTTTATACATTTTTTTAAAACAAAATTTAAGGAAATAAAAATAAGAAACAAATGAAGTTGACTGCGATTTTTAGAAAAAAATTAAGTAAAAAGAGACACATAAGGTTCGGGATTTCTTCATATCTAATTACACTAGCAGGGTCCTTCATTGATGCTATGGCCTCCAGGAACTTCCTCTGATGTGAGTTCTGGATGCCCCTGTAAATAGTGGAAGTATTTTCTCAATCTGGTTGATGTCCCATGCTCCACCATGACAAACCTTTCTTTTGCATACTGTATACTGACTTTTATATATATAGGTGATATATAGCTAGCAATAAATATGTATATATATATGTTTCTATGAAAATGTTAATCTGCAAGACGCAGGTTATCATCATCCCTTTTTGATTTGTTTTTGTCACTTTTTGGCGTTTCGAAAATAAACAATAAAAGGCTGTATCAGACTTTACTAAGACAATAAAGATTTGCTAAAAATAAATGTGTACGAAGATGTTGCATTTGGCGACGAGGATATAAGAGTAAGTACCCTCGAATTTTGAAGTAAATATTTTTAGAAAATATCTTTGATTTTGCATATAATTGAAAGTAAATTTTAAAAGACACAAATTGCAAAGTTTTAGGATGCAAATTTAAGAAAGAGTGAAAGAAAAATGGCTAGTTACCAATTTAAGGAATATAATGAGGAAACTGAAACTTTTGAAACGTTTTATGAACGATTGGAACAGTTTCTCATATTGGAGGAGGCAGGGGATGAGAAGAAAAAGGCTTATCTCCTAACCCTCATGGGAAGTAAAACATATGGTGTTTTGAAGAATTTGTGCAGTCCTATTCTACCTAAAGATAAAACTTTTGATAATCTAATAGATATCTTGAAAAGGCACTTCTCTCCAAAGCGCTCAATTGTAGTAGAGAGGTTCATTTTTTTTTAAAGAATGCAATTAAAGGAAGAAAGCAACTCGGATTACTTGGTGGAAATTAAGCGTTTGGCTTCCTCATGCAACTTTGGAAATTTTCTGGAGGATTCTTTACGTGATAAAATGGTTTGTGGATTATATAATGCCAAAATACAAAATAGAATTTTGTCGGAGGGCGACATTTCTTTAGCTAAAGTAATTGAGATAGCATTATCTATGGAAGCGGCCGAGAAAAATACAAAATTATTTCACTTGGAGCAGGGTGAAGATTGTGTAGATAAGTTGAGGATGGAACGCAAGGTTGAATCAAATTTCCAGAATGGCAAATGTAAACATTGTGGTAAACAGCATAAAGAACTATGTAGATTTAAGGAGGCGATATGCTTTAAGTGTAATAAAAAAGGACACATTGCCTCAATATGTTGGAGCAGTAGAAGAAATCTAAGGCAACATCAGAATCAGCCGGGAAATATACATCAGATAGGAGACCAAGAAGAGGAGGAAGAGTATGTCCAGAAAATTATAAGCGTGACGATACCTGAGTATAAAATTAATTTTGCCTCAAAAGTGACCCTCCCTATCTGATGGAGTTAAAAGTAGAAGGAAACTTTATTAAATTTGAAATGGATACGGGTAGTGGTCTAACACTGATATCAGAAAAGGATTTTAAAAATAGTCTTCAACACTTGAAATTGGAAAAAGCGAGTATTATTGTAAGAACTTATGATGGTACCGTGGTACCCATTCTGGGTAAAATCAATGTCAAAGTGGAGTGTCAAGATATTACTTACAAACTTAGAGCGTTGGTGGTGAAAGGAGAAAAGAGGGCTTTGATGGGAAGAGAATGGATAAATAGATTGAAATTGGGCTGTTTCGCGGTAAAACATATGCCTGTGGAAATTACCATTGAGGAAATTTTGAAGGAAAATCAAGCCCTATTTGTGGAGACAACTGAACCAATAAAAGGTTTCACATTTTCAGTAAACATGTGTGATGTTAATCCAATTTTCCATAAGGCTCGTCCGGTGCCTTTCGCCATTAGGCCAGCAGTTACTGAAGCATTAGACAAAATGGTGGCTAAGGGTTATCTATGTGAGGTGGCGAGCAGTAAATGGGCCACTCCAGTGGTTGTAGTGCCGAAGAAAAATAAAGAGATCAGAATTTGCTGCGACTTCAAGGTAACTCTAAATAAATATTTGGACACTGCGGCCTATCCCCTTTCCACACAGCAAGATTTATTCTCCACATTGGCCAAGGGAAAATACTTTTCTAAATTGGACTTGAGGAACGCTTATCTGCAATTAGAGGTGGACCCAGGCACCCGACCGTTACTAACGATAAATACTCATAAAGGGCTTTTCAGGTTTAAGAGAATGCCATTTGGATTGGCAAATGCGCCCAGTTATTTTCAATCTGTAATGGATAGGGTTTTGTCGGGTATAGGAGGCGTAATTTGTTATATTGATGATGTCCTTATAGCCACAGCATCAATTGAAGAACATCTGGCGTTGTTGAAGACTATATTTGCTCGCTTGGCGAAGTATAATATCAAACTAAAGAAAGAAAAATGCCTATTTTTGCAAAAAGAAATTGAATATTTAGGACATCTTGTCACGGAAGAGGGCATCAGACCTTTAGATCATAAGGTACAAGCAATACAGAAGGCCAAAACGCCTACGAATATCTCTGAATTAAGGTCATTTCTTGGTTTGGTAAACTTTTATGGGAAGTTCATACCCAATTTGCCAGAGCTTTTGAAGCCTCTTCATGAGCTTCTTCACAAAAAACGTCCTTGGGTTTGGACAAAGGAATGTGGAGAGGCCATTGACAAGTGCAAGAATAGCATTACCTCTGAGAGGGTGCTAGTCCCTTATGATGCGACTTTGCCATTGTGTTTGGCCACTGATGCATCGCAGATTGGAGTGGGCGCTGTGTTGTCACATATTATAGAAGGCCAGGAGAGACCGATTATGTTTACCTCACGGACTTTATCGGTAGCAGAACAAAATTATTCTCAGATTGAGAAGGAGGCTCTAGCCATTATTTATGGAGTTACCAAGTTTCATCAATTTATTTATGGAAGAAAATTTATTCTTATTACAGACCATAAGCCATTGGTGACCATTTTGGGCTCAAGATCAGGAATCCCCACCTTATCTACTTCAAGATTGCAGCGTTGGGCGCTTATTTTGTCAGCTTATACTTACGATATTAAATTTCGAAGAACTCAAGACCATGGGAATGCAGATCTTCTGTCACGTTTTCCTGTGGGCTGTGAAGAAATTCCAAGATTAAATAATGTCTATGCTTTATCCTATGTGGAAGAATTGCCGATCACAGCGGAGGAAATTGCCACGGAAACTGAAAAAGACGAAGTGCTCTCATTGGCCAAATTTTATACTCAGCAAGGCTGGCCTGAAATGGTGGCTGATCACCTCAGACCTTATTTTCAAAGGAAACTTGAGCTAACTGTAGATGGGGAGTGTTTGGTTTGGGGAATGAGAGTTGTCATTCCACCATCTCTCAGAATAAAAATGTTGAACTGTCTTCATGAGACTCATTCCGGTATGAACAAAATGAAGGCTGTAGCAAGATCACATTTTTGGTGGCCAAATCTAGATAGCCAAATCGAGTTTTTGGTAAATAAGTGCAGAAGCTGTCAGCAATCCCAGGATGGGCCAAATAAAGGAAAATGGCAACCCTGGAGATGGTCAACCAGACCTTGGCAAAGAATCCACATTGATTTTGCAAATAAGGAAAACATTAATTTATTAATAGTAGTAGATAGTCATTCGAAGTGGATCGAAGCCATCCCAATGAGAGAGACCACCACACGCAAAACCATTGAGCAACTACGGCGACTTTTTTCTTCCTATGGTCTACCGGAGGAACTTGTATCTGATAATGGACCTCAGTTTACTGGTAGTGAAATGAAAGGTTTTCTGGAAGGAAATGGAATTAAACAAACATTGATCCCGGCGTACCACCCGCAAAGTAATGGCTTGGCTGAAAGAGCGGTTAGAACAATTAAGACTGCCCTGGATAAAAATAAAAGGAAAATTGGGGATACACACACACCATTCAAGACACCTTATCAAAAGTTCTTCTGGCATATCGAAGCACCCCGCATGTGACAACGGGAAAGACTCCATCAGAGCTCTTTATTGGGCGTGCGCTTCGAACCAGAGTATCGTTGATACATCCCAGCTTGGCATCTAGAGTTAGGGACCAGCAAGCCAGGCAAATGAAGTATGATCGGCGAACCCATTTGGAAGAATTCCAGATAGATGATTTAGTGTGGCGTAAAAACTTTAGAGGTGGTGATAAATGGATCCCAGGAAAAATTGTGGGCAAGAAGGGAACTAGAGTCTACACCATTTTGATCCACGGACAGGTAAAGGCCTATCACAGGGATCAAATTAGAAAAAGGTGGAGGAATGGTGAGGAAGATGAGAGTGGAGATGGAGAGCGTCAACCCGAGCACTCAAGAGGAGCAGGTCCCAGTGCCATAATCTCGGAGGTTGTACGAGACAGAGGTTATATGGAGTCGCTGTCGCCAGGACTAACTAGCCAGCGGTCGGATCAAGATTCAGAGGTTCAGAGTGATACAGACGATGGAAAGTCATTGGAGCCTCTTCGCTCGCTGGACCCCGAGGCCTTGAAAGAGGAGGGTCCTGTCCTAAGGCGGAACCCACCTCGAGCGAGGAGACCGCCTGTGAGATTTCGTGTTTGAAGAGAGAAGATGGTGATATATAGCTAGCAATAAATATGTATATATATATGTTTCTATGAAAATGTTAATCTGCAAGACGCAGGTTATCATCATCCCTTTTTGATTTGTTTTTGTCACTTTTTGGCGTTTCGAAAATAAACAATAAAAGGCTGTATCAGACTTTACTAAGACAATAAAGATTTGCTAAAAATAAATGTGTACGAAGATGTTGCAGGTATTTCCCAAAGAAACGGCCTGTCACTCCAATGTAGGCTACATTGCAGCTTTTACATGGGATTCTATACACAACATCCTTTGTGTTCCCTATATCTACTTTCTGCTTTGTAATTGTATTTCGGACTATCGTTTTTAAAGATGGTGCATTTTTGAAAACAGTGGTTATTCTGACTCAAAATATATTATACGTTTTTCTTTTGAATACCTTTTTTTCCATTAAGAATTTTTATGTATATTTTTGATAATTTCCATTTTTATTACCACTTGCGATAGCAATTTGATTTTTCAGAATTTTTTTAATAAGTCATTTCAGTTAATTGTCATTAGATAAAAAAATGCATAATTATTTGCTTAGGATCAGAACTTATTTTAAAACATTAACTGTTGATTTCTGAAGATTTTTTTTCAATATATCCATTCTCATATAGATATTATGAATATAATAAATGTGTGTACAAGATAATAGTTAAAAATAATAATATAATAACAAATACATCAATCTTTATAGTGGTTATATTTTACTTGCAATTCAATGGGGCTCTAAAATCTGAAAAACCAGAATTTTTGAATTTCTGCTTCTTTTGAGGTAATGAATGATCCCTAAAAAAATCCAAGTTTCAACTTAAACGGTTACCAAGTGGGAATCTTACATCATTAGAAGATGAACATAAATGATATTCATATAAATATATATATTTATGTGAAAAAAAATTATCAGAAAATAAAATAATAAAAAAGGTCATGTGATGGAATTTTTCAATAAAAATCCTTTGGCAAGTGCGCTAACTTCAACTTTAATTTTATAAACATATTTTACGTTATCAATCATTTTTGAATTCTCGAGACTATATATCCTTTCTAATGATTGCAAAATATCTTGCAGAATGGAAATGAATAATTACGAAAACGATAAAGAAAATTATCCCGATCATTGTGACAATACTGGCAAAAACTGTTCAACGTCTAATGTCTCGTCAAGCAGTATTTCAAAGTTGGAAGCTGAAAGACAGTAAGACATACTATTTAAATAACAACTTTCATTATAAATATATAATATAAATATTATGTATACCAAAGTCCAGGGAGTAAATAATATATTTCTCTACCATAATTATAGTATTTATATTATTCAATATTTTTTGAAAATAGAGCAATCAATACTTAATTCATTAGATAAAAAAAAGGCATATATTGGATTTAATAAAATATTTATTTTGCCAATATTTCGGCTGGCCGAACGCCAACCTTTACAAAAATGTAATGCCTCGATAAAGGTTGGCGTTCGGCCAGCCGAAATATTGGCAAAATAAATATTTTATTAAATCCAATATATGCCTTTTTTTTATCTAATTATTCAATATATTCAGTAATTTGGGTTAAGTTTAATTTTTACAATAACAACTAATTACCTTCTAGCATCTGATAATTCACCAATATTATTTTTGAACTGAAGATATTTTGCCTAAATATTTTCATCCTTTGGACTTATTCAATTGGTTCGGTTAATGGCTTGTCAAAAGAATTTAGCTCCCTTCCATTGTATAAATCATGTTTCCTAATTGGCTAATGGAAGCTTTTGTCAGTATAACATAACAGCAAAGAAACTTTTGACTACCCCGCTCTCCATATATATATGTATAATTTTTCTTAATATTAAAAATAATTGCACACAGTATAAAATAATATAAAGTTGTGGGAGGATATTTTGTTCATCATTCCAGTAAAAAATGTAAAGTGGAGATGAAGAATGAGCCACAACACCAGTTTTGGCAAATTTAGTCAAAAGCCAAACTGTATACCATATATTTACAGGGGTCAAGGCCCTAATATCCAATGAGAATTTTTATGAAAATCAATCAAATTTGCCTCTTTTGGTACACAGTACAGTAGAACCTCCACGGAGGACACTTCCGCTAGAGAACACCTCTCTACAAAGGACAGTTTTCATTATCAAAATGATCATTTTTACTATTTTAACACTACAGTAAGAGGACACCTCTCCCTAAAGGACACTTTGACTCTGCAATTAGGTGTCCTTAACAGGGAGGTTCTTCTGTATATGACTGTTCGGTAACTGTTGTTAACCCGGCAGCGGTCGCGCCCTCTTTTATACCTTGAAAGGTCGCGGTGGGTAAAATTTACCCACTTTTAAAAACCTAAATAAATCAAATATTCTTTTCAATATTTTTATTGTTTTCTATGTTAGAATAATGATTTGTCTATTAAATAACTTTACATAAAATCCTGAGATATAAAAATCATATTTTATTTATTTTATTAATAACAAATCAAAATATCAAATATTTATGATATATTTGACTATTTTATGAAAATAAAAATATATATTGAAGATAGGTTATAAAATATAAATTTGTATGAAAGTTATCACTTCCTTTCATAGAAATTAGGACTTGTTTCGTCCTTTATGACATTCTTGACAAATTATTACAGAGTGTTCCTTACACAAAAAAGCAAAACAGTACTGGCAATGTTGAATAGTTTTCTGTCCTATTTTTCTTTCTGGAATTTCTTGCATCGATGTCTTTCTCCTATTTTTGGCTTTTTAGATGGACCAGGCTCTAACAAATTAAAAATATCGGATGCCTTTTCCTTTATTTCACATGGCATTCTTCCGCTTACTGTGCGAACTTTGACCATCTCTTCAATAAGATCTAAGAATAAGGTTTTCGAAAAATGACGTCTTGATTTAACCTTTGATGCGTTGCCATTTGCAAAATGAATTATCTGTGAATTTATTGCCCCAATATTTAAAAGTGAATAAAAAATAACCATGGGCCATCTTCTTGAATTTCTAGCACAGTTATATGTAGCTGTCATTTCGTCCATCATATCTACACCACCCTTTGTCATATTTATGAAATAAAAGGATTTAAAAGCGCGAATGTTTCTTTTATACATAAAACGAACTTCTACTGTCCTTACTGCGATGAAAAAATATATTGGGAGGGCTTGGCTCATCAGTGGTGAACCCTCCCAGCGGTTTCGCCAATTTAATCCACCAGACCGCTTCTCAGAGCTCTAATATTGTATTGGATCATTCTGCTTTTATATGCTACACTGAAGGATGTAATCTTAGAAATGGTTTTCAAGTAAACTATGGACATAAGCTTATAGGACAGTAGAATTATATTCAAATATTTGCTTCGAGCAATGCTCTTCAGCAAACTATAAAGACAAGATCATTAGAAATAAATTAACACAAAGCAATAACGCGCCATCTATACATATAAAATAAAAGGATTTAAAAGCGCGAATGTTTCTTTTATACATAAAACGAACTTCTACTGTCCTTACTGCGATGAAAAAATATATTGGGAGGGCTTGGCTCATCAGTGGTGAACCCTCCCAGCGGTTTCGCCAATTTAATCCACCAGACCGCTTCTCAGAGCGGTCATATTATAAAACATTATCATCTCTGGCTTTTTCAATTCTCCCGTTGAATCATCTATATTTGCATCGTGGTGCAGAGTTGAAAGCATAAGTACAACTTTATTCTCTTTAGGCTTGTATGAAAGAAGTGTCATTTCACTTTGAAAGCCAAAAACACTAGTGTGTACATTTCTACCTCTGCTGATGACAAACTCTGAGGGGATTTCCTTTTTATTTCTTTTTAAGGTACCAACAATTGTTAGTCTTTATTGTTGTAAAAGTTTTAGAGCTAAAGAATAACTGGTGAACCAGTTATCCATTGTTACATTTCGGCCAGTTCCCTTGATTGGCTCACACAATCGTTCCACAACGTCACTTGGACTGTTGCTGACATTGTAAGGACCTTCAGGGTTTTTTCCTGAATAAATCTCCAAGTTACAAGTATAAAACATTTTTGAATCCACGAGAGAAAATAATTTTATTCCATATTTATTGTGTTTACTCGGAATATACTGCCTGAAATTGCATTTCCCTCTGAAAGCGTCAAGCTTTCCATCCACCGTTGTATATTCCGAAGGAGAATAATGCTTTTGGCAATTTTTTACAAAAGTATCAAGAATCAATCTCACAGCTGCTAATTTATCTTGACGAAGTCTTTCATTTCTCGTAGCTTTGTCATCAAAACGAATTACTCTGAGAAGAAATCGGAATCTGTTTTCAGAAATAGCTATTCTACACAATTCAAATACAGTACTATCTCTTGCCCATGCATCATCTGTATTCAATTTATTCGCTTTCATGACCCCAAGAAAGTAAATAATTCCCAATAAAGCTTTAATTTCATGTAAGTTTGTCAAATTAGCATCTCTTTCTCTGCTCTAGTTCTGCTGAATATTCCTAATGTAAATGTTAGTATTTGTAACTATGCATTCAAGTATATTGTCATCTATAAAGAGATTCCAACAATCTAATATCGATTTAGCATTTTTTGCTTCACCCTTTACCCCTGGTAGATGGGTGATAATATTTTCACTGCGAGTTCCAACATTTTTTTGGGGAAGAGCTTTCTTCCATTTAGTCTTTTGGTCCTTTCCTATATAGTAATTGAAGCTTGGATCCTCATTGTTTTCTTCTTCTGATAATGTATACTGTTCAGTGTCTGTACTCCAATTCCTCTCTTCGAAATGATCATCAGTTTCTGATTCCTCATAATCGGGATTTGGAATATTTATAAAATAAAAGGATTTAAAAGCGCGAATGTTTCTTTTATACATAAAACGAACTTCTACTGTCCTTACTGGGATGAAAAAATATATTGGGAGGGCTTGGCTCATCAGTGGTGAACCCTCCCAGCGGTTTCGCCAATTTAATCCACCAGACCGCTTCTCAGAGCTCTAATACTGTATTGGATCATTCTGCTTTTATATGCTACACTGAAGGGTGGAATCTTAGAAATGGTTTTCAAGTAAACTATGGACATAAGCTTATAGCTGAAGAGCATTGCTCGAAGCTAATATTTGAATGTAATTCTACTTTCCTATAAGCTTATGTCCATAGTTTACTTGAAAACCATTTCTAAGATTCCACCCTTCAGTGTAGCATATAAAAGCAAAATGATCCAATACAGTATTAGAGCTCTGAGAAGCGGTCTGGTGGATTAAATTGGCGAAACCGCTGGGAGGGTTCACCACTGATGAGCCAAGCCCTCCCAATATATTTTTTCATCGCAGTAAGGACAGTAGAAGTTCGTTTTATGTATAAAAGAAACATTCGCGCTTTTAAATCCTTTTATTTTATATGTATAGATGGCGCGTTATTGCTTTGTGTTAATTTATTCCTTATTGCCTTGTCTTTATAGTTTGCTGAAGAGCATTGCTCGAAGTAAATATTTGAATGTAATTCTACTGTCCTATAAGCTTATGTCCATAGTTTACTTGAAAACCATTTCTAAGATTCCATCCTTCAGTGTAGCATATAAAAGCAGAATGATCCAATACAGTATTAGAGCTCTGAGAAGCGGTCTGGTGGATTAAATTGGCGAAACCGCTGGGAGGGTTCACCACTGATGAGCCAAGCCCTCCCAATATATTTTTTCATCGCAGTAAGGACAGTAGAAGTTCGTTTTATGTATAAAAGAAACATTCGCGCTTTTAAATCCTTTTATTTTATATGTATAGATGGCGCGTTATTGCTTTGTGTTAATTTGGAATATTATTATCATCACGGAGAAAATCAGCATTTGAAAGCATTTTATGTAAAATAATGTAAAAAGAGGAAATAAAATATAAATACTACCTTATTTTTGGAAGAATAGATTGTACTATTGCACTTGGGGCAGCAAAACCAAACAACAAGAAGCCAGAAAGTAACTCGAAACTTAATTACGCAAACCAAAACCAAAAGCGTTAAAAGGTCGCGCTGGGTAAAAATTACCCAATGACGAGAACTCAAAAGGTCGCACTGGGTAAAATTGACCCAAACATGCTAATAATATGAATATATGTCATAAAATTAAAATTATAGGTTTATTATAATAATCTTTAGATAGATTTAGAAAGGTACTGAGAATATATTTTAAATATATATTTTTTTTAATATAGAAATATTTTCGAAAAGTTCCTTCTGGGTAATTTTTACCCATTGCGACCGCTGCCGGGTTAACATCATTAGACTAAAGTGATTTCCTTTGATAACAGTACTAACTATTTAAGAACATGCTGTGATATTTTTTCCCATTCAGTACTTTTGTCTGATGATGGTAACAACACTGTGTTACTGAAATGTCACACACATTTATTTATTTGGATTTGTGGTCTTATTGTGTTTCTAATGTATAATCCAAATTGTACCTAATCACCATAGTAGGGAGAGGGGGGTCGGTGGAAGGATGGTCTAACTGCAAAAGTCGAACTGCTTTTCACATGTGTAGACACGTGGTGCATTTACAGTAAAAGCAGTCGCCAACGTCTACCCACCATGATTATCATTGAGATAAGAAAGAAGAAGATGATTATCATGGCCTGTAGTGTGTACTAGGGATAAGCCAAAAAAAAATTGTCTTTATTCTTTTATTTCTCTCTTTTTTTTTTTTTAATCTCTCTTTTTGTTGTTTTCCTTGGGCTCTTATCATGCAAATCCATGTAGGATAAGATATTTAAAAAAAAAGAGAGAGAGAGAATAAAAAGCACAAGTTATCCTAACCTTAATTAGGTTTTGTCTATATAACATCTGCAGTATTTCCGAAGATCATTTGTTGGTTGGAAGTTGATTCAGAAAATACACAGCCACATCAACCAGTAATTTATTTAACTCCTGGTGTTTCAGTTACTTGCTGTCACTCTCTTCCATGATTGGCCTGTACCACGTGTACTAGGGATAATAATAAAAAAAAAAAAAACATGGTAAAGAGAAAACACTGTTTAGCTTACTCCCAACTAAATGACTAGTGTAGAGCTATAATAGGACTGGAGGGTTACAGTGGTTGGTTATGTTTCAGGCAGTTTGAGAATGAGCTGGCTTCCCCCTCTGCCGACATTCACATTCTGGACACCTGGATAAGGTAAAACCTTCTTTATTAAGAAAGTTGAACATTTTAATTAAAAAAAAAAAAGAAAATATACAAGGTTGCCCCAAAAGTTCGTTAACACTTGCAAAAAAATTGAAATTACAATATTATTCGCAGTTATGTATAATGTCTTTGTTGTAGTTTCTTAGCCTCTTATGTAAAGATTACACAAATTCCATTAGTATAATGTCTTTGTATTATGTATTTGCCGTAATAATATTATTCGCTAAGTAAAAAGAAAAACACTAACTTTTAGGACAACCAGAAATTTTATTCCACTTTTGTATAAAATTATGTAAAATCGTATTTAATTATAACTCATGTCCTAACAGTGATTTATTATATTGTGTAGAAGGGCTATCATGCCTGAAAGGTAGAGATTTGAAATATAATAATAAAAAAGAAATCTTTCCCTGGAAATGTTTTCATCTCAATACTGTAACAAGGGATTTTCTTCTTTCTTATCTCCACTCAATCATATCAGGGTATCAAACCTGTAGAGCGTGTTGATGGTGTCTGATGAAGATGAGTAGAGCTTATCAAAAGAGATTTGACAACCATAATGATTGGGCGAAGTAGCATGCCTTACAAAGTTAAATAAGTGAATAATTAGACAAACTATATTGTAGGTAGCCCTCAGAATAAAAATATTTATTTATCACCTAAATGTTTAAAGAGGTGGATAATCACAATGTTGAAAAATACAAAAATGATTTTATAACACAGTAGAACTACCTCCCTGTAAAGGACACCTAATTGCAAAGCCAAAGTGTCCTTTAGGGAGAAGTGTCTTCTTACCAGAGAGTTGCTGAATAGTAAAAATTTTAATTTTGAAAATGAAAACTGTCCTTTGTAGAGAGGTGTCCTCTAGCGTGATGTCCTTTCATGAGGTTCTACTGTATTTATATAATTTGTTTATAAAATAATTTTTTTATTTCGGTTACAATGCTGTTACCAAAAAGTCACACACTATTAAATTATTTGGATTAGTTCTTATTTTCTTGTATCTATAAAAAGAGAGAGAATAAAAGAATAAAAAACACAAGTTATCCTCACCTTAATTAGATTTTGTCTATATAACATCTGCAGTATTTCCGAAGATCATTTGTTGGTTGGAAGTTGATTCAGAAAAAAACACAGCCACATCTACCAGTAATTTACATAACTCCTGATGTTTCAGTGACTTGCTGTCACTCTCCTCAGGGGAATAATTACTTTGAATCCTAGTTCTACTTATCTTGTTCTATACAATCGTGTACATATATAAGTAGAACTAGGATTCAAAATAATCATTCCCCTGAGGAGAGTGATAGCTAGTCGCTGAAATGTCAGGAGTTAAATCATTCGTTGATGTGGCTGTGTTTTTTCTGAATCTACATTGATAAAGCACAATTAGGATTCTAGATTATAGATACAGTTAAACCTGTCTATAGCGCCCCTTCTAAATAGCACCTTCCTCTCTATAGCGCCCATTTTTAAACGTTAAAATGTAAAGATTTTACATTAAAAGTGACCTGTCTATAGCACCCTCTCTATATAGCATCCTATTTTGGTAAGTCCCAAGAGGGGGCGCTATAGACAAGTTTAACTGTACAAGAAAATAAGACCTAATCCAAATAATTTAATAGTGTGTGACGTTTCAGTAACAGCATTGTTATCATCATCAGACAAAAGAATAAAAATAAAAAATCTGATTCTGTCTGATGATGGTAACTGCTGTTACCGAAACGTCACATACTATTAAATTATTTGGATTAGGTCTTATTTTCTTGTATCTTGAATCTGCATTATTAGTATTTCATGTAAAATAGCTTTCAATTTTAATTTTTTTTTTCTTTCCAGACTCCGTGGTGATTCCATGTATTAAACTATATGTCTCTTATATATATGTATCATTTATTTATTTATTACCAGTTGCAAATAAGACACCCTATATCCAATCTGGATAATTGTGCTTGAAACTATTTACAATAATTCATATTGTTGTAGAGTAGGTAATAGAATATATATGTCACAAGGTAATAAGACCAATTCCAAATAAATAGTGTGTGTGTTTTGCTATCAGCGTTGTTATTATCTTCAGAAAAAAGTACTGATAGTTACTGTTATCAAGTCTAAGTTTACACACTTGATAAAAGTAACTATTTAAAACTTGCCGTGGTAAAATTTCTCATTCAGTACTTTTGTCTGAAGATGGTAACAACGCTGTTACTGAAACGTCACACACTATTTATTTATTTGGATTTGGTCTTATTACCTTATGTTTATAATCTATAATCCAAATTGTGCCTTATCAGAATATATATGTCATAATTTGCATAATATCCAAGATGTATAATTTCTTTTCGCCAAAATAAGTATGTAAATATGTTAGGCTTGTGTTAAAATGTAAATATGCAAATTCATCCATATATAAAAACTTTGCAAAAATAAACGTGGCAGACATCGCGGGCGAATGCTACGGCACGTACTTTTGTCTGAAGATGGTAACAACGCTGTTACTGAAACGTCACACACTATTTATTTATTTGGATTTGGTCTTATTACCTTATGTTTATAATCTATAATCCAAATTGTGCCTTATCAGAATATATATGTCATAATTTGCATAATATCCAAGATGTATAATTTCTTTTCGCCAAAATAAGTATGTAAATATGTTAGGCTTGTGTTAAAATGTAAATATGCAAATTCATCCATATATAAAAACTTTTCAAAAATAAACGTGGCAGCATCGCAGGCGAATGCTACAGCACGTCGCGGGTGTGCTGCTTACTTGGCTGGAACTAATTCTTGGGAATTGCATGCATAACGGTTGCACCCTTCCATTTGATCACGACATATATGTCATAATTTGTACATAACTGGATGTAATCCCACCACAATATGTATGCAATGTATGATCTAAGGATTTTTAATAAAGACAAGGCTTGGCGAAATTTGGAGAAAGGCCATCAGAGAGGAAACGATCATTAGTAGTTTTATTATCCAGGAACTCTCATAAAAACTGGGTTCAAGAACCTGTCCCTTCCGGGATCATGTTAGAACAAGACAAGGACAAAGGATAACAAAGGTCCAATCAGAGTCCAGGAAGATTAGCTAAGACCAATGAGAGACGAGCACACCTGGACAGTCATCCAATGAGAGCCCTGAGAAGTTTACATGTTAAATCTTGGACTCAGTTTAGTTAGTTAGGAGCTCGGCACCATCACAACAAGTTGGGACCTGGACAACAGCTGGACCTGTCAGAGCCAGGACCTCGCCACCATCTTCCTCATCACTCAGATAAGTCCAATGTTCACTATGTGACAGTCTAGCCTTAGTCAAGAACCCCATAGTTACCCCCTTCTCCCTTGATCGCTGGCCTTTTTCAATCCAACCCTGTGTCCCGTTATTTTTCCCCTGTGTGAATACCTTACTATCTCAGCAAACACGACTGCGCCCACAACAATCCATCAATCAATCCAATCAAACCACTCAATCAACCATCACCCAAAAGTCACGCATATTACAGTGAGTCGACAGCATTCGACAGTGAGTCGACAGCATTCGACATATATATATATATATATTCATACTAAAGGCTTTTGTATGTGTGTGAAGTGTTGTGTTCTCTACTGTCAATCAAGGCTGGGATGTGTGGGGGTGCAGGTATATTGACTGGAAAGAGAAACACCTGAGTGAGGAGAAGAGGCCGCTCCGGCTGCTGCTGGAGAGATGCCTAGCCACCTTCCTCACCAAGAAGGAACACTTCCAGGACCTGCGGTTCCTGGAGATCTGGCTCCGGTTCATAGAGCTGAAACAGTCAGACTATGACATCTACCCGGTGCTAGAGAGGAAACACATAGGTATCCTGCATGCCAAGTTCTACCTCCACTGGGGCCAGGCCAAGGAGAGGGAACAGAGCTACCAGGATGCCATAGCTATCTACCAGAAGGGACTGGAGCAGGGGGCTCAACCCAGGGAAGACCTCCTCCTGGCTCTTAGGTAAAGTTGGCTCTTCCTTAACTTTGGATCTCACAGATTTATTGTGGTTGCTGCCCACTTTGTACTGTAATTGTTGTTATTTACCTTTTTTTTTTACCTTGATCACTTGGAACTAAGAATTACATCCAGTTTTCCGGTAGATAGTTTATAATTGTTGCTCAAGTTAAAAAAAAAAAGTTTTATACTGTAGAACCTTCTTGTAAAGGACACCTAATTGCAGAACTAAAGTGCCCTTTAAAGAAAGATGTCCTCTTACTAGAGAGTTGTCTTCTTTTTTTCTTATCTCCACACTGGGTGAAGTAGAATGTGTCTGCCTTTGTCATTAAGACTGGGAGCACTACTCAGTGGCAGGCCAACTTAGCTCCAAAATAAATGGCCGCCTCTGACATGAGGAACAGACACCATGTGCAGCCGCTCCTAACATGGAGTACAAACGCTGCTCATCCTGTATCCCTGGATTAGGAGCCCTTACAGGGTACTATCAGCCGGGCCAGCTGAGCCCAGGTTTTTTAGTGAGCTTGTTACTGCTCCCCCTCCTCCTTTTTCATCCGGGCTTGGGACCGGCAAGGGCGGAGTTCTAGAGAGTTGTAAATTAGCAAAAATGGTAATCTCTGGTGATTAAAACTGTCCTTTGTAGAGTCTCTGGTAACAAGAGTATTCTCTCACTGTATATTCCGAGTTGTCGCAAAGATATAACCTGTAATGTCCTCGTATTTGTTGGTTGACGTTAATCAGCAAGAAGTACTTGGAGTTTAAAAAGAGAGACTTTATTTCTTTTAGGCTAACATCAGATATAGCATATTAATTATCAGACATAATTTTACATGTGGTATATTACAATAAGTCAAAAGGCAACTGCACAGAGTACCATCAGGGATAAATATGTGCTCACTGATAATTTACTATATAGGCATGCCAGCTGCCGTTACATCTCCCTCTTTGAAGAAGTTCATTCTTCAAATCGTTTGCGTGGCTTGATGATCCGCCCGGACCTTGTTGTAATGGGCAGGGTGCCGTTCTTGTGCTCTGCGTTCTGGTGCCGAGCGGTGATAAGGAACAGGCTCAAGTTCCTTATCACCGCTCGAGCCCGGTCCTTCCGGTAGAGTTGACTTGGGGATCTCCGGGATTCTCCTTCGCTGTTGCTTTGGACTCTCCAGATTCGTATGTCGCATGAAGGAGCTGTTGCGGCGGTACTCACCAGTAGGTGTTTGTACTTTATATGATCTTGGAGCTACTTCTTGGGTAACTCTGGCAGGGATCCATTCACAGTGATGCTGTTTCAGCATTATCTTTTCACCTTCCTTGAAGCTTCGCGTTGTCTTAGCTGTCTTATCGTGGTGTGTTTTCTGCTTCTCCCGCTTATTTCTTAGGTTTTGTGTATGTCCCTTTTGGATTTCTGGTTCCAACTGATGAGTGCTAGTGGGAAGGAGGGTTCTGGTCCTGCAACCGAACAGACACTGAGCCGGTGAAGGAAGACCATCTCTAGGAGTGTTGTAAAAGTTCAAAAGTGCTAGTTCCACTTCTTGTCCTGAATCCAAACCCTTCCTGATGAGGTTCTTGGCTGTCTGTACCGCTCTCTCTGCTAATCCGTTTGATTTAGGATATAGAGGACTTGATGTCTGGTGGTCGAACAACCACTTCTTTTGAAAGTCTTTAAAGTCCCTGAACGTAAAGTTTGGCCCATTATCAGTTTCCAGGAGTCTGGGAATTCCATGTATGCTAAACCATTTTTTAAGAGATTCAATAGTTTCTGCAGAGTTCATTTTCTTCATTTCTTTGAAATCAATGAATCCAGAGTAGTTATCTGTTATTAACAGGTAATTTTTCCTTTTATTGAGAAAATGTCAGCTGCGACTATATCCCAAGGAAGACTCGGTATCTCTTTTATGATCATTGGTTCTTTTGTCTTGTTCCTCTGATTCGCTTGGCAAGTCCTACAATTTTCTACTGTGTTGATGATGTCTTGGGACATGCCATGCCAGTATATTGAGTCTCTGGCCCTTCTCAAGCAGCTGTTTGTTCCTTGGTGTCCTTCGTGGATTAACTTGAGTATCTTTGCTTTCCACCTTAGGGGAATGAAGACTCTGCTACCTTTGAAGATTAGGTCTTCGTTTGTCGAGAGTTCATCTCTATATGGCCAGTATTTCTTGCAGCTTTCAGGGACTGCTGATTTGTAGTTTGGCCAGCCATATAAGATTAGGTTTTTTAGTTCTTGTAGTTCTTGCTCCTCTTTTGTAAGAACTTGAAGTTCCTCATAACTTGACTTATTTGTCGGGGTGGTCTCATCAGTACTTCAAAGTTCTCTTCCAAGTAGGTGTCTTCATATGAGCAGTCTCTACTTAGTAGATCAGCTGTTAGCAGTTCTTTTCCTTTCTTGTATTTAATCCTGAGATCGTATTGTTGTATCTGTAGAAAAATTCTCTGGAGCCTCGGGGATGCTTTGCTTAACGGCTTCTTGAATATGGTTTCTAAAGGACGGTGGTCCGTCTCGACGTCAACAGTTTTGCCATAAATGAGTTGATGGAATTTGTCGCATCCAAATTTGATGGCAAGAGCTTCCTTTTCTATCTGAGCGTAGTTCTGCTGAGTGGAGCTGAGAGCTGATGAAGCGTAGGCTATGGGCTTTCCGTTTTGTAACAGAACTGCTCCAAGGGCATATGAACTGGCGTCTACTGAAAGTGTCAGATTTCTGTTGGGATTAAAGAATTTCAGAGTTGGTGTGGTTCTGAGCAGTCTTGATCGCTAAGAGATCACAATCGAGAGATTCGTCCCATAGCCAAGGTGTATCTTTTTTCAAAAGCAACCTCATGTTTTTGGTTTTCTCTGCAAGGTTAGGGATGAACCTGTTGTTGTTGTTGTTTCTTATCCCCTTGTGTAAAGATTACACGAATTCCATGAGTTCATGCTCCTCGAGCTGTTTTATGATGAGCAGCGGCCTCTCCCAAAGGTCCTGTTTAGTGCATCTAATGCAAGCCAAAATGTGTTCTGGAGCTGCAGGTACCAAACTACATTTTGGGCAAGTGGGATAAATTTTGTTATTATTTTCTATCTTCAATGGCTTGAGATGGCCCGTTCTAAATCTTGTTAGTGTTGTTTGATGCTGTCTATTTCTGATCTTCAGAGCTCCTCCTGGGTTCACTCCACTGGTATTGTATCATTCCTAAGAGACGTTGTAGTTCTTGCTTGTTGCTCGGTGACTTAATTTCTCCTATTGCACGCACTTTCTCAGGGTCAATTTTAATGCCTTCTGTCGTGACAATATGGCCTAAAAATTGGGCTACTTGAAGTTGAAATTTGCATTTATCTCTATTCAGTTTGATTCCATTTTCTTTAAGCCTCTGTAGTACAGCTCTTGTTCTTATTTCCATGGTCTGTGGATCCGGAGCATGGATCAGGATATCGTCCATTGAATTTTCTGTACTCTCAAGGTCTTGGAGTAAGTCTGCCATGATTTTCTGGAATATTTCAGGAGCAGTTTTGATTCCAAAGGGAACTCTCAAGAACATATATCTTCCCCACGGAGTGCTGAAGGTAAAGTAGCGTTGTGAGTTGGGGGCTACTTTGATCTGCCAGTATCCTTTCTTCAGATCCAACTTTGTGAAGTATTTTGAACCATGCAGGTTTACTGCAATCTGATCAAAAGTCCGTAATGGGAAATGGCTTCTTAGAATTACTTTATTGATATCCGATGGGTCAATGCATATACGTATTTTCCTTTCTGTTTTGCTATAAACATCTGACTGGAGATGGGGGTAGGGTAATTTACTTTCTTTATAATCCCATTGTCTTCCATTTCCTCAAGTTCTTTCTTTAATAGATAGAGGAATAGGTCTGGGTGGTCTTACTTGCATGTTCTTGTCCGAAGTCTGAAACTTTGCCTCGTATTCATATCCTTTCAAACATCCTATCCCTTCGAATAATTCTTGGTATTCCTGAGTAATTGTTTGACAGGTGTTTACTCGCTTGACAAGACCTAAATTGGAACAGGTTTGTCTGCCTAGGATGGGACATGTGTTATCTCTGGATATGATGAAACGTATGTAGGCAGTCATGTTTTTCACCATGCACATTGCTAGACTTTGTCCTTCGACAGGAATTCGATGTCCTGAAAAGGAAATTAAACTTTTCACTGGAGACCTTTGGATTTCCAGATTTAATCTCCCTGCCAGGCTGAGTGGCAACACGTTACACTGTGCACCTGTGTCTAGTTTCATGTTTATCTTTTTGCCTTTGATTTTTACTTCTTCATACCAATCTTCTGTCAGGTTGGTGTTTTCAACTGACTGGATTACAAATTCTTGAATCATTTCTGGTTCTGGTGACCCAACAATTTGTCTGACTTTGTATGAATTTGTGTTCTTGGATCTGCAAAGATTAGCAAAATGGTTGAGTTTCTTGCATTTGTTGCATATCTTTTGATATGCCGGACATTGGTTGATTTTGTGGGATCTACCACAATTTCTGCAGTTTTCTATTATTTTGTTGTTGTTTCTTATCCCCTTGTGTAAAGATTACACGAATTCCATGAGTTCATGCTCCTCGAGCTGTTTTATGATGAGCAGCGGCCTCTCCCAAAGGTCCTGTTTAGTGCATCTAATGCAAGCCAAAATGTGTTCTGGAGCTGCAGGTACCAAACTACATTTTGGGCAAGTGGGATAAATTTTGTTATTATTTTCTATCTTCAATGGCTTGAGATGGCCCGTTCTAAATCTTGTTAGTGTTGTTTGATGCTGTCTATTTCTGATCTTCAGAGCTCCTCCTGGGTTCACTCCACTGTACCAACTGTGCTTAGGTGGGATCCTCCAGTTCTTGTTTATTTTTGTTTTGGCTATTGTTTCTATTTCTTTAAAAGTAAGTTTATTTTTCTGTGGCAAGGGTTCTTTTGTGCCTTTTTTCGCTAGCACATCAGCAGCTTCATTGCCTTCAATGCCAACGTGTGAGGGTATCCATTGAAGGTGAATTTTTGAGGTATTTGAGAGTTTTTGGAGATAACCAATTATGTTCCTGCTTACTTTGTCTCTGAGTTCCCCTGTGTGACTCAAGTGTTGTATGGCACTTCTACTATCAGTAAGAATCCAGATATCTTGATAATTAGTATTTCTGATGGATTTTAAGGCTTCATAGATGGCTATAAGTTCTGATCTGAAGACTGAGCAAAAATCTGGGTTTCTTCTGTTCATTTTCTCAATGCCATTTGTGGTTTTGATGAGACAGCCACTGCCAGTATGTCCTAGCTCGTCTCTGCTACCATCGGTATAGATAGTTATTGCATTTTTAGGAATGTTATTAATTATTTCTAATGATAATTGTTTTAAGTATTCTGGATTTTGGTATTGTTTGTTGGTGGGTTCATTTAAAGTGTCATTAAAAATAACATTTTGTAGTGGTTCGCATGGAGAAATTTTTTCTGCTAAATAATTTTTTTCTACTTTATATTTTAAAAATCCATTTCTTTTGGCCAGGTGGAGAGGACCTTCTTTTTTGAGTCTTAGATTGGATTCCCAATTAAGTATGTAATTGGAAGTTCTGTGTTTGTTTCCATAACTCTTGATTTTGTTCATATATTTTGGCAGATTGTAGCTTCTTCTATCCTTTAAGGGCATAATGTCGGCCTCGTAAAGTACAATATCATTAGGGCAGGTATTACGAAGACCTGTAATAATTCTAGCTGCACTTAGTTGTATCCTTTCCAGTGATTTTAGATTTGTTTCAGATGCTGTACCATAGATTTGATATCCATATTCCAGGATAGGTCTAATTAGAGATGTGTAAGTTAATTTTAGTGTGGTTGCATCGGCTCCCCACTCTCTTCCTGAAATATATTTCAGGATTTTTAGTCGGTCTCTTCCTTTTCTAATAACTTCTTCAATATGTTTACTGGAGTTAATTTCTGGATCCAGGGTGTAGCCAAGATATTTAGGATGTTTATTATATTGCAATTGTTGTTCTTTCAGAATAATTTTTGGTCTTATTTTGTATAGTTTCTTATCGGTAGTAAAAAGACAGGTTTCAGATTTTTGGGGGTTAAATTCTAATTTATGTTTATTAGCAAATTTTTCTAGGTGGAAAAGAGTCTTGTTCAAATCTCTTTCAGCTTTTTTCCAGTTAGTGTTGCTGCTCCATAGAATAATGTCATCAGCGAATAGTCCAATATTGGTTTTATGTGAAATGTTTTCTTCTATGCCTGCAATAAATAGGGTGAAGAGAGTTGGGCTAAGGACTGATCCTTGTGGTAATCCTTGGTACAATTTGAAGGTTTTAGATAGAGTTCCATTATATTTGACCCTGATGTATCTATTTTTAAGGAAATCATTTATCCAAGTGATAGCTTTTCCATCAATTTTGAAATGCTTGTATAATTTTGTAATTAACTTGTTTTTCCATACTTTATCAAAAGCTTGTGTAAGGTCTAAAAAAGCGGCTATGGTGTG
This sequence comes from Cordylochernes scorpioides, assembly GCA_030710605.1. NCBI lineage: Eukaryota > Metazoa > Arthropoda > Arachnida > Pseudoscorpiones > Chernetidae > Cordylochernes > Cordylochernes scorpioides. The sequence continues at coordinate 27,415,924 of CP092884.1, read as the reverse complement.
GCTAGTTGGTTTTCTGTTTTGTGCATCTTTTACCTTTTGTGTGAAAAATAAGAGTTGGTCTATTGTCCCATGTCCTTTCCTAAATCCATATTGTTCTTTTGGTAAGAGATTTCTTGTGTCGAGGTGGTAGGTGAGTCGTCTGAGTATAATTTTTTCCATTAATTTGCAGCAAATACTTGTGAGGGAGATAGGTCGGTAGTTTTTTGGGTCATCAGCAGATTTGTCAAGTTTTTTAATAGGAATTATTGTTGCAGTTTTCCAGTCTTGAGGCAATTTTCCAGTTTTCCAGGAGTTATTGAAAATATCAAGAAGTTTTTCTTTGCCATTTTTGCCCAAGTTTGATATCATTTGGCCATGGATTCCATCTGGCCCAGGAGTCTTGTTTAGGTCAGTGTTTTCTAATGCATAATCTAGCTCTTTCATATTGATTTTTTCATGGAAAATATTATGAGTGCTAGTGACGTTTTTACAGTCATGGATAATCTTTCGGGCCTTTTTTTCAACTTTCTTATCTTTTATTTCAAATTTGATTTTACTACTTATTTGATATGAATTACCTAAAAGATTAGCAGCATTTTTGTCATTAGTTGCTGGGGTACCATCTGTATTCTTAATCATATTTGTGTTTTCAGTTTGTGGCTGGGCTCTGTCAATTTGTTTTGCCAAATGCCAAAGTTTTGTATTAGGGTTTCTTGGGTTCAGGTTTTCACAAGTTTGTTTCCATTTTTCCCTTTTCATATTTACGTATAATCTTTTTATTTTTGCATTCACAATGTTCAGTTCAGTTCTACAATTTGTTTGGTTTTGGGTGCACTTTTTTTGTAGTTCATTTCTTTTAGTTATAAGTGTTTGAATATCTTTTGCCTGGTGTGTATAATTTGGAATCCATTTCTTAATATTACCTCTTGGTATTGAAACTTTGGCTGCTTTAATAATGGTGTTTTTGAAAGATATCCAATTTTGTTCCAGATCTTTTATTCTAGTGGGTGCTTTTCTAAAGTCTTCATTGGTGTTTTGCTGGTAAAGATTCCAATTAGCCTTTTTGAAGTTCCAGAATTTTTCTTTAATTGAGCTGGTTTTGGTCTTGGTGCTAATTTCTATCAAAATAGGCAAATGATCACTTCCAATACTTTTTAATATTTGCCATTTGCATTTGTGGAAAATGTCAGGACTGGAGAAACTTATATCAAGGGCTTGTGCGGTATTATAACTGTAGGAATGGTGGGTAGGATTCCCATCATTTAAGCACATGAAGGCATTGTCGTCAAATAAGTTTGAAAGTATTTTGCCTCTTGGGTTTGGCGTGGAACATCCCCATAGTTGATGTTTGGCATTAAGGTCACCTACAATAATAGTGTTGTCTGTAAGAAATTGAGCCATTGTTCCATCGTCAATAAGTTTATTGTTTGGTGGGTGATACATATTGAATATGTTGATGGTTTTGTTTTGATTGAGGTAGACTTTGATACCTTGGGCTTCGAGGTCTGATGTGTTTGGAATATTAATGGCTATGTCTTCATAGTACAAATTCTTGATTAAAAATGCAAGGCCACCCCCTTCTTTATTTCTGTCTTTTCTGAGGATATTGTAGTTTTTATATTTAAGATTGTACTTTTCATTTAATTTGGTTTCCTGTAGGGCTATAATTTGTATCTTTTGTTTTTCAGCTATTTCCATTATTTCTTCTAATTTTATTTTTGTTGCTGTTGAGCACAATCCATTGATGTTGCACTGCAGAATGCTCAATTGCTTGGAAGCTGCAAAGTTAGAAGTTTGTGGAGACTGTATTATACTTATCGGACAGAACCCTCTACCTAAGTCCTGAACGCGCCCCTGTTTATTCTGCGCGACGGGCGATGCAGCATGCAAATCAACATCTGATCTCATGGAATGGGGTATAGGGGTGCAGCTTTCGTTGATCATGGCACCATGATCCAGGCACACTTTGGTGAAAGTCTGACTTTGCCTGTAGTTTGAGGCCGTTCCTAACATGGAAGCAGACGCCTTTGCTGCCGACTCTAACATGAGTACAGACACAGCTCCTCCGTATCCCTGGAGTGGGACCCTTGCTGAGGTCCATCAACTGGGCCAGTTGAAGTCAGGATTTTTAAAGAGGTCTACTCCTCTTCTAACAATGCTGCTGTTGGTCCGCGACTGCTTATTTGACAGAGTTATTCTGCTTGTTTCGCAGCTGGCCTTCATATCTGAAGGTCGTTCCCCTATCCGCCACCTGGGGACGCGCCCTATAGCAGTCAGCTCTGCCAAGGGTCTATTATTTTGTGACTTTGGTTAGTGGTGTTTTCTTTCCTCGGCTCTTTTCTATCTTCCCATTTCTTACTGTTCATCTTTGTCACAGCAACTTGTTTGTCTGAGTCGGCTAGTACATGTGTAGTCGCTCAGCGTTGCAGGAAAATGCCAAATATACAATTGCAAAGTTAGTTTATGGACAAGATATTCGACTTCCAGGAGAATTCTTGTGTGAAACCAAGATTTCTTCCTTACCTGAAACTTTTGTTGCTAAACTCCAGAAGCAAATTGAACTCATGGGACCAAGACAAGTTAGAGTTAATACTTCTCAGAAAATATTTGTGCCAAAGGAGTTGTCAACCTGTTCACATGTTTTTCTCCGTGTTGACAGGATAAAGAAATCCCTAGAAGCACCATACGAAGGACCTTATACTGTCCTCTCAAGAACTGACAAATATTTCACAATTTGTGTTAAGGGCAGAAACGAAAAAGTTTCCATTGATAGACTGCGACCTGCCTATATATTGGCAGATATAGACTCTGATGACCTTGTTACACCACAGCCAAATAATGTAGTCGTATAATAATCTATTTTGTATTATACTCTGTGTTTTGTATATAGTAGAATTGAGAAATTCGTTGATATAAAAAGTGAGATGTATGTAAATATTAGAATCGTTGATATAAAAAGTGAGATGTATGTAAATTTTTGAACTCTTAAAAAAAAAATGTTTTTTGTTTGTAACATTAGAGAGAGAGAGAGAGAGAAAAAGAATGAGTAGTAAACTTTAATTTTTGGTTGCATATCTTTTCCTTATTTTTAGGATAGCACACAGCAACCAACACATGTTTCATTTGGTTTGTTGCATTTTCACATGCTATGCAAATTTGTGTGGCTTTTTCCAGATTAAGGTCAGCCTCACTAAGAAGTCTTTCTCTTATTTCATTGTTGATAATTCCTACAACTATTCGATCTTTAAGTAGTTCATCAGACATGACAGCATATTTGCAGTTTGCTCTCTGTAATTTGATCCTAGTCAGAAAATCATTAAATGATTCATCTTCATTCTGTTTCATCTGATTGAATTTGAATCTTTCAATTGTAGTGTTCAGTTTTGGAGAAAAATAGTTGTTGAACTTGTCTTTTACAATGCTCAGATTATTTTTATCTGCATTATTTAAGTTGAAGGATTTAAAAATATTTTGAGCCTCTCGTCCCATTGCAGCCATAAAGATAGCAACTTGTACCTCTGGTGCTTTATTACCTAATTGGGTAGCAATTTCATACCATTCAAAGCTTTCAAGCCAAGATTCCCAGCCCTCTTTGTTTAGTTCGTTTAGGCCTATTTGTTTTGGAGGTCGAATAGCATTTTCCGCCATGTTGTTGTTATTGTAATTTTTTTTTCCTAAAAATGCACTTATTTCTTCTTGCTTGTAAATTAAATTATTTTTGTATATATTCTTATGCAATTTGAATTTTATTTGAACATGCAAATTTGAGAAGTTCTGAAAAACTTCAAGAAATTGGAAATTAATAAATTGTTCTTACCACGTGGTGTTGTTTACAAGCGCAGCTGCCACCATGTAACGTCCTCGTATTTGTTGGTTGACGTTAATCAGCAAGAAGTACTTGGAGTTTAAAAAGAAAGACTTTCTTTTAGGCTAACATCGGATAACAGGAGTTATTATGCCAATATAAAATGAACATCTCCACATCAAACTCTTTTATCCTAGTTTTTAAATTAGTTTTTTTCTGGTTGTTTCAGCAACACGCTGAACCACTGTTGCTTCTATCTTTTCAATATATGTCGGATCGTGTTGGGTTGTGTAAGATCCTATCTACTCACTGTAGGATTGGTGTTTACCTTGTCAGATTGCTGTTGACTCTCTGTAACAATCCTGTTGAACCCTGGTGAATTGTTGAATCCTATGTCAGATTATGTTGAATTGGTGATTGATGGCACAGTCTTGGTCGAATGGTGGGTTTCCACGGCGAATAACAAGCAAACCTGGATGGGATAGAAATAGACCTTGCGAAAGGGAGAGTGATGAGACTGGAGGAGGTACTTGGCCTTTCACATGATGGAGCGGACACTACCTTGGTTGAGCACACCTTGCTTCTAGCACGGTCACCTACCTTCTTTTCAACTTCTTGTTCGAGATCATCATCATTAACTCTCTCGACTTCTCATCGGTGGAGATCCTTCCACGTGCTTTCTGCTGATTCGTTATTAGTTGGTCATGCTTAAAGGTGATTGGTTGTTGATTTGTCTTCTTCTTTCTTATCTCAAAGCCATGATAATCATGGTGGGTAGTTAGCGACTGCTTTTACTGTAAGCGCACCACATGTCTACACATGTGAAAAGCAGTTCGACTTTGCACTTACAAATGTGCCAGAGCCCCGTTTGGTTACTTGCACTCGCTGGTGGGGTTGGACTTTTGCAAGAATCGGGGGCCATTGGGGCATTTTTTTTTAAATCAGAAAAAAGTGTCCAATGCGGGAATCGAACCGGGGTCGTAGTGGTCGAAAACCAAATGGTTTAACCAGCCTTCCACCGACCCCCTAATGATTTGTCATGCTTAACTGTGATTGGCTTAGTACCTCCATTGTCACCATGATTGCAATTTTCCAGGAAGAAGAAGGTCTTTGAACTTAAGTTTTATGGGTCCTGGTCAGTGACCTTTACTTCCTGGATGATGCAATCCTGTTAATTGTTATTCCCTTTTCATGAAGCCTAACTTTTAATAAATTTTTGACGATACATTGCATAGATTGTGGTGGGTTTACATATTGTTATATACAGATTATCACATATATATATATTTCTTACTTAAATTCAATTAGGAAAACTTATTGAGAAGGGTAATATTTGGTCCCTTAAATACCAGAACATTATGATAAGGTACAATTTTGATGATAGATTATAAACACAAGGTAATAAGACCAAATCCAAATAAATAAATAGTGTGTGACGTTTCGGTAACACCGCTGTTACCGAAACGTCACACACTATTCATTTATTTGGATTTGGTCTTATTACCTTGTGTTTATAACCAGAATATATGTGGGTTTATCATTTTATATAAAAACCTGCCTAGTTGGTATGTTATTTCTTTTCTTTTAATTTAATATTCCACAGATTCTAGAGTGCTAGGGTGGCCATGTGAATTCAGATTATTTGTAGTTTCAACAAATGCAGTAGATCCTCCACCAAAAGATACATCTACAAAAGACCATTGGCAGAATTACCATTTTTACTCTTTGGGAGAGGCCACTGCTTATCATAAAACAGCTCGAGGAGCATGAACTCATGAAATTCCTGTAATCTTTACACAATGGGGATAAGAAACAACGACACCATTTTTATGTTTTATTTGCTCTCGGGTAAGAAAACCCCTTTCAAGGGGGTTGGTGGAAGGATGGTCTAAACTGTTGGTTTTTGACCGCTACAACCCGGGTTCAATTCCCGCATTGGACACTTTTTTCTGATTTAAAAAAAAAAATGGCCCCCGATTCTTGCAAAAGTCCAACCCCACAAACGAGTGCAAGTAACCAAACAGGGCTCTGGCACATTTGTAAGTGCAAAGTCGAACTGCTTTTCACATGTGTAGACATGTGGTGCACTTACAGTGAAAGCAGTCGCTTACTTCTACCCACCATGATTGTCATCGCCTGTACCACATGTACTAGGGCTATAAGCAAATAAAAAAAAGAAACCATTACCATTTTTACTATTTACATGCTCTCTGGTAAAAAGACTTCTTTCTCTGAAGAACACTTTGGCACTGCAACTAAGTGTCTTACACAGAGAGGTTTTAGTGTATATGTTATTGTGTTCGCATCCATCAAGTTTGACTTCTCATGACTATATGGGCAAATATTCTCCAATTTGATCTGTTAGTGACCATTACTTTACAGCTCATCTAGTGGCCTATATAGTTGACCTAGCCAGCTCATTGCAAGTCTTCCTCTCTCCAATTTTTCCCAACATCTACATCTTTTCTAAACTATTTGCTCTCATTATGTGTCCAAAGTAGGTCAGTCTCTGTTTATCTATTTGGGATTCTAGGGATATAACAGGATTGATTTTTATGAATTAAATAGGGCATTTAAATTTCTATTTTCTAAACCTCCATCAAACACCCTCTTGTTTCTAAATATGTCAAGGATGGAAACTTTCATCTAATAAGCATGTTCACTACACCAATAGTGTCATGTCTCAGAAATGTTTGTTGCTTATTATTGTTATGCATCAGATGTGTAGAGCGTTCTATCTCAACTTTATAATTGTTCATATCTTTTCTTTGTTTCCAGGTAGTTTTTACACGCTTGGATTTTTTTTCTTGGTTTCGAAATTAAGTCAACCCAAAGAGAATTTTCAGTTGAATCAAATTCTGTGTAGGAATTGTAGCCAGTTAAAGTAAATAGACTGATTGGGATTTGAAAAATGGTTGAATTAAGGTTGGTTAAATTAAAGACAATTTAAACAATTTTATTGATTCCTCCAATCAATTGCTACAGAAAAATATAAAGATCAAATAAACGATAATGTATAATGAAGGAATAAATAACATGTAGATAAAATGTAGGGGAAAATATATACAGCCGTATATGTGCACAAATCTCTTCAGCAAGGGAGGCCCCTACCCCGAGAGAGTTCTCCTCCAGACAAGGTCCTCCCGAACACCTCCCAGTTCCATGCCAAGGAAATTATTCCTCGAGGCCTCACCTGAAGACATAACCCTGAAGGTCAGGGGGCTACTGGTTGAATTAAAGAGGTTCTACTATAGCAAATGAAAACATTAAGACGCAAATTTTTTTTTTCACAAATAAATCAAACTTCTACTGTCCCTACTGCGATGAAAAAATATTGGGAGGGCTTGGTTCATCAGTGGTGTACCCCCAGCAGTTTTGCCAATTTAATCTACCAGACCTCTTCTTTAGGGCTCTAATACTGTATTGGATTATTTTGCTTTTATATGCTACACTGAAGGATGGAATCTCAGAAATGGTATTTAAGCAAACTATGGACATAAGCTATATATATAAATTATCTCTCCCACTGTAGGAACTGCCATTCAACACCATTCAGTTGTCTGAACAAATTGAGGGTTGCAGGAAGCTGGAACAGTGGCACAAGAAGGAGCCAACCAATAAGCCTCCAGTACAACTGTAAGTCTTTCTTTTAGTCAAGTCTCATACTTTACCCCATCATTTTACAGACCGGTGTTTTTTTAAATTATATAATGTTAAACTTTACTCTAAACATTAAAGAACAACTACACACATAAGTTAAAATTCATATTTTTAAAAATTTAAATAATTAAATAAAGACACACACACACACATTGAAAATAAATATACAGTTAAACCTGTCTATAGCGCCCCCTCTAAATAGCGCCTCCCTCTCTATAGCGCCCGATTTTAAATATGTAGTATGATGCGATTTACATTAAAAGTGATTTGTCTATAGCACCCTATTTTAGTGAGTCCCAAGAGGGGGCACTATAGACATGTTTAACTGTATATAATTTTTATTATTCCTACTTTAAGATGAATTTTTAAATACAGATTTCTGATACAGATCTCCAAGGGTCAGTAAAATATTGGGTTGGCCATTTCTAATCTGTTGGACTAATGGTTATGAACATCCTTATATATCTGCCAGCCACTCACAATGGTAAAATTAGGAAATGCCAATAATGGTAACTATATAAAAGGAGAGAAAGATGGTAAAAAAAAAAAAACTTTAAATGACAATTTATAAATGGCAATGTGATAAATTTGGCCTTTTTTTTTTTTTGCACTTTAGATTTTTAATTAAAGTATTATTCTCATATTTTTGTCTTCTATTATTCTATCTATCAATTTGAGAGGAAAAATCTTCATTTATTAGTTCTTTTTTTTTATGTTAATTTCTATATTTCTTTTAACCCTCAACTGGACGGGTTGGGTAGATTTTACCCATGCATAAACTTAATATAGGGAAAAAATATATTTTTCGTTTACCTAGAGCTACCAGATTTCGTGTATTCTATTTTTACAGTGATACAAACATTTTCCATCCATCGTTTATAAATTTCAGTTTTGGGAGGGGGGTTAAATTTGCATGTTGGGGCGGATTCTGCCCAGCCCGTCCAGAAGCGTGAGAATTTTTCGTGTCAGTGTTAGCTCGTGGCTCATACTTGAGTTTCTATCTTCCACTATTTTTAGCTTCCTTTTATAAAATAACACTTCTTTCTTTGGATAAGTATAATTATCAATCAAGTCGACAGAGAGAACTATCCCTGCCAACCCAAAATATATATAAGTTTTAGAGATTAGTCGACCACACTTTGGAAGAAATATTCCAGCAGACAATTGATTCACTTCAGTAGAATTTGTTGATAAGTTGAAGGAACATGGTCTTACATATTCAGGAACAATGAGAAAGAACAAACCTTAGATTCACCACAATTTCAACTGCACCCTAATAGAGAATCAGGAACATCTATTTTTGGTTTCTCTGGAACAACCACTTTAGTCTCCTATGTTCCCAAAAAAAAATGGTTGCCTGTAAAGTCGGTTTTACGGGCGAAGATTTTACGTGACAACGGTAGAATATTTATTGATATGAATATAATTAAATTGCACAATAGGAACAAGGAATTGAATGAAAATTAACTCATCAAAACACTTATTCAGATCGAAGGTTCAAATTTTTGCTAAATAAATTTGAAATTAAATAAAATTTGTAATTGTAAATGATGAAGTTGAAAATTAAAACATTTACTTATATTAGATGTTAAAATTCTTGCTCAACACAGTTTAAATAAGGTTTTCTTATATCTGCCACTTTTTCTTAATATTTGTAATTTTAAATAATCAATTCGAAAATCAAAACATTTATTCAGATCGAAGGTTCAAATTTTTGCTAAATAAATTTGAAACTATTTAAAATTTGTAAAATAATAATTAATTAATTAATTAATTTTAAACTAATAATTTACTTAACACTATCAACATTTATCAATAGTATGACATAACCTATAAACTCAGTTTCTCAACTTTTGTGTCAATCTAACAATTAATCAATCAATCATAGTTTACGATAATGAAATATCAGTGTACAATTATTTACCTTTATTGTTGTAGTTGTTGTAAATGACGAATGTAAAAGAACGTTCGAGAAAGACAAAGACAGAGACAAGCATGCGCCGATTCAATGCGCCTAATTCTCTAGCGCTGCGCGCGCAGCACTCTCGTTCGGTGACTCATCGTAACGTTACCGGGCGTTACACTTTTTCATAAGTGACTCCCAGCCGCAACCTAATTTAAGACGTTGTCACGTCAAAAATAATAATAATAAAATCACTAAACCAGTTGATAAAAATGGTAAAAAAGAAAGGAGTCATTTTATTGTTGATCTTGGGAGAGCATTGACTGAATGAACACCTGGCCACACATAATCTCAATTCTCTCTCACTGGAATTACAGATGACAATTCAAAAATAATGATGGCCCAAGTAAACCAAGTGACACTACGATGTCACAACAATCTGATACTCCAAAAAGGTGCTACAAATGCCCATCAAAAAAGGCAGTAAAAAAAAAAAAAAACCTTTGCTCTGTATGTCAACTAAGCGTTTGCAAAAACATTGCTTATAAATTTGTGAAAACTGTAAATAGATTATATTCAGAATTTTTAAAAGTCAAAATATGTATATCAACTATATATTAATTAATAATTTTTATTAATAATGATTTCAATCATTATTTAGCGCTTATTTCATAAAGTTACATAAGTGGGTTGAATCTACCCAACCTGTCCAGTTACGTAAGAAAAATCCACCCGTCCAGTTAAGGGTTAACTGTATCATTAATGAGCGTAAAGGTTCTATATACATATGAGCTATCACTAATCCTACTTTTTGGCTGAAATGGTGCTGTGAGCTATAGTTCCATTAAGTTCCTCTATGTGTTGGTTTTTTGTATATAGAGGTTGTAATATTGTTATTATTGTATGATAAATTACCAAAAAAGAGCAGGTTTAATTTATGAAATTTAAATGATGATTTAAACCATATAAATAGTTTTGGAAAAAGCCTTTCAAACCGATAAGGTACAATTTGTATTATTGATATAAGAGAAAAATAAGGTTACCCCAGATAAATTCAGTGGAATCTCATTATAAAAGCTTCTTTTATAGCAACAACTTGGTTATAGCACTGTACTTTTAATCTTGGTTATAATAACATAAAAGCAATGTTATAGCAAGGTTTTACAAGTAATTTTTTGTGATATTAATAACTAATTGTTAACATTCTTCAGACCAAAGTACTGACTAGTGTAAAACCTTGCTATAACATCACTTGGGACCATGATTTTGTTTTGTTATAACTATGGTTATAATGGAACATGGAATTTGAGATTTAGGATGTTATATAACCAAGTTGGTGTTATAAAATAGGTTGTTATATCTGGGTTCTACTGTATTTGCCACCATGCAGAGATCAAAGATTTTGTCTGAAAAGGGTAAAAATACTGACATCGAAATATCGCATATAAATTGTGTTTGGTCTTGTTACCTTACTATTTCCTAAAAATGTACTTTTCTACCCCTATTTAAAGAAAATACTTGATGTTTGTGTTGATAACCTTCCCAGATACACTTGACTCTGACTGAGATAGGTGGTTGGAGACTGCTTATACTGTATAAGTAGATACCTCACAAGTTTGACTTTATGTACTTACAGGTTGCCATTTGGTTACTTGCACTCATGGAGAATGTGATATGAATTTGTGATAAATCAAAGAATCCTTGAAACAATTTCTGTTGTCATTACTTAATGTTGGCTTTGAACCCTGTTAGCCCCCAGGTATTTCTGTAGCTGATGTTTGTGTGGTAACAGACAGGAGAAACTCTGCCCCCAAGTTTTTCAGGAATCCAAGAAACATCCAGGTATGTGTTTAACTTGCAGTGGTTGTACATGTTCAACTCTTCCAGCTATGGCTCTCTTCCAATAGAGACTTGAGTTTTGTTCCCACCACTCTTCAGGAGAATCCATAACGCTTTGCCTTTAAAACGTGTATATATATATTATATAATCTAAAATGCAAATATTTTATTTTTTTAAAACATGTATTTTATTTTCATTATTGACTGTTCTACATTTTTTTACCATAGATTTTAGAACATAACACTTTGAATTTTTGTTGTAAATATGTATAGTTAACCTACCTTTTTTTAAATCACGAATATAGAATTCATTTTATAAATTCTATATTTCTGTGACAAATAATATTATGTATAATTTGCTTCTCTCTCTCTCTCTCTCTCTCAAGTAATTCAAAATAAAAACTACTTGATAAGTAAATAATTATCTTTATTTTTTCACGACTGCACCTCCAATTCTATCTTTTTCAACAACAAAACAAAATATTCATAACATATATATATACTTAATATGCTAGAAGTTATATTTCTAGTTCTCCTGTTGAAGGGCATGTTTGGCCCAAGAAAGAAATAAAAAATAGTTAAAGAAACCTGGCCCTGGATTGCTTATTGATTTTGTTAAATTGTAAAGGCAGGGATGAATATGTTGTTTCTTATCCCCTTGTGTAAACACTATACAAATTCCATGAGTCCATGGAATGGGGTGTAGGGGTGCAGCTTTCATTAATCACTGCACCATGATCCAGGCACACTTTAGTGAAAGTTTGACTTTGCCTGTAATTTGAGACCGTTCCTAACATGGAAGCCTTTGCTGCCGACTCTAACATGAGTTCAGACGCAGCTCCTCTGTATCCCTGGAAAGGGCCCTTGGTGAGGTCCATCAACCGGGTCAGTTGAACTCAGAGTTTTTAAAGAGGTCTTTCTCCTCTTCTAACAATGCTGCTATTGGTCCGCTATTGCTTATTCGTCAGAGTTATTCTACTTGTTTCGCAGCTGGCCTTCATATCTGAAGGTCGTTCCCCTATCAGCCACCTGGGAACGTGCCCTGTAGCAGTCATCTCTGGGCCATGAATATGTATTACATTGAATCAATGGTGTTTCTATCTGAGATTGGTAGATTTTTGTCTTTTCTAATTTATGCTCTTTGTTTGTGTGATTCAGCCTCTCCCTACTGCACTTCTGGCAAAGCCAGGTAAGTTACACATCTAGCTTGATATTGTCACTCAGACATTTTAGCGGGGGGTCGGTGGAAGGATGGTCTAAACCAAGCATGTCAAACTTGCGGCCCACAACAAATAAATTTGCGGCCCACCAGACAATATATTTTAATAAAATTTTTTTTATAAATTAAAAAAAATTAATAAAAATTTGTAGCCTAATTTTAAAAAATTGTAATTATACATAATTTATTTATTAATAACGAACCACTGGTCGCCATACATAAGTCGTTAAGTTTAGATAATATTATACCTACATACATAACGTATGTACATCGCCATAAGTATTATGTGCCTTAAAGTTTAAAGAAAATATTCTTTCTGAGTACTAGAAAATTTTTTTTTTTTAAGTTACGTTCAATAATTTGTGCAGTTATTCTGTGTCTGGTAAGTTAAAAAATATTAATTTTTTAAATAATTAATTAAAATGTTTTATTATTTTGTTTTAGCGATTACTAATTTTTTTCAGACCTTTGTATTCAATATGTCTTCATCAAAACCAAGTGGCAGTAAAACTAAACGAAAAATTGCTGATGAACATAGGAATTTTCAAGAAAAGTGGGAATTAGAGTATTTTTGATCTGAAGTAAAAGATAAAATTATCTGCTTGATATGTAATAATGCTATTAGTGTACCAAAATTATATAACATTAAACGTCATTATGAACAACATAAATCAAAATATGATACCTACGAAGGTTTAATGAGACAAGAAAAGTTGGACTTTTGCAAGAATCGGGGGCCATTGGAGCATTTTTTTTTTTTTTTTTTAATCAGAATAAGTGTCCAATGTGGGAATCGAACCCGGGTCGTAGTTGTCAAAACCAAACGGTTTAACCAGCCTTCCACCAACCCCCTTGTGCCTTATTAATTCTATTGTACTCTCTACAAGTACTTTTGTTTTCAGACCCCAATTAAAGAAAGATCCTTTTACCGGTGTAGTCCTGTAAGTATGAATTCTCTCTACCCTATCTCTATCCTCCCCTAATATCTTCTTTTAATATGCAGGTTTTGTAATAACTAGGATTTTTTCTATGGTCCCCCACCCTATAGCATCTAATGTACAACTTTTCTAAAACAAGAGACATAGAGAAACTTCTCTAATAGCAAACCTAAATAATCCCTACATTAGTTATACCTTATACAGTAGAACCTCTCTGTAAAGGACACCTAGTTGCAGAGCCAAAGTGTCCTTTAAGGAGAGGTGTCCTCTTACTGGAGAATTGCTAAATAGTAAAAATGGTATTTTGGGTGATGAAAACTGTCCTTTATAAAGAGGTGTCCTCTAGCGTGATTGTCCTCTCATGGAGATTCTAATGTAGTGAACTTTGGCTATAGTGAACCAAAACTTGAGTCATTGGGGTTCGCAATAGCGAGATGTCACTGCAATTTGGATATTGTTTACCACCCACATTAATAAAATATAATAGTTTTGTTAAATAGTTGGTCAAAATAAAAAATCATTATATACAGTTAAACCTGTCTATAGCACCCCCTCTTGGGACTCACCAAAATAGGGTGCTATAGAGAGAGGATGCTATAGACAAGTCACTTTTAATGCAAATCACATCGTACTACGTATTTAAAATCGGGCGCTATAGACAGGTTTAACTGTACATTTTTGAGGTTCTCTGAGAAATTCATACTCGAGATAATATAGTGAAGGATATATAAAAACCTCTCCTGAGCCCCCACTTTTGTCAAATGACTTGCACCAACCTAATCCATTGAATGACCCCCTCTATGAGTGGAATCAATGAGAGGTTCTACTGTATCACATTCCTTTTTACTTTCTTTCAAGACCATCTTCTTGCTTGTGTTTCCCTCAAATAAGCCTTTGGTTCTTGAGATTTTAATGGCTTGGGAGGAGTAGAGCTTATTGATGGATGAATTAGAGTGATGTGGTTGGAGATTGTAGGCTGAGCACTTGGTACATAGTGGGAAAACCTTGCAACTCTTCTGGAAGGAATTGTTTGAGATTCTTCGGTCACATCGCGAGACGCAGGGGAATGGAGCACACCCTACCTGGTACGTGATGCATACCTGGACACTCGCCAAAACGCTTTGTGGACCAATTAAAAGAACTCACTGGCTTAACAGTCACCGAAATGGTACATCGAGTTCAGGACAGAGATGGCTGGCGTCGCATCGTGTTTGGGATGTAATACGTACAGTGGGCCACAACGTTCGATCACGAATAAAATGATTTAAATTAACTACTGGAATGTCCGTAGATGACCAGACTATCTGAAAATCAAGGTGTGCTGTCGTATTGGGAGGACAGACATGGTTCCCTCTGCTCTGTGCCATTTGTGTGATGCTGCCGGTATCTATTTCTGCTGACAGTGATGGATCACTTAGATCTAGTAGATTGTCTGGAATCAGTGCGAGCTCCAGATTTTGTGATAAAGAGTATTTCAGTCTATTTTCATGAAGTCCAATATGAGAGAGCTGGAAGCACTGTGACATCTGTTGGCTGGGAGTCAGTGTATAGAACTGGCAACTCTTGAGTCAAATTGGACGATTATCTTGTTTAGGTGAGTTATTGTTGATGTTTTTGATAGCAGACACTACCTACTACAGAAAGCTATGATTATTAGAATTAATATAAGGCAACATCTATATATAGGAAATGAAAACATTAAGGTACAAATGTTTTGTTTACACATAAAATAAACCTTCACTGCGATAAAAAATATTGGGAGGGCTTGGCTCATCAGTGGTGAATCCTCCCACAGATTTCGTCAATATATTAAAATGAGAGGTATTTGTTTATAAAGTGGGGGGGGGGGGGGGGGGGGGGGGGGGGGGAGGATTTTAAAATTCCAATGCCAGATAGTCCAGTTTCAAGTTGGCTACCATCAGGGAGATATTTTTGTCAATGATCTGTAGGCCAAGAAGTTTTTGTAATTCTGGCTGAGTTTTTATGTTTGGTTAGGAGATGAGGTGAATTTATTGTGAGTTCTGTGGGGAAGGTAAAAAAGTGGAGGAAAGTGTGTGTAGGATTGATTTTGGGATATCTAAAAGATTAGAATGGTAAGCTATGTAATAGGATGTTTGAGTCATTCATGTCTTTAAATATTTTAAGCGTGCATGTTATTATCATATATTTTTTGTGTGTGTTCCTTTTTTTTTCCATATCTAGATGCAGCAAGACCTTTCATGAGCATCCAATCAGACAAGTTACAGTCTTTGTGAGCGGCAGCCATTTTCATCAAATTGAAAATGGCCTATTCTGATCTAATCCAACCTATGATCAATAACCACCTCAGTATAGAGTAGCCATAGTTTTGGGGCAGTTTCACATGTTCTAATGTATCTAGATAATAACACATGGTTTGTAATATTGTTCCCTAATACTCCACCTTGTGCAGAAATGAAGAAGAGCTATCAGCTGTTCCCCTAGCCCTCTTTGAAAACTACAAGAACCAGGAGTGCATGTACCCCAAAGAACTGGTGTATGTGGGTTGTGAGGAGTTTTCTCTCGAAGAACTCAAGGCTAAGAAGTACTTTGAGGACATGAAGAAGCGGAAGGCCCTTGAAGAAGAAGCCAAAAAATTGGAGGAGGCAAGAAGGCGAGCTGAGGAAGAGGCAAGGATGAAAGAATTGCAGAGACAAGCGGAGGAAGAAGCAAGAATTAAAGAGTTGCAAAGAAGAGCCGAGGAAGAAGCAAGAATGAAAGAATTTCAGAGAATGGAAGAGGCAAGAATAAAAGAATTGCAGAGAAAGGCCGAAGAAGAAGCAAGAATAAAGGAAGAATTACAAAGAAGAGCTGAGGAAGAGGCAAGAATGATGGATGAATTGCAGAGAAAGGCTGAGGAAGAAGCAAGAATGAAAGAAGAATTACAAAGGGCAGAGGAAGTGGCAAGAATGGAGGAAGAATTACAAAGAAGAGCTGAGGAAGAGGCAAGAATGATGGATGAATTGCAGAGAAAGGCTGAGGAAGAAGCAAGAATGAAAGAAGAATTACAAAGGGCAGAGGAAGTGGCAAGAATGGAGGAAGAATTACGAAGAAGAGCCGAGGAAGAGGCCAGAGAGGTGTCCTTCAACAGGCCAAATGATGTTACAATGACAGATGGACCGACCAGAAGAGAACTACTAGACGACCAATCATGTCCGGACAATGTTGCTCCACAGAATATATCAAAATCCTTGGGTTCCACCACTATCATACAGGGTGAGTATTATCATTGTTGTGGTTCACTGTTGAAGGTACTCTTTGGTTCAGTGATGACTCAAGACCAATTTGAAAGAAGAAAAAGAAATGCACTGTTTATAAATGCATTTTTAAAGGGATAAGTTCCCCTTTTGTTTTGTACAAGAATACCATCCTCCTGAAAAATTACACTCAATATTTATTTATCCTTTTTTTTTCAATTTAATTTTTGAGCTATGGAACACAGTATAGTAAAACCCAACTAAACAAACCAAGGATATAGCGAACCTTCCGTTATAATGAACCTGAAATGATTCCCATTTTTATTTTATAATGGAGTTTTTTATTATTATCCCTAGTACACGTGGTACAGGCCATGATAATCATGATGAATAGTTGGCGACTGCTTTTATTGTAGGTGCACCCACATGTCTACACATTTGAAAAGCAGTTCAACTTGGCACTTACAAAGATAATAGTGAACCATGGTGTTCACTGGGGGTTTGCTATAGTGAGGTTTTACCATACTTAATAAAAGGGCTTTCTATTCGCACAAAATAATATGTGCATTTAAGTTGAAAACATCGAGCTTTCAGGGATATGTTTCATTTTTTTTAAATTTTAATTTACAAAGCTCTAGCTTTCAGGTACAAAAACTCTTCCAAACGAGTAAATGCAATTTCTTCTGTAGAAAGGCTTTCCTGCCTGAAAGTTAGAGATATGAATTAAGATATGATATAAATATTGTGTTTTAAAAATACTTTTTCTTGCAATTGCGGAAGAGCAATGCTCGATGCATATTATATGTTTATTATTATATGTATTTCTACTGTCCTCAAAGCTTATGTCCATAGTTCATTTAAAATACCCATTCCAAGAGTCTAGCAATCAGTATAAAAGGAAAACTTAAAAATGCAATATTACAGCGGTATGGTAGATTAAACTGGCAAAACCGCTAGGGGGGTTCACCACTAATGAGCCAGGCCCTCACAATATTCTATCATTGCAGTAAGGGCAGTAGAAAATAGATTTATTTTTAAAAGAATAATACACGTCAAAAATTGTTCAAATTTATCATAACAGAACTAATTCATTGTATGAATTAAAATGTTTAAAAAGAAACCTATCCCTGGAAGTCTGAAGTTTTCACCTTAATATTGATACAAAGGATTATTTTATTGAATATGGTCGATGTAACTTTATCATCATGATGGGTTGTTAGCGACTACTTTTACCGTAAGTGCACCACGTGTCTACACATGTGAAAAGCAGTTCGACTGAAAGATTCTTACCTCCAATATATGACCATCTCCAGGAGAGACCATTGTTTGAGTGCTCCCACATGGGAGGGATATTTGATCTTGCTGAGGTCCACTGAATGTGATGTTCCCCAGGTTTGGACGACACCACAGCCATGATGGCCAAGCTCTGGAACGGTCCCATCCACTCTTACGATGCCACCCACCTCTCAGACACCACCAAGGATTTGTCAGTGGCCAGAGATATGACTGCTGTGGCACCACAGGACTTCACCGTATTCCAGGATCCTACGGAGCTTCTGCCACCCCGGCCCAAGTTTCCTCTACATGCTGGCGGCTTGAGTGAGAAGCCTGCTGCCCCCATGGAGGACTTCACACTTTTCCAGGACCCCACAACTGGCCTGCCTCCAATCCAAGATAAATTGTAGGTTCACTCACATCTTGGAGATTGGAGATTATAACACACCATCTATATATAGTAGAACCTTCTTTAGCAGACACCTCTCTACAAAGGACAGTTTTCATTTGAAAAATTACAATTTTTACTATTTAGCAATTCTCCGATAAGAAAACACCTCTCTCTAAAGGACAGTTTGGCTCTGCAATTAGGTGTCCTTTACAGGGAGGTTCTACTGTATAAGAAATGAAAGCATTAAAGCATTATTGGCTCTTTTACACTTAAAAAAAATTCTACCCTCCTTACTGAGATGAAAATGAGTGGGAGGGCTTGGCTCATCAGTGTTGAACCCTCCCAGCAGTTTTGCCAATTTAATCGACCAGACCGCTTCTTAGAGCTCTAATACTGTATTGGACGATTCTGCTTATATATGCTACACTGAAGGATGGAATCTTAGAAATGATATGTAAGCAAACTTAGGACATAAAGCTTTTAGGATTAAGATTTAAATGTAATTCTACTTACCATAGAGAGCTTTTAGGACAGTAGAATTACATATAAAACTCAACAGTCAAATCTTGCTCTAGCAACATCACCTGGGACCAGGATTTTATGTTTATACAACCACAATTAAAACAACTATTCTAAAATTTCGGACTTTAGAATTTGATGTTCTAAACAAGATATTATAAAAAACAATAGTGTTATTGTTGACTCAATGTTTTAGGGATTCACTGCCACCTTTATAAAAGTTTAAAATTCCCCTTGGTAGTGTAATGAGTCGTTGAAATGTCAGGTCAACGCTAAATAAGCTTATATTGATGCATTTATAAGAATATATTGTTGTGTTGTTGTTTCTTATCCCCTTATGTGAATATTACACGAATTCCATGAGTTCTAGATCTCATGGAATGAGGTGTAGGGGTGCAGCTTTCGTTGATCATGGCCCCATGATCCAGGCACACTTTGGTGAAAGTGTGACTTTGCCTGATAACAATGTACAGTAAAACCTCTCTATAGTGAACCCCAATGAGACAGAGCTTTTGGTTCACTATAGCCAGTTTGGCCACTTTTTTAACTTTTCTAAATTTTTAGACCGTATAATTAAAAAACAGCCATACAAACAGGAAAAGGCAGCCACTTAATAATGGTCACTGTTTCAATTCCCTAAATTGACCTATTTCTTTGCAGTAATGCTGAATATCAAAAGAAGTCATTTGATAATAGGTTCTTCTTATCATTAGCATACATGTTTATATATAAACCTATGTATTATTTTAAAATTAAGCCAAATCCCCAAGGCAAAACATTATTAATTATATATTTAAAAGGTATAAGAGTATTTTAGAACATCTTTCTCAAATAATATAATACTATATTTATTTGAAAAAATGCCTCTAATACCTTGTTGTTTGAAAGTGAAATTGAAAAATCAGAATTGTCTTAAAATAATGTTATTTCCATCAAAGGAATAAAGCTCCATGTATTCTTAATCAATTGAGGATGAATCAAAAGTATTCAATTCAGAAAAATTGGACGCGAAACATGTTGATACGATAGCGCGATCGGTAAAATTGCGAATAATAAACGCCAATTTGCAAACACAAAATCGGTGGTAAAACGGCCAGCCAGGGGGAATATCCGCGAACTCTGAATGAATCATATACCTAACAAGAATTCCATTCTAAAAATAGAAAAATGTAGCGGTAGTTTTTGAGAATTTAGAAGTTGATTTGTTTGTGGCCCATATGAGACACTGTAAACTTGGGGGGGGACTGTTTTTTTTCCCCCCCCTTCTTCTTCCAATTCCAGTTTCCGCATATTCTTCTGAAGTGTATATTAAATTTTGTTTTTAACCTGTTATTCAAACCATTTATGGCTTTAAAATTATTTGGAATTATTATTTAGCCTAGGTTAAACTTGATATAGAACGCTTCTAAAAGGGCATGCTGCCACTGTTTTTTTAGAATGCCATTCTTTATTATTTTTTTTTTTTTGGAAGCCATTTGTATTTTTCTTCTATTTCAAAATTGTCGAATGCAAAGATATTCTATTAGATAAAAGTATAATGTGTAAAAATTTATATAACATACAGCAAAAATAGAATGGAAATGAAAACAAACAATGCCGCTAATTTTTTGTTTTGAAATCGCGATCCGTTAGCTGAAACATGCTCAAAATTTTGTTGTTTTAAAAAATTTTTAAATCACAATTTTAAGTTCGTTATAAGCCTAGTTTTTTTAATAGATTTTATCATTTTGGGACCGAAAATAGGTTCGTTATAGGGGTAGTTCGTTATTTTAAAAATCGCAAAGTTCGTTATAACGATGGTATTTTCAATGGAATGGAATTGGGAATGGCCGTGGGTTTGTTATAAGGGAAGGTTCGCTATATACAGGGTTCGTATTAGTGGGGTTTTACTGTATTATTATTATTATCCCTAGTACATGTGGTACAGGCCATGATTATCATGGTGACTGCTTTTACTGTAAGTGCATCACACGTCTACACATGTGAAAAGCAGTTCGACCTTTAAACTAGCAAATGTGCCAGAGCCCCATTTTGGATACTTTCACTTACTGGTGGGGTTGGACTTTTGCAAGAATTGGGGGCTATTAGAGCTTTTTTTTTTTAATTAGAAAAAAAGTGCCCAATGCAGGATTCGATCCTGGGTTGTAGCGGTCAAAAACTAACGTTTTAGACCCACCTTTCCACCGACCCCTATAGCAATATATTCTTTTAAGAAGAAACCTCTCAAATTACACACTAGTTTCACAATGGTCCACATTCACTATGTAAGCATGGGAAGGTTATTATGATGGTTTCCCCACCTTAAATAATAGCTTTAACAACTCTTTGCCCATGTCATGCTAACTATGGTTGTTGGTGTAGACCTATTCAGGAACCATTTGTACTCCCAGAAAAAGAGGTAAGTCCATTCATGATCTTCTAATCCTATTTATTTGGTGCATTATATTTATAATGGACGCATTTTGAGAAACTAAATGTTTTGTTCACTTATTTATGCATGTTATACCTCTGTAGTAACATTTAGAATTTTAATTTTGGCATTTGTTTCTTATGGTAGAATGGCTTTGGTAGAAATTTGATCATTTTCCACCTTACAGCTATCACCCAAATGCTGTGCAGGACACTACAAGGCGAGGTCTTGGCTGTGACACCTTAAAGTTTATTGCACTGCGAGGCAGCAACGTAGCAGAACTGCCACAGAGTGAAGATAGCTTTGCTTGGCATGCCAAGGTGGTCTCTACTCCATTTGTCATGGCCGGGCTCAAGAAAGAAATGTCCCAAGTTGACTGCACCATCCAGAATCTTAACATCAGACCTCGGCCCCCACCTCACAACTTGCCACCCCAGCACCCAAGGCCTAGTCTGACCACACTCTGTATCAATGTCCCCAAGGTTGAACTAAGGTAAGTCTAACTAATGAAAACAATAAGACGCAAATGTTTCTTTTCGCAAATATATCAAACTTCTACTGTCCTTACTGCGATGGAAAATATTGGGAGGGCTTGGCTCATTTCTGGGTAACCCTCCTAGCAGTTACGCCAATTTAATCTTCCTGACTACTTCTTTAGAGCTCTAATACTGTATTGGATCAATCTGCTTATATATGCTACACTGAAGTATGGAATATTGTGGCATTTACTTTTATACATGATCTGAAGCTCTCCTCTATTTCTCAAGTTGAGAAAACACAGCATTAAAAGGGTAGACGAGCTCGTGGCTTGTAGAGACCGCGCCACGGGCAGAGAGAGATAATAAACATATCTTTCTTGGAAGTCATTTAAAACTCAACGTCTAAGTTTATTTTTGGAAAGTTAAGTTTCTTGAGTGTTATTTTCTACGCAACATCTTTGGTGGAGATTCCAGGTAAATTCAAGACGGCACTTAGAAGGAGCTTCCGACTGCAAGGCCTACAACCCAATACTGATTTGAGGATCTGCCAAGCAGTACAAAGATGGTGACAACTGAAGCTTCAGGAACTTCCGAAGTTTTCGGATCAAATTCTGGACAACAATCTTACGTCTGTCATATTCCAAGGAATCCTCCGACCTTCTCTGGCGAGAGTGCTCAAGATCCCCAGAAATGGATCAAAATGTTTGAAAGGGTCACAAAATACAACAAATGGGATGAGACTCAAAGCCTTGCCAATGTTGTATTTTACCTCGAGGGAACAGCCGCCCAATGGTTCGATAACAACGAGGACATCCTTAATTCATGGACTCAATTCAAGACTGATCTTTGTGAAGTGTTTGGGCAAAAAGAAGAGCTTACTCGACGAGCCGAAATGACACTAAAGACCAGAGCTCAAAAGCCTGGAGAGACAACCGAATCTTGCATTCAAGAAATCCTATCACTGTGCTCCCGAGTTAATCCCGAAATGGAGGAGGAAGAAAAAGTTGTACATTTGATGAAGGGGATTGCTGAAGATTTCTACCAAGCTCTAATTGTCAAAGATCCCACAACTGTTGACGAGCTGGTGAAATTTTGCCGACAGCTAGAGAACATGAAACAACGCCGCATCAAAAGAACACGTTATGAAAGATTACCAAACGTGACTCCGATCTCGTCGGACTTTGAAGCCTTAAAGATTCGACGGATTGTCCAGGAAGAGTTGCAAAAGATTATGCCTAAAATGTCTGAAGTGGAACCCTTTAGAACAACTGACGTGAATACTTTGGAGGCCATAGTTAAAGAGGAGGTGCAACAAGTACTCGCCCCCAATTACAAGGCGAAGTATCCAATCTCAAAGAGAAAATGAAGACGGCCCAACCCGAACCGACCGACCCTACAGAGGACCGACCCGAGTGCCAAGAAGCTACAGACAAGATGCATCCCCGGACCAGCCCCAACCCTGGCACCAATAAAAAGTTACATCCCTTAGTACGGCATT
The DNA here is from genome assembly GCA_030710605.1 of Cordylochernes scorpioides. Lineage (NCBI taxonomy): Eukaryota > Metazoa > Arthropoda > Arachnida > Pseudoscorpiones > Chernetidae > Cordylochernes > Cordylochernes scorpioides. The sequence goes on along the minus strand of CP092884.1, from coordinate 27,392,794 downwards.
GTGACTTCCAGGCTCCCACACAACAATATAGATGGAAAATTGCTGGGAGGAAATTGATCTATAAAAATAAAAGTCGCCTCTCCCATCAAAATAGATGCTAAAACTAAGTTCCATCTATCGGCTGTCTTTGTAAACTAGTGGACTTTGTCGATGATAAAGCCACAACACCAGCTTTGGCAAACTGAAAAGCGTCTACCTTGTGATAATGGTTTTGGGTGAAGTTTGAGCATCTATTTTGCCGGAAGAGGCAACCTATTTTTATATATTCATCAATTTCCTCCTGGCAAAATTTCCATTTATATTTTTTGCCAATAGATTTGGACTACTCCACTCTACCAGCTAAACACCTCTTTGGCAGATTGTGAAGATTTAATTTAATTCCTGGTGGGTCTCATGAAATAAAGTCCACCCGGGGCCGAAGAGGACCATGGCGCGAAACCATGGTCCCCAGATGGGCTCTTCTCAGTTTGGCAAAACTGGTGTTATGGTTTTGTCACCCACTTGAGTCCACTAGTTTGCAGAGATGGTGAATAGATGTCACCTCGTTTTAGAGTATTTTGATTGGAGGGGCGACCTTTATTTTTATGTATATACTCGCGGATGTACCCGGCTTCGCCCGAGGTTTTACCTGAGTAAAGGTTTGTCTAACGAACATTTGTTAAAACAATTCTCTATAAACCTATATATTAAAAAAAAAAAAGATATATTTTGATAATTTGAAACTCGTAAATTTGAATCTCTCGATAAAGTGAACATTTTTTCCCGGTCCCTGTGTGCCGTGTCATCCTGAATTTTGTCTTTCCTAATTTTCTACATTACAAAATCATCGTTTTATCTAGTGAACATTTTTTCCCGGTCCCTTGAAAAATACTCGATAAGTTGATTAAAATCAATATTAATTGGTTCCCTCGGTAATTGGAAGTTAAAGGAATAGTATCTTCGCCTTGAATTGTATCATTATTCTTGTCTCAAATAAATTGCCGTGTCATCCTGAGATAATCTTACTTTTGATAAATAATCTTTAAGATAATAAACTTAGTGATAATAAAACTTATAGATAAAAAAACTTGTTAACATCGTTGCAATGGTGGCGCTGCTTGCGAGTTAAATCTACAAATCTGCAAATAATTCTAAGGATATTCAAGAAATTATTTTTCAAAAACCTTCCCGGGGATATACCTAATAATATCCCAAATTTTCAAGGCGATTGGATATATGGTTTTTGAATCTATAGAGTACACACAGACAGACATTCAATTTTATATATATACTAGTGGATGTACCCGGCTTCGCCCGTGTTTTACCCGAGTAAAGGTTTGTCTAACGAATCTCTCGATAAAGTGAACATTTTTTCCCGGTCCCTTGAAAAATACTCGATAAGTTGAATAAAATCAATATTAATCGGTACCCGAGTAAAGGTCTGTCTAACGAACATTTGTTAAAACAATTCTCTATAAACTTATAAAAAGAAATAGATATATTTTGATAATTTGAAACTGATAAAGTGATCATTTTTTCCCGGTCCCTGTGTGCCGTGTCATTCTGAATTTTGTCTTTCCTAATTTTCTACATTACAAAATCATCGTTTTATCTAGTGAACATTTTTTCCCGGTCCCTTGAAAAATACTCGATACGGTTGAATAAATTCATGGTCGTTTATGGAAGATGGACGAAGTTCCCGGAGGTCATCTTAGGCAAGCTCCCGCGAGGCTTTTTTTCTTGTCTACTTGGCACAGCTGTGTCACCAACTCTGCCCTGATTGGTTGGTGGGTACTTGGACCGGTGGCCGGGCGAATCCATTCTCTCACGGGATGGGGCAGACCTAAGCCTATCTCCGTCGCAAGGTGGCGCTGCTTGCGAGTTAAATCTACAAATCTGCAAATAACTCTAAGGATATTCAAGGATTATTTTTTGTAAACCTCTCCGGGGATACGCCTAATAATATCCCAAAATTTCACGGCGATTGGATGTATGGTTTTTGAATCCATAGAGGACACACACACACACAGACATTCAATTTTATATATATAGATAGATAAATGAGTTTTAAAAATTGTAAAAAAAAAAATGCATCGGCCGGGAATCGAACCCGGGCCGCCCGCGTGGCAGGCGAGCATTCTACTACTGAACCACCGATGCTTTTAAAATATGGCCATATTTAGGTATTCATTCCATTCCGGATTAGTCCGCTTAAAAAAAAGTTCTTCAAATGAAAAAAAGAAATAGCCAAAAATACTAATCAAAATGCAGCCAAAATTTTTCCTCAGGTTTATAAAAAGCGACATGCAAAATTTGGTACCAATTGGTTCAGTAGTTTTTGAGTTTATCGCGAAACAGACAGACAGACATTGACTTTTATATATATACTAGACGAATGACCCGGGCAACGCCCGGGTTTACCCGATTAAATGTTTTATTCAAACACTATTCGTTACAATTATAAATTGGCGCCGTGGATGTCACTCTTGTGAAACGTCCCGCTCCAAACTTTACAGTCAGATTAGTTACGATATAAATCTTCAAATCGAGCGAGCGTCTATAAATATTTTGATTTAGATCAAGTATTCTAATTATTAAGCGAACACTATTATTAATAAAATTTTGAGAAGATTTCGATTTTAAACGTATTTATAACCTTGATAGAGGGCGCTGTTCGTGAGCTAAGTAGAATAATTTGAATATATAGTTTTAATATTTAATTTATATATAATTTAAAATAGCCTATCGTTTTCCTCGTATTTTTTTACCTATGTATGGAAATTTTGGTTTGAATTAGTGAACTACTGCGAATTTGTATACCGGACATACAAACCAACAAACAAACAAACAAACATACAAACATTCATTTTTATATATATAGAAGATATAATATAAATGAGTTTTAAAAATTGTTTAAAAAATGCATCGGCCGGGAATCGAACCCGGGCCGCCCGCGTGGCAGGCGAACATTCTACCACTGAGCCACCGATGCGTATACAAAATGGCCATATTTGGGTATTCATTCCATTCCGGATTACTCCGCGTAAAAAAAAAGGTCTTCAAATGAAAAAAAGAAATAGCCAAAAATACTAAGCAAATTGTATCCAAAAATTTTCCTCAGGTTTATAAAAAGCGACATGCAAAATTTGGTACCAATTGGTTCAGTAGTTTTTGAGTTTATCGCGAAACAGACAGACAGACAGAAATTGACTTTTATATATATAGAGATTAGTGTTTAGGTATTTGATTTAATTCATATAGTTGAGAGATATAATAGTATATATTTATATTATATTTTTTATAAATTAGTTTTAAAAATTGTAAAAAAAAATTGCATCGGCCGGGAATCGAACCCGGGCCGCCCGCGTGGCAGGCGAGCATTCTACCACTAAGCCACCGATGCTTTAAAAAAAATGGCCATATTTAGGTATTCATTCCATTCCGGATTAGTCAGCGTAAAAAAATAGTTCTTCAAATTAAAAAAAAGAAATAGCCAAAAATAATAAGCAAAATGTAGCCAAAAATTTTCCTCAGGTTTATAAAAAGCGACATGCAAAAATTGGAACCAATTGGTTCAGTAGTTTTTGAGTTTATCGCGAAACAGACAGACAGACAGACAGGAATTGACTTTTATATATATAGAGATAAAGTAGAACCTCCCTGTAAAAGACACCTAATTGCAGAGCCAAACTGTCCTTTAGAGAGAGATGTCCTCCTACCGGAGATTTGCTAAATAGTAAAAAAGATAATTTTGTAAATGAAAACTGTCCTTTGTAGAGCGGTGTCCTCTAATGCAGGTTCTATTGTATGTATATTATAATGATAAATTTGTTTGATATAGAATTTTCTTAGGTTGTTTAAGGATTGGAATACATGAGTATTTAAATTGCTACGCAGTCGTGAACAGAATGATAATAATAGTTTCGAAACACAATTTGCTTTAATTGTGCTAATGATGAATACATAATTTGAGAAAAGTGCTGCCTGACTTAAGGCGAGTAGAATAAGGAAAACAAAAGACTTATTTACATAATTACAAAAGGTTTGAGCCGGCCAATTGGAAACAACAATAGATTTTATATAGGGAAAGCAGCGACCTCTGGTGGTCTACTTTACAGAGTAGTTTATAAAAGAAATTATCATTTTAAATTAAAATAGGAATTTTTTATATAATATGTATACAGTGGAGGTTGTCCTATATAAGATGGGTCCCCAGGTTATAGCAACTGTGGATGTTATAAACAAGTGGATGTGATACAGCACTATAGCAGAGGGCAGCACCATCGTCAGTAGCTCCTCCTCTTCTTCCTCGGCTTCCGACTCTCGCACCCACAACTTGTTGCAGGGGCCCAATCTGCCCAGGTATTATACCACTCCCCTATGTTCTGTCTTCCTTAGAAATGTCAATAGTTTCTCTATGTATTTACACTTATGGACAAAACTTAAGGAAGTGGAAAATCTTTGATGTCGTTGGGCATCTGTTATTTTGAAGGAGACAGAGGCAATTTTGTTCACACTTGGTTATATCTCATGTGTCTTCAATAAAGGAAATTGTGTATCAAATAGCATTCAGAGAAATTGTCTGAATCCCGATATACATGCTAAAAGGTTCTTAAGTTCTGCCCATGAGTGTACAACTAAAAGTAACTCTCTATCTTTCCTTGACATTAAGCTAACACAATTTCAAATTCATATTAATATTTACAGAACGTTATTGAATTAGAATTCCAATATTAGAATACCCTAAATGTTAGAATGGCACAACTCTATATCCACATCTCAAAACAGCAATTATATACTCATTAACTGTTATGGGATAGAAAGAATTAAAAGGTTTACTCAAAGTGTTGAATTATAGTCAGTTGAATTAAATAGGTTATATGAGGTTATTTACGGTACAGAGCAGGAGGGACAAGCACCGGTTCTGTCCTTCCAAGAGAACAACAGGCTTTGATTTCCAGTCTGGTCATCTACAGACAATGACTTTACAGAATGGTGTACCACTGTGTACCAAGTGCAATTCTCAACCTGCAACCCCAAAACACATTATTGACTTATTGACTCATCCATTGATGATCTCTACTCAACCCCAACTGACACATCAACAAGCTCTACAAGCTTGATACCCAAATATGATTGAGTGGAGATAAGAAAGAAGAAGAATAATAGGTTATATTGTAATAAAGATTCTCTCTCTCTCTTACCTGCTTTTACACTTTGACAATAAGGAATCTAGGGCTAGGTTTCTCTTTAAAAATTTGATTTTGTCAAAGGTTATATTGTATCTTGTCAAAAGAAACTGAAGAAAATAGCAAAATTTGGAAAAATCACTTTGAATAAATGGAGATCCATGTACATCCTCTATATAATGGAAATTTGTCTGATTTGAGGATAAAAATTATTTGTAGAACATTTATGGTCTTCCAATCTTTCAGCCATTTCAAACTTCAATAGGCATGTTGAAGTGTCATTAGATATTCTACCCTAGGTCAAGGGATGCTCCCATATTGGCTTCAAACAAACCTAATTTAATTGGAGAGCAGTGTAGTTTGGGGGCCAAGCAACAGGTTCAATAACATGTTTTTATTATTATCCCATTGTATAATCATACTATGTCATGGAGACTGAATTCATAGATCAAATTTAGTCCATAAAACTCCATGATGGTGAGCTGCTGTCGTTGGTTGGCTATCCACATGGAGGTGACAGTCAGACTTAGTCCCCCAAACAATAAAATAATCCTTTGTATCAATATTAAGGTGAAATATAAGGCTTCCAGGGATAAGTTTCTTTTAAATCATTTGAATTCACAAATCTCTCTCTCTCTCTCGCTTTCGGGCATGAATGCCTTTCTACAGGAGAAAGCTTTCGTGCCAGAAAGCTAGAGATTTGTTAATAAAAATTATTATTTTTTTAAATTATCCCTGCAAGCCTGATATTTTCACCTTAATAAGTTCATTGTTGTCTAAGCCAGGGGTCAGCAATCTTTTGAGTCGGAAGAGTAAAAAATTACAATTTACAAAGTTTCAAAGTCTTTAAAGAGCAACAAAAATGTTTCTTGCCATCAATAAATAGTACTTGCATAAATAAAGTTTTTATTTATCTGAGTACTACATGTGAAGCTACATCCAAAGACCTGCATGTTGCTGGCGAGCCACAGGTTATCAACCCCTGGTTTAGGCTATTCATTGTCCTATATTAGAAATGTCAGCACTGTTGAAAAGTCACAAAATTTCAAACACAATCGAATATCTACCAAACTCCCAAGATTGTTATAACCACAGTTAACCCAACCCCATCAGCGAGTGCAAGTAACCAAATGGGGCTCTGACACATTTGTAAGTGCAAAGTTGAACTGCTTTTCACATGTGTAAACATGTGGTGCACTTACAATAAAAGCAGTCGCCTACTTCTACCCACCATGATTATCATGGCCTGTACCCACGTGTATTAGGAATAAGCAAAAATATATATATAGGACTTGAAACTTGGGGCATTACAACTATAGTGTTTTAGCCTAGTTATAAAAGAGGCTGATATAATGGGGTTCCACTGTATTCACTTATCTCCACTCATTACATGTGCTTCTACCTGTCGTGGATTTTTAAGCAGCTTTGATTCATTTGTGGCAGGTATCCCAGTCAAAGGACCTGCAGCACTTTTTTCAGGCAAGCCTCTTTTTGCCTATTTTAGAGTTATATAGGGAGTCGGTGGAAGGCTGGTTAAACCCGGGTTCGATTCCCGCATTGGACACTTTTTTCTGTTAAAAAAAAATGCTCCAATGGCCCCCGATTCTTGCAAAAGTCCAACCCCACCATCGAGTGCAAGTAACCAAACGGGGCTCTGGCACATTTGTAAGTGCAAAGTCGAACTGCTTTTCACATGTGTAGACATGTGGTGCGCTTACAGTAAAAGCAGTCCTACCCACAATGATTATCATGGCCTGTACCACGTGTACTAGGGATAAGCAAAAAAAAAAAAAAGAGTTATATTATTTATAAATAAATATAAATTACGAGAAAAAAAAAAGTGAGGGCGAAAAGCTTTTTTTATTTGACTAAATAAAAGAAACTTTTGGCTTTCAAATTTTTTTCTGGTAATACAGTAAAACCTCTCTGTAATGGATACCTAATTGCAGAGAAAAAGTGTCCTTTATGAAGTGGTGTCCTCTTACCAGAGAGTTGTTAGTAAAAATGGTAATTTTGACAATGAAAACTGACCTTTGTAAAGAAGTGTTCTCTAGCTGGAATGTACTCTCATGTAGGTTTTACTGTATATAATCTCAGCGATTATTTCTTACAAACAATATATGTCCTGGGTCTCTCACACAAGATGTGCAAACAGAGTTTATAGATATAAACAACATCTGAACACCCAATACAAGAAAACTTTGCTAAAATTAAGGGGAGGAATAGTGAGCTTTCCTTTATAATAAACCCTAAATAATTCACAACACACGCAGGTAAAGTGAAAAGTTCTCAGTCTTACAATGAAAGACTGATTTTCAGTTCTTAAAAAAATATTTTATTAATTTACATAATCTTTCTCAACTTCAACATACTTCTCCAATTAAGATATATCGAGTTAAAATCCTTCGACAATTAAAAGAAAAAGAAAATCACCAAGAATGAATATCTTATATTTAATGTTTACGTTTCAAGCTTACGGGTATTAACGATCCTTCTACAGGAATAAGAACTAATGAATGACTCTAGATGGGTCAACTGGGGTTATAAACATGATATGATATATATGTATGTTTATAACCAGTTCTTATTCCTGTAGAAGGGTCGTTAATACCCGAAAGCTTGAAATGTAAAAATTAAATATAAGATACTCATCCTTGGTGATTTTATTTTTCTTTTTCTATACTTATCCAATATCAGGTATGAAGGTAAGGAGAAAAGTTCTTGACCTGACAATGAAAGACTGATTTTCTGTAAGAAAAATATTTTAGTTCCTACATAATCTCCCTAAACTTCAACACACTTGGTCCAGCATTTCTCCAATATCAGTAATTCTTCCCGGAAATGAAAGTCAGAATGACTTAAAATATGCATCTACAGCCCTCTGAACTTCTTCATTGAACGCAAAGGGCTTTCCAGAAACAATTTCTTTAGGTGTGGGAAGAGATGAAAGTCTGAGGGTGCCAAGTCTGGAAAGTAGGGGGGATAGTTAAGTAGATCATACCTCAAATCCTACAGTTTTCCCATTGCCAACACACTTTTGTGAGCGGGTGCATTGTCCTGGTGAAAGTTGATTTTTTTTTTTCCATCCAGTTAGGCCTTTTTTTTTTCATAAATTTTGACATCCAGCATGTCAAGAAGGTTAGAGTAATATTCACCTGTTTGACATCCTAAATCACACTGGCCATGACCTTCCATAGTGTGACGTTTCAGTAGCAGCGTTATTACCGAAATGTCACACACTATTTATTTATTTGGTTTTGGTCTTATTACCGTGTGTATTTAATCAATCCAAATTGTGCCTTATCATGACCAAATAAATAAACTGTGTGTGTGTGACAGCGTTGTTACCTAAATGTCACACAATTTTTGGATGTGGTTTTATTACCTTGTGTTTCTTATCTATAATCCAAATTGTTACCTTATCACTCACTCATAGAGGTTCATCAGGAGGAACAGCACCCCATTCTATCGAGATACTAGGCGGTGTGTTGTTAGTTTTTCAAATGGTAGCTTATCCTCACAAACTTATACAATATTTCCTTGACTTAATGTTTGCATAGCAATGCATGATTCTTTTTGGCTGGCTCATGTATGCAGATATTTTTGTCTTCGAGATAATGAAATTCCAAATTTTTGTAGATCCACTCTATATTTTATATATGGTAGAACCTCCCTGTAAAGGTCAACACCTATTGTAAAGCCAAAGTGAGGGGAGGGTGTCCTTTTACCAGCGATTTGATAAATAGTAAAATTTTAAAGTACAATTTAGATTATAAATAAAAAAACCAGGGTAATAAACAAAATACAAATAGTGTGTGACATTATGGTAATGGTGTTGTTGCCATCATTATATGAAAGTACTGAATCCTTCAACTGAATTATACAAATGAAAACTGACCTGTGTGGAGAGGTGTCCTCTCATGAAGGTTCTACTGTGTATACAGTAGAACCTCCCTGTAAAGGACACCTAATTGTAGAGCCAAAGTGTCCTTTAGGGAGATGTGTCCTCTTACCGGAGAGTTGCTAAATAGTAAATAAAAATGGTAATATTGCAAATGAAAACTGTCCTTTGTAGTGAAGTGTCCTCTCATGAGGTGTTCTACTGTATATATTAACTAACTATATAATAATAATAATCCATGGTGTAGTGTGGCCAGTCCTAAAGTGTGGGAAGGCAATCCTTTCTCAGTGCCCCACCTTGAGACCCTGCTGAAATCCCATTTAGAGGAGTTGACCAAGAACCCAAAGTTCCATTCTCTGGACCTCAAGGCCCCCAATCTCTGCTCACATACCATCACCTTGGGTAAGTCCCTTGTGTAAATAACACTGACTATAGGCTTGTATATTTTACACTCATGGACTAAACTTAAGGAAGTTGTACCTTTTAGCATGTATATCGGGCTTCAGACAATAACTCTGAAAGATATTACAGTGACCTTTATTGTGAAGACACACAAGATAACCAAGTGTGAACAAAATTGTCTCTGTCTCCTTTAAAAACAGATGACCAGTGACATCAAAGACTTTCTACTTCATTAAACCGACTATGGCCGCTATCCATTCATCGGTTGTTTACATTTAAGAGAAATGACGGTTACTGAAAAAGGAAGCCTTATGATGACACTTCAAAATAAAGGTCTTGCCAGATGAAACAGTGGAATAATAAACTAGTAGCGCCATCTTTATCAAAACCATTCAAACTTATTTATACTCCCAATAATATAAAATTTCAATAAACACAAATTTTTAAAATAATCAATAATAGCAGTCTGTTTTAAACTTTTATATAATGGTTCTTTTCTAGCATTTGTTCAACCTATTCAATTTTCTCATAGATCACAATATTTCATAGTTAAATGGCATTATCTTTTTTCAGTTTCCAAGCCTTGTTTGGCTTCTATAAATGAAGTTAGCTGACTCTGACCTCATGGTTAAAACATTTTATAGTTGTGTGCACCCCTATCTCTCTCATCCAACTTTTTATCAATATCATTATCCAAATTCTTTATTTACAGTCAGGTTTTTGGTAGTGTCAAAGGAACAATAGTAATCAGCAATTGTTTTGCATGTGCATTACCAAGCCACTTTAAACATTGAATCATTCAATTTATATATCTTTAAATAGATATATATTCTTTTCCTTCCTCTACTAAGGGTGAGCCACATGGTCTCTCCATACTTCCTCCTTCAATGCCTTCCTCTACTGAGGGTAGGCTACATGTTCTCTCCATATCTCCCTCCTTCAATGCCTTCCTCTACTGAGGGCAGGCCACATGGTCCCTCCATATCTCCCTCCTTCAATGCCTTCCTCTACTGAGGGCAGGCCATATGGTCTCTCCATATTTCCTCCCCCATCCTCTTCATCTCCTCTTAGGTGTATCGTCCAGTCCATTGTTTTAGATTGTCTGTGTATCCCCGTTGTCTTCTCCTCGATCTCTTCCCCCGGAGCTTTATCCTATTTGCTCTGATCCTTTGTCTAGTCGATGCATTTTAAAATCCAGCTTCAACTCCCTTAACAAGCCTTGTTTTGCTATATCGGACAGTAGTTAGTGGGTTTGTACAATATGCTGTAATACAGAACCCTATCCAACTTCACTGGGATATTTCTTTCCATATTTTTTCCGCAGGGTACATGCTTTCATTTTTATTGGTATGAACTAACAGTGCACTGAAATGTAGGTAATTAAAGTTAGCTATACAAGGTTAATATTTTGTCAAGTCCTGACTTGCCAGTGTATTGATGCCCAACATGCAAACTATGATTACTACATGAGTGGATGTAGGTGAGACGGACTACACTCTGATCTCCAAGCTAGGCAAGGGGGCCTACGCCAGAGTGGTGTCAGCCCACCCTGTCCTCTCCCCTCAGCAGGTGGTGGCATTGAAGCAGGTGTCAGAGACCCACCTCTGGGAGTACTACATCAACCTACAGATCAGGAGGAGGCTCCAGCACACCAGGGTGAGTAGGACATTTGGATTATCACAATGTAGCAATTCTCTCTTCTTCTTTCTTATCTTCACTCAATCATTTTGGATATCAAATTGTGACCCTTGTTGGTGTGTGTTTGACAACCATCACATGTCTACACATGTGAAAAGCACCTTCATTTTTTTTTTTTTGCTTATCCCTAGTACACGTGGTACAGGCCATGATAATCATGGTGGGTATGTTGCGTTCCAGGTTTGGATAGATGAAAAGGGAGGATACACGATGTGACTTATTAAAGTTTCCTTACTTAAGTATATATATATATATAGCAATTTAGGCCAACAACCCCATGTATATAGCCCGCAGCAAGACCTTAATGTTGTATAATAGCAGCACAGCTGTCAATGATGCACTATCGACATATGTCTTTACATCATCACATGTAATGCAATTTGTGCAAACAGGATAAATAAAATAAATAAAAAAAGGGGGGGGAAACTCTGTAATTGATTAAGAGTTGAGCTAAAGCAGGGATCGAGCATATAATATTGTCAGAACAATGGTCTAAAGATGGAAACAGCCACGACACTAGTATACAATTTCATCAGACAACCCATGAAATCGTTATTAAATTGGGCAATCTATAAAAGACTCCTTCTGGAGGTTTAGCAACCCACTGAAGACGCTGGGAGCTATTTCATAGAGGAAAATTATAGCAACAGATCTCTATAATTTCTACAGATCAACTGTAAATAGATTCATATTAAGGCATTTTTATAGCCCAAATAACACAAACAATAGTCAAACATACAAATCTGTTTGCATCATGCCGTACCCTCCTAACAGCGTAACAATAGCCCGAGGAATCAGAAAATATGGTATAATGGTAAATATGATGGAATAACGCACTGAAACACATAAAAGTACAAACATTACTAAAACCTGACAGATAGATACCCTCAAAGTAGCCCTAATAAAGTCGTAATTTGCAACTGTTGCTGTGTCAATATATCACAGCAAAGATATAGTACACAACTCTATTCCAACAGAGTCGGTAGTTCTATATTTAGTACAATTTGTGAAATTAAGGTGTGGGGGGTAGTACCATAAAGCAAAAGGAATGAAATATGTATGAGAGGAAACAAGAAAATTTCTCTAGATATTTATTTAAATAAATTAAAATTTGGGAACATGTCTATACTGACGAGATATGCTATTTACATAGTCAAATTTAGATAGAGGTGACCTGAAGTTACTTTATAGCCCTTTAGGGCCCATGCGAAATCTAGGTTGGTTACTACACAAAAAGGGGGGGGGGGGCGCTAAGTCATAATGACAAATGGCTTACCTTTTCTCGCAAGTGCCGGCAAAGGTCTGGTCTCCCGACTGAAGACTGTCCTCTCACTGAGCGACTCAGATTCCATCTGCCTTTTGGCAAAGAAACCCTCTTTTATTCTTGTCTCTCTCCGTTTTCATTCGCTGGCCGCGCCAAAGTTTCTATTGGCTGGCATTTTCATTCGCCGAAAGAAACACCAATCAAAATGGCCAACGGCTCCAGTATACGATTTCACAGACGCCCCAGGCCTCTCCCATCAAAATAGAACATATAGTATTACCAAAACAAAAAAATCTAAAGAGAGAAACAGCCACGGCAATAGTGTAAAATTTCATCAGACCCCAGGCCTCCTCCACATGGGCTGTAATACGATCCTCCCTTTTCTCGGGACGGTATATATATCGCCCCCCGTCTTGGCTAAAAATCGACCCAGGCCCCTTTTACCTGGACTGTAATGTGATGCTTCCTTTTTTCGGGAAGGATATTTATAAAGCTTAGTCTTTTAGAAATCTTCCTTCTCCATTTCTTCTGGTCACCTCTACCTAAATTTTTGATGAGGGGAATATATGTACATAGGAAACAACAGTTACCAGCTCGGATGTCTCTGGATGTCTTCTTCTCCACCAGGCATCAGCTTTCGGCATGGAAGTCTGGTGTCACCAAGTGTCTAAGTTTCTGGGCAAAAAAAATGGTCTATAAGTCTATGTGGGAGGGAAGCCATGTATCCATTTTATGTTGATTATACATACGCCTTCTGTTGGGGTATGGTTACAAAAACGTGCCCCAACAGGTAGAAGGCGACTGCTTTTACTGTAAGTGCACCACATGTCTACACATGTGAAAAGCAGTTCGACTTTGCACTTACAAATGTGCCAGAGCCCGTTTGGTTACTTGCACTCGCTGGTGGGGTTGGACTTTTGCAAGAATCGGGGGCCATTGGAGCATTTTTTTTTTTTATCAGAAAAAAGTGCCCAATGCGGGAATCGAACCCGGGTCGTAGCGGTCGAAAACAAACGGGTTAGACTATCATTCCACAGACCCCCATGATTTCCACCTTCATGACTGGGTGAAGTAGAATGCGTCTGCCTTTGTCATTAGACTGAGAGTACTACTCAGTGGCAGGCCGTCTTAGCTCCAAAAGAAATGGCCGCCTCTGACATGAGGAACAGATGCCATATACAGCCACTCCTAACATGGAGTACAAACGCTGCTCATCCTGTACCCTGGATTAGGAGCCCTTACAGGGTTCTATCAACCAGGCCAGCTGAACCCAGGTTTTTTAGCGAGCTTGTTACTCCTCCCCCTCCTCCTTTTTCATCTGGGCTTAGGCAATTTTCTCTCTCTCTCTATCATTTTATTTTCCAAAACGGGAAAAAGAAGCTTGGGCCAGAAAAAATATGTTATTGTTACCTATCCCCTTGTGTAAAGATTACATGAATTCCATGAATTCATGATCCTCGAGCTGTTTGATGATAAGCAACGGCCTCTCCCAGAGATCCAGAAAAGTTATTGACACTTCAAACAAAATTATTTTGTCTTCTTCAGGATAAATTAATACAGTGGAACCTCTCTCTGTAAAGTACACTTAGTTTCAGAATCAAAGTATTCTTTAGGGAGAAGTGTCCTCCTACTGGAGAGTTGCTAATTGGTTGTTGTTATTGTTTCTTATCCCCTTGTGTAATGATTACACAAATTCCATGAGTTCATGCTCCTCGAGCTGTTTTATGATAAGCAGTGGCCTCTTTCAAAGGTCCTGTTTAGTGCATCTAATGTAAGCCAAAACATGTTCTGGAGCTGCAGGTGCCAAGCTACTACTCTGATCAAAAAGTTTCGACACTTTGCTCATTTATTATTCTACCAAATTCAAATTGTCCCCTTCAAAGTAGTCCCCGTTGGCCGCAATGCACTTCAGCCACCTTTTTTCCAGTCGGCAAAACACCTCTGGTAGTTTGTTTTCGGGATCGCCTTCGTGGCCTTCTTCGATTCCACTTTGATCTCTTCTATGCTCTGAAATTTCCGGCCCTTTAACTTATTTTTGAGCCTTCCAAAAAGAAAGAAGTCGCAGGGGGGCAAATCGGGACTGTAGGGGGAACACTGAGGTTGAGTGGTCCTGCAGGAACTTCGAGATTTTGAGGGCTGTGTGCGCTGGCGCGTTATCGTGGTGGAGGATCCACGACTTGCTCCTCTACAGCTCCAGCCGTTTCTGCCTGATCGGTTCCCTCAATCGCCTCAAAACTCCCAGGTAGGAGTCAGCAGTTATTGTAGAGCCTTGTTGTTGAAATTCATGATGGACGATGCCCTGGTAGTCGAGAACACCGTCAACATGATCTTGACTTTTCTTGGAGCCTTTCTCTGCTCATTTTTGAAGCGCCATTCCGATGCCTCTTGGGTAGTTTTAGAATCAAAGCCATAAATCCATGTTTCGTCTCCAGTAATGACCCTCTTCAGCAATTCGGGGTCGTCGGTTGTCGCTTCGAGATTGAGACTGGCCATTTCTTTCCGGGCGTTCTTTTGATCAAAAGTCAAATATTTGGGAACGAGAACGGTGTTGAGTCTTCTCACTCCCAAAATGTCCTTCATTATCGATTGAGTCGACCCAAATGATATCCCTGCTTCTTTGGCGACCTCCCTGACAGTTATTCGTCGGTCTTCGCGCACCAGTTCCAACACCATGTCCACTTTTTCAGGCGTGGTTGATGTGGATGGTCTCCCGGAACGCTTGTTGTCGGCAGTCTCTTCCTGACCCTCCTTGAAGCGCTTGTACCACTCAAAAACTTGTCTTCGGCTCATGACGGCATCCCCGTAGGCTGTTTGCAACATCCAAAAAATTTCTGCACCCTTGAATCCGTTTTTCACACAGAACTTGATGCAAATTCGTTGATCCTCCATTTCGGTGACTAACAAAATCGAAGCACGGGCAAAATGGCTTCACTTTGAACAGCTGCTGCTCGCGCTGTTGTGGCGCGTGATTTTTGAAAATTGGCAGGTCTCCAAGCCAAGGGCGACGCTTGCGTTTGCCACAAACCGGGAGAAAATATATTGAATTTTCAGGATTTTATGAGCAAAGTGTCAAAACTTTTGGGCAAGTGGGGTAGATTTTGTTATTATTTTCTATCTTCAATGGTCTGTTCTAAATTGCTAATTGGTAGAAATATATGGTGATATCAACTGTCTTTTGTAGAGATGTATCCTTTAGCACAAGTGTCCCTCATGGAAATTTTATTGTATATGGCACAAGGTGCAAATTTTTTTATTAATCCTGGAGATGACAAAAATGTATCTTATGTATGTGTTACAGTACAGTCCAGTGCTGCTGTCCACCTTCTCTGAGGTCTACCTCTACAAGAATGGACAAGTTATGGTGACAGATTTCTACCGCTATGGGACACTCTTGGTAAGTCAGCATTAACTTGATGTGCCATTGATTCTTTTTTTTTTTTTGTTTTTTTGTTTCAATTATTTCCCACAACTAACTTTTACACAAATGGTGATGGAGTAAACAAGGGCCACAATGCCCATACTTTCCTATGAGAATCCAAAATAGACCCAAAGCCTCATTGTGCGTAATATTTGCTAAATTGACATATACAGTAGAAATTCCTGTATAGGACACTTAATTGCAGAGCTAAAGTATCCTTTAGGGAGAGGTGTCCTTTTACTGGAGAGTTGCTAAATTGTAAAGATAGTAATTTTGCAAATGAAAACTGTTCTTTATGGAGAAGTTTCCGTTAAAGGGAGGTTCTACTATAAATGCTTAATAAAAAAGCATCTCATGATCATGCATATGAAAGTTTCTTTCATGGTAAATTTATTGTTAAAATTAAAAATTCAGGTTTAGTTGATATTTTTTCAGATAGATGAGGCAAGCCTTTAGAAACTTTCAGTTTCACAGTCAGGAGATATCTTTTTTTTTTTTTAATAATTTTATCACCAGATCCCAGTACATTTACACCTGGTTATATTTTTTGTGGTGTTATTTATTTATACTTTAAAAAACTAGCATTTTCACATGTTGATCCCTAGAATGTTGTGCTATTCAACAAATAACGTGAAGATGACATACAGTAAAACCCCGATAATACCAACCCTGGATATAGCGAACCTTCCCTTATAACGAACCTAAGGCGATTACCGATTCCATTCCATTGAAAATACCAGTGTTATAACGAACTTTGCGATTTTTCAAATAACGAACTACCCCTATAACGAACCTATTTTCGGTCCCAAAATAATAAATCTATTTAAAATACTATGCTTATAACGAACTTAGAATTGTAATTAAAAAAAAATTAAAACAACAAAATTTTAAGCATGTTTCAGCTCGCAGATTGTGATTTCAAAACAATAAATTTAGCGGCATTTTTTGTTTTCATTTACATTCTATTTTTGCCATATGTTGTATAAATTTTTACACATTATACTTTTTATTAAATAGAATATCTTTGCAACCATCAAATTTTAAATAGAAAAATGTAAATGGCTTCCAAAATAAAGAAAACAAAGGCATTCTAAAAACAAAAACGTTATTACTTTTTTTAAAAAAAGGCCATTCTCAAAACTTTTCAAAGTGAAACAACACAGGCCAAATTTCAGAACATGTTAAAATAAGAAAATATAACTTTTCTATTATAATAGAATATAATATTATATATATATATTATAATATAAAATAGGCTATTAAAATTGTTTAGAAAGAGGAATCAACCTCAACTTTTGCCAGGATCGTACGTGTTAGGGCTTAAAAAAAAAAAAAACCCCAAATAAACAGGCCCGTGATGCAACCAAATTTATTTTTTATGCCATGAACTATGGCGATTTTAAGGCCAGCAATGGTTTGCATGACAGGTTCAAAACAAATGGAATTCTAGACTTAAGAAGAATACGTGGAAACATGAAATAGAAGAAAAACACATTAACTTTATTTGAAAGGTGCAATGCTTGAAGAGTGTTTGAAGCAACAAGGTATTAGAGCCTTTTTCCAAGTAAACATTGTATTATATAATGTGATAAAAATGTTTTAAAATCATTTTATATCTTTGAATATATATTTAATAAAACTTTGCCTAGGATTTGTCTTGATTTTGAAATTAGACATAGAGGTACATGTATGCTAATGATAAGAAGAACCTATCTTCAAATAATTTCTTTTATTATTCAGTATTAATCTAAGGAAATAGGTCAATTAAGGGAATTAAAACAAAGTGACCACTATTAAGAGGCAGCCCCTTCCAGTGTGTATGGCTGTCCTTTAATTATACACTCCAAAAATTTTTAAAAGTAAAAAAAGATAGCAAACCGTGGCTATAGTGAACCAAAAGCTCTGTCCCATTGGGGTTCTCTATAGAGGGGTTTTACTGTAATTCCAACTGCAGTTAGAAATGACCAAACTAAATAGGGTAGAACTAAACCATATTCAGTAAAGATTTTCTACAGATAAGACCTCATGACGTACCCATCTGATAAGCACCTCCCTTTGTGACAGTCAAACATAACTTGATCTGACATAAACTCCAGGGTCTCAGGGTTACTTTAGGCAGTGTGTGTCTTGGAGTTTCTACCACCAAGACTTTTGGGCCAATGTAATGCAGCGGCTATTGACATGTAGTTTTTGTTACCTTTAGTCTTATAGTGTTTATTATATATAATCCTAATTGTGCCATATCACGATTATTGAATAAGTATATATTGGTTGGTAGGTTGGATTATATTTCTACAGGCATTGTCAGGATTTAGAAAGCCAATCAGTTAGTCAGAAGGAATGCCCATGTTGTGCTGTATCAGGATATTGGGAACATCCTCAAGGCCCACTTCTCCTACATGCCGGAGGAGCTGGTGATGTTCTTCACCCGGGACATGTTCCGGATCCTCCAGCAGCTGCAGGAGTGCAGCATCATCCACGCTGACATCAAGCCCGACAACCTGATGCTCTCCACATTGTTAGTTATACTTCTGTTGTTTCTTATCCCCTTGTACAAAGAATACACAAATTCCATGAGTTCATGCTCCTTGAGCTGTTTGATGATAAGAAGCGACCTCTCCCAAAGATCCTATTTAGTACATCTAATGCAAGCCAAAATGTGTTCTGAAGTTGCAGGTGCCAAAATTCATTTTTGGCAAGTGGGGTAGAATCAAATCTTAATGTTGTTTGATGCTGTCTATTTCTGAGGTTCAGAGCTTCTTCTGGGTCCGTTCCACTGTACCAGCTGTGCTTAAGTGGTGTCCTCTAGTTTAGTATTTTATTTTTATAGTATATATGTTATGAACAATTTGTTTGTTGTTAGATAAAGGGTCGATAAGATAAAGGGTTGAAGGTGCAGTTGTGATAAAAAAAAAAGATAATTATTTACCATCAAGTAGCTTTTATTTTCAATTACATGAGGAAAGATTACGCATTAGTTATTTCACAATATATAGAATTTATAAATCTTGAAAAAAGATACTTCGGCCAGTATAAATCTTTTTATTACCTCGACGTTTCGACAAAAAGCTTTTGTCCTCCTCAGGAGCAAACAAAAATTAAAACATATAGCAAGGCGTTAAAATTTATTCTAAGAATATCGCGTGAGAACGCCCTTAGAGCCTTAGAATAATTTTTAACGCCTTGCTATATGTTTTAATTTTTGTTTGCTCCTGACGAGGACAAAAGCTTTTTGTCGAAACGTCGAGGTAATAAAAAGATTTATACTGGCCGAAGTATCTTTTTTCAAGAAATATGATATTAGTGATTCAAAAAGATATGTTAACTACACATATTTACAACAAAACTGAAAGTCATTCTAAAAACGATGATAACAAAAATTAGAAATATCAATGAATAAAAATAAAATATATATTTTTTAAAATATAGAAATATTTGAGTTGTTGAATTATATAATATATATATAAAATAATTTGACCTTTTTTTGATTGTTGATTGTTATTCCTATGTAAGCCCCTGTTGACTTACTGTAGGATTGGTGACTTGTGGTGGTTGATGGCGCAGTCGTTGTTGAATGGTAGGTTTTCACAGGGGAAATAACAAGAGGGAAAACAGGATGGGATTGAATCTAAGACTTCGCGAATAAGGGAGAGAAGGTTTTGAGACTAATGGGGTACTTTCCTATCACATTATCGGAGAAAATGTTACCTTGGTGAGATGGATTTGGGCACGTCTTGCTCCTAGTATGGTCGCCTTCCCTACTCTAACTTTGAGTCCAAGATTTTCCTCGTTAACTCTCTATGCCTCTCATTGGTTGAGATCGTCTACGTGGTTACTTTTGGTTGGCTGTTAGTTGTTCATGCTGAACTCTGATTGGATATTGGTACCTCCATTGTCTTTTCATGATTACCATCCTCCAGGAAGAAGAAGGTCTTTGAACTTAGTTTTATGGTTCCTGGGTAATAGCCTTTACTTCCTGGATGATGCAATCCTGGTAATTCCTGTTCTCTCTTTTTCGCGAGGCCTAACTTTTATTAAAACTTTTTGGACGATACATTGCATAGATTGTGGTGGGATTACATCTTGGTATATACAAATTATGACATATATATAGTATTTTATTGTTACTGTCTCTATTTCTTTGAAAGTAAGTATATATATTTATAGAAGAATTTTACCATGAGATTTGTGGGCCACTCTCTGTTTGAATGCTTCCATATCATGGGCCTACAAAGTGTGAGATACCTGTGCAGTTGCTAAGTATAAGCCGTTTCTTGATGTTTTTCATCCATGTACACTCATAGACAAAACTTAAGGAAGTGGATAGTCTTTGATGTTGTCGGTTGTCTATTTTTTTTTTTTTCCAAAGAAACAGTGGCAATTTTGTTCACACTTGGTTATCTTTTGTGTCTCCAATAAACGTCACTGTGTATCAATTATCTTTCAGAGTTAATATCTGAATTTCAATATATACCTGCTAAAAGGTAACGCTTCCTTAAGTTTTGCCGTTCCTGTAGTTTCAACCATCCAGGTCTTCTGTCCCGCTCTATATTCCCATAAATGCAATCAATAACTGATGCTAGTGTAGTTTCAAATACACTCTAACTTCTTTAATTCAACACTCCAAGGGATCAGAGCTTTCGGGTTAATTAAAGTCTGTTAAATTTTCACCAATTCTTCACAACATTCACTGCTAGTGGACATATTTCTAGGACATTCCAAAGATTATACCATAAAACTAATATTTTTTTAAAATATTTTAATTGATAATATGAATTGATACCATTGAGCCTTTTTATTTCAGGAATGTTTCTTGATTAATATTGTTACGATCTTTTCTTTAATTATGTTGCTGGTAAGCCACGGAATCACGAAGCAAACTCAAAAGTAAGTTTTATTCAACACACTGTCAAATAGCAAAAGCCAACAACAACTATATGCTTTTTTTCTCTTATTCTCGAGAGCCAGCCTAAAACTATTTCTCAAATATTTACATAGACCCAAACAAAAAATGAATTAATAGAAAACTAGTTAGAACATTTACATATATACAAAATAGTTGAATTAACGTACTTGTGACATTACTCCCTCTTCGGAAGAACATCGTCCCGATGTTTAAATTCATCCGTAGAAACACACACAGTCTCCAGGTATTCATCGTTCTGGGTTTCAGGATCGTTGTAAGGCTTCATTCGTAAGACATGTACAACATCTTTGTACCTGGCTTTTCTCCGAGATTCATCCACCGTTGTAACTTCGTAGTTGACATCTGATAATTTCTTAGTTATTCAGTATGGACCAAAGTGTTTCTTTAGGAGCTTCTCTGATAAGCCAACTTTGCACACCGGTGTGAAGACCCAAACAAGGTCGCCGATGTCGTAATAGACTGGCTTATGCCTTGAATCATAACATTCTTTATCTATGTCCTGCGCATTGAGTGTTTGTAAGCGGGCTAGCTGCCGTGCTTCTTCAGCGTCCATCATTAAATGACTTATATGCTCGTCCTCCTCATAATCCGGCTGGTAGGGAAACAGAGCGTCCAGCATTGTCTCCGCCTCCCGACCATGTACCAAAAAGAAGGGTGAGAAACCGGTAGTTTCTTGCCTTGCTGTATTATAGGCAAAAGTGATAAAAGGTAAAACAGAGTCCCAGTTCTTTTGGTCCACGTCTACGTACATCGAGAGCATGTCAACCAGGGTCTTATTTAATCGTTCAGTCAAGCCATTGGTTTGGGGGTGATAGGCCGTTGTAAAGTAATGCGACATTCCACACATTTTTGTTAGTTCGTTGACGACTTTGGCTTGGAATGATCGTCCCCGGTCCGTAATCAGTTCTCGAGGAGCTCCATGCTTGAGGACAATGTCGTTCACCATAAACTTCGCAACCTCAACAGCTCCTCCGGTTGGTATGGCTTTTGTTACTGCGTATTTCGTAAGGTAATCTATACAAACGATCACTCAGCGGTTGCCATCCTTAGTCGGAGGGAATCTCTCCAGCAAGTCCATGCCTATCTTCTGGAAGGGAATGGAAACAGGGGCTATAGGCTTAAGATTTCCAGGGGGTAATTGGGGTATTTTCTTGCGCCGTTGGCATTCCCTACAATGTCCAACATAATTACGAACACTTCTATAAAGACCAGGCCAAAAGAATCTCCTGCGTATTCTGTCATACGTTTTGGCAAATCGAAGGTGTCCGGCTGTAGGGTCATCATGGGATGATCTAAGGACCTCTAGACGTAAAGTCCTCGGAACCACCAGCAACCAAGGTCGTCCCAAGGGATCATAATTTTTCTTGTAAAGTATGTTGTTGATAATGACAAATCTTTTATAATTCGGGTCTCCACAATTTTCAATTATTTTTGTTAATGATGGATCTCGTTGCTGCTCCTTTTCAACATCACACAACATTGCCAGACAAAGTATATCTTCTTCTGTTTCTTCCGCAGTATCTGGTAGAGGGCTTCTAGAAAGGCAGTCGGCATCCTTGTGCTTGCGACCATTTTTATAGCAGACAGCGACCTCATATTCTTGGAGGCGCAGAGCCCATCTGGCCAGAAGGGTCTTTCAAATTCGCTAACCAGCACAAAGAATGGTGGTCGGTCACAACAGAAAAAGGGCGCCCAAACAAGTAAGGTCGAAATTTTCTGATTGACCAGACCACTGCCAAACACTCCTTTTCCGTTGTTGAATAGTTTTTCTCCGATTTGGACAGTGTTTGGGATGCATATGCAATTGGCTGTTCACACCCATCCCTTAGCTGTACCAAAACAGAACCAATACCAAAGCCACTCGCATCGGTATGGACGTAAATTGGCGCGGCCTCATCGAAGTGGCCCAATACAGGGTCAGAAGTCAATGCCTATTTTAAATTACTAAACGAATCTTCTTGTCTGTCATTTCAACTGAATTGTTTTCCTTTCTTTAGTAATTCGTTCAGCGGCCCTGTTATGTCAGCAAAGCTCTTGATGAATCGGCGATAGTAGGAACAGAGACCCAAAAAGCTTCTGACTTGGGATACATTATTTGGTCTTGGAAAATTCCTCACTGCTTCTACTTTGTCTGAGTCCGGATAAATCCCATCTCCATCTATTAAGTGCCCCAAAACCTTCATACGTCTAGATCCAAAATGACATTTTTCCAAATTAAGTGTGAGACCTGCTTTTGAAAGACAGCTCAGCACCATTTCCAATCGCAGTATATGCTCTTCCATTGTTTTAGAAAACACTATGATGTCATCCAGATAGCAGAGACAGATGTTCCACTTAAGTCCACGTAGAAGGTTGTCCATTATTCTTTCAAAGGTCGCGGGGGCATTACACAACCCGAAGGGCATCACTTTAAATTCGAAGAGGCCTTCTGGGGTTACGAAAGCAGTCTTTTCACGGTCAGCTTCATCGACTTCTATCTGCCAATACCCTGATTTCAAGTCCATGGTAGAGAAGACAGAAGCTCCCTTTAAAGAGTCGAGGGTGTCGTCATTTCTGGGTAACGGATATATGTCCTTTCTGATTATTTTATTTAGGCGGCGATAGTCCACGCAGAACCACCAGGTTCCATCCTTTTTCTTAACTAAAACGACAGGAGATGACCAGGGACTATCCGATGGTTTTACTATTCCTGATTTGAGCATCTTGTCCACTTCTGTTTGAATAATGCCCCTTTCATAAGGCGACACTCGATAGGGTCGTTGCCTAATAGGAGCATGATCTCCTGTGTCAATGCGATGTTTAATGTCCAAAGATGTTCTTTTTGGGCCTGCCTTCTGGAGCTCAAATATGCCTATGAACCTCCTAAGGACATCAAGTAGTCGGTTCCTGTCTTCATGGGATAGGTCAGTATCCATAAGAGACACAAGCCTATCCAAGTCTCCGTGTTTTGTGTGCTGCACTTGTCTTCTTTCTGGTTAAGATAATCATCGTCTCCATCCAAGCAGCATACATAACCGTTGTCTATAATAGATAATTCAGCCACTTTCATACCTTCAGGGATGATCTTAGCATAGTTAGTTCCATTCACCATCCAAACCTTGCCCCTTCTGTGGTTGAGACTAACAATGGAAGCAGGAATAACTATTTCCTTTTCCAACGTTAGACCCTTAGAATACGTAATAGCAACTTCCTGAACTCCCACGATGTCGCTACAGACAACCGTTATCTGCTTGATTGAGTTAGGTGGAATAATGTTATCCTTCAAGGTATGAAAGGCGTCCACTGGATGGGGTTCCTCTTTCATCGGGGCGTCCCTCAGGTAGAGTTCATCGTGCTCGCAGTTAATCTCAACCTGAGTTAGTTTGAGAAAATCCCAACCAAGGATCACACAATGACTGCACTGTGAAAGTACAAGGAACTCGAATGGTTGGGTTAGTTCATTCACTTTAATTCTTAAGACACACTTTCCTAAAGCCTTGACGCATTTGGAGTTAGCTACCCTTATAGCCCTTATAGTCCTTTACTCGATAACATAGGGGTTCTTATGCAGCAACGGAAATCTTCTGATATAACTGAATAGTCGGCTCCGGAGTCCACCAAGGCTAGTACTTCAGTTCCATCTATAGTTACGGTTATAAAGTTCTTTAGTTTGGCAACAGTCGTCGTCTTCGGATTTGAAATTTGTGCGGCCTTACCTCCTACGCAGGTCGCGGGATCTAGTTTCCCTCATTTCCTCTTAAAGATGAGCAGCTGTTCATCCTAGCATGCGATCTTGATGTTCGACGTCCTGTGGATCACCCTCTCCCTGGGTAGGGGGAGTCACTCCTAAGTCCATGATTGGGGGGTGACCATGAACCCGTTCCGTCCGCATTTGGCACATAGTTCCCCAATGTCACTGGTCTTCTAGCATCTCTCCTTGTGCGAGCATTGGCGAATATTTGTCGACTCTCTCGACAATACCTGATGACGTGGCCAGGTCGCCCACAATGGAAGCATACTGGTCTGTCATCCGGTGTACGCCATTCCCGGGCTTTGGGCAAACTAGCGGAAGAGTTGTAAAAAGTTCTTCCGGGTTGATCATAGGTTGGGGCTGGTCTAGGTTGTTTCATCATAGGACTTGTTGTGGTCCTGGAAATCGGTGCCAGATTCTTCTTTACCTCTTCCCTTATTATTTCCTCTAGGGAATCTGTGGTATGCATGGGCTGAGCAAAGGCTCTCGGAACTTCCTCTTGGACGATCCTTCTAATCAAAGAAGAAAGATCGTCTTCCTCGCAAGCCATGGAGGCCACATTTGGGAGTCTCTCAAATTTTGTTGTTGTTATTCTTCGTTTCTTTAATAATTCTATTTTTCTGCACTGCCTCAAGAACTGTTCCACATTATCAACGTCCCTGGCAATCAATATTTGATAGACGTCCTCCGCCACTTCTTTCATTAAGTGTCCTAACTTGGTTTCATTGTCCATCCGGGGATCAATCAATTGGCACAAATAAAGCACGTCTTGAATGTAAGATTCAGAGGATTTGTTCGCTTTCTGTGCTCTAATCTTCAGAAGTCCCTCAGCCTTCATTATCTCTTCTTCCTGTTGTCCGAAGGTTTCGCCGAGAGCCCTCTGAAAAACCTCCCAGGATGTTAGAACATCTTCATTATTCTAATACCACTGCCGTGCAGTTCCGGCCAAAAAGAATATGGCATTTACCAAACACATAGGATTGTCCCATCTGTTATATTGAGCTATGCGCTTGTAATCCTTTAACCACCTCTGTGCATCTTCACTTCCATCTCCGGAAAAGGTAGAAGGGCATCTTGGTTTCTGCAACGAGAAGTATGCTGAGGGGACTTGGGTTGGAGTTTCTTCTCCCGATTCGCTCTTGAGCATGATTGGCCTTGTTTGATGAAGTTCGGGCTCGGGTGGTAAACCCTTCAATCTGAGACTTCTTAAATTTATGGGATCAGCCGTTTTTCTTTATTTTATTTTTTTTTTTCAAGGCTTTACCCAGCATCTCCACCAAATTGTTATGATCTTTTCTTTAATTCTGTTGCTGGTAAGCCACGGAATCACGAAGCAAACTCAAAAGTAAGTCTTTTTCAACACATTGTCAAATAGCAAAAGCCAACAACAACTATATGCTTTTTTTCTCTTATTCTCGAGAGCCAGCCTAAAACTATTTCTCAAATATTTACATGAATCAAAAATGAATTAATAGAAAACTAGTTAAAAGATTTACATATCTACAAAATAGTTGAATTAAAGTACTTTGTGACAATATGATAAAATGACATTAATATACATTTTTTTAATACAGCAGAAACTCTCTGTAAAGGACACCTATTTTAGGTAGAGGTGTCCTCTTACTGGAAAGTTGCCAAATAGTTAAAAACGGTCATTTTGGCAATGAAAACTCTCCTTTATAGAAAGGTGTCCTCTCATGGAGGTTTTACTTTAACAACCAAAAAGACAATGAACAAATACCAGTTTAATATATATGATAATCATAGCTCTCTCTGTCTGGTAAATAATTTGTCGAATAAATATATATATTAAATAAAAAGGCATATATTGGATCTAAAAATCATTTATTTTACCAATATTTCAGTTTTTTGATCCAATATATGCCTTTTTAATTAATTAAAGATTTATTTATGGATTGCTCATTTTCAAAAAAATATATATTTGTATGTAGTAAGGTAAATGAATTTATCTCTATCAATGTGTAATATGTATTTATTATTTTAGTTATGTGATGCTCATGTATGTGCTATGGCCAGAGTGCTGTGGTAATGCATTTAAAATGAAAAAGTTATATGTTGTTGTTGAAATTTGATTTAAGAAACAGTCAAATCATTGATGGTGTTGAATTAAAGTTGGTTATTAGACAGGCTGCATGAAAAAAAAAAAGGTTGAATTATTTTGCCGAATTAAAGAAGGTAGATTAGTGAGTACACTAAAAATTGTCTTATACGTGACTGTTCAGGGAACAAACTTGCTGGATAACACAGGCTTCACTCTATTTCTAAAATGGCAAATAAATCCTTGACACTCCTGCAAGTGGGACACCTTTCTACAAAGGACATTCTTACTAATTATCTGCTCTCCAGAGGAGACCAAGAGGACACCTATCTCTAAAGGACACTTTGTCTTTGTAACTACATGTTGTCCCTTAGAGATAGGTTCTTTGAAAATTTTTAAAAATTCTTTTAGAACCTCTCTAAGAGACAACATTTAGTTAGAAAGACAAAGTGTCCTTTAGAGAGAAGTGTCCTCTTGCTATTAGTGAAAATGGGAATTTTAAAATTTAAAGCTGCCTTTTGTAGAAAGGTGTCCATTTGCAGGAGTGTCAAGGATTAATTTGCCATTTTAGAAATAGATACATGTGGACTTACAGTAAATGTAGTCGCCATGATTATCATGGCCTGTAACAAGTGTACTAGAGATAAGCTTAAAATAAAAAGAGTAAAGCCTGTGTTGCACAATAAAAAGTGACCTAATTCAACCTCTGCTAATCCATGTTCTTTGAGCTCTCTTACTGGAGTGGTGTTACACTACCAGAGTAAGTCTCTGAGCAATGTGTTGTGCAGGCCATACACCAGGAAAGATTTGAATCCAGAGGTCTCCATAGGATCCTTGAAACTAATAGACTTTGGCCGTTCCATTGATCTGAAGCTGTACCAGCCCGGAACTGTATTCCGCTACATGGTGGAGACCCAGGGCTTCCGGTGTCCTGAGATGCTGGAAGGTAAACCCTGGCATCACCACATCGACCTCTATGGCATCGCAGCCTGTATCCATGTCCTGCTCTTTGGCGAGTACATGAAGATAAGCAAGAGTGCTGCAGGGGTCTGGATGCCCACTCACAAATTTAAGAGGTAAGTTCTTTTATTTCAATGTCTTGTTACTTATCCCACTTGACTGTAATAATCATGTTAACCATGTTTACATAAGTTTAAAAAGACCCTCTCCCTTTTTTTAAATGATGCATTTTTGGTCATCTCAATGCAGAACACATAGCTTCAACAGATCAAAGGATATGTCACAACACCAGTTTTGGCAAATTCAGACCAATGCCAATAACCAGCATACTATGGTTTCTGGCTATGAATTTGTAACATCCTCTCAGTTGTATCTGCCAAAGAGGTGTTTAAAGTAGGGAAGTGGTTGGCCATTCTTAGAACCTTCCTTTAAAGGACACCTAATTACAGAGACAAAGTGTCCATTAGGGAGAGTGTCCTGTTACTGGAGAGTTGCTAAATAGTAAAAATGATGATTTTGCAAATGAAAACTGACCTTTGTAGAGAGGTGTGCTCTAGCGTGAGTTCCTCTCATGGAGGTTCATCTACTGTACCAGAACATATGGCAAAAGTGTGGGAGGATTGAATTTATACTTATTTTTATTTAAAAAGGTATAATGTGCCTCACAAGGAAAAGAATGATTCCCTTTGTCCCTCCCATTTACTTTTCTTACCATGCGCTTGCTTACTCTGCCTCTCCTTGACTTCTTATATGATTCATGTATACATTTCACTATGAATCTAAAATTTTCAATTATAATTGAACCTACATGAGAAAAAAACTTGCTCTAAAGAACACTTTAGCTCTGTAATGTCCCTTAAGAGGGAATTATTTGTCCTGTAGAATATCATCAGTGTCTATCATATATATACAGTAGAAACTCCATGAGAGGACATTCGTGCTAGACGACATCTCTCCTTAAGGTCATCTTGGCTCTGCAATGTGGTGTCCTTTACAGGGAGGTTCTACTGTATATAATAATATTTTGAAATATATAAATAAAATGGCCTGTGTGGGAGTACTGGGAAAGATAGCCGGATTAAAATACAACCCCCTTGGTAAACAAGTGTCAAAACTTCACTCCCCCCTAGGGGATTTATCTGACTCAAAGCGGCTTAAAGGCGGATAGATCTGATAATCAAGGGACATTTCACACCGAGGTAGTCTCGACACCAGTTGTTCTAGGGGTTGTTCTCGGACCTTCTATTATTCCTCCCCAATCTACTCCCCACAGGTTTTTGCCTCTGGATCCTGTCTCCTGTGTGTCCTATAACGGCCACGACTGCCTCATAAATCACTACATTTGTGGCAGGTACTGGAAGAAGGAGATGTGGGAGGGTATCTTCTCAGACCTCCTCAACTCCTATAAGGACAACAAGGCTCCAGACCTGGAAGGCCACATGAAGAAACTTCAGTTCCACATTGACGACAACATGGATGGCCTGATCACCTCTCTCAATACTCTCTCTGACTACCTCCCCAAGTAGTAAAGTAAAATTTTATTTACACCCAATTATGTATATTTACATATGTAATGGAGGAGGGAGTTTATACAATTTGTACTCTGGCTTCAATCTTCTTGCGGGTGGCCTCTGACTTGATCTGTTCCTCAGTCAGGAGGGACACTCCCAGCTGGGTCTCCTGCACCATATATATATTTATAGATTATTAGATTTGTGTTAATTGTATATAGTGTTAGATTTGTGTTAATTGTATATAGTGGACACCCAATAAATATTTTGTGCTGTGTTTATCTGCTGTCTCTCTTATTGCCAAATTTATTCATTACACTTATCAAAACCTCATATTGTTGAGAAAAAAGGCACTCCTGATCATGAAAGCTGCTGATGGGTTAAACCATCTTTCGGAATGGATATTAACTAATCATTGATTTTTAATGGCCAAATTTCTTGATTAATCAAGAATATCCAACTCCTTACGCATTTCAGGTAGTAGGCCTTCTGACTTGGTGCAGGCTGTACTTCACCGACCAAAAAAGCTGGTCCTTGAAGCTTGCTGAAAAATTAAGGAATAGGTATAGGTATTTAAATGGCCATAGTGAGGAGGATGCCAAACTATATGAAAAAGCTGTACAGAAGTGAAATTGTAGGTCAGGTTGGTAAATTAAGGCATCTCCTGATTGTACAACTGAAAGTTACTGATGGGTTGCTCCATCTGTTGGAATCAATATCAACTTGATTTTTGTAATTATTCCAAAATATATTGTGACCAAATATTCTTAATTTATCAATCTGATCTCTGTACAATTTTACTTTTGTACACAACTCCGCCTTTGCTGGTCCCAAGCCCGGATGAAAAAGGAGGAGGGGTGCAGTAACAAGCTCACTAAAAAACCTGGGCTCAGCTGGCCCGGCTGATAGTACCCTGTAAGGGCTCCTAATCCAGGGATACAGGATGAGCAGCGTTTGTACTCCATGTTAGGAGCGGCTGCACATGGTGTCTGTTCCTCATGTCAGAGGCGGCCATTTATTTTAGAGCTAAGTCAGCCTGCCACTGAGTAGTGCTCCCAGTCTTAATGACAAAGGCAGGCGCATTCTACTTCACCCAATCATGATGGTTGTCAACAGACACCATCAAAAGTCTCAAGCTTTACAAGCTTGACACCCTAATATGATTGAGTGGAGATAAGAAAGAAGAAGAAGACTTTTATACACTAACAACTTTCATATATATGGAGTTGGTTGCTCTAGGAACATATTCCAGACACCCTACAGAGATTTTTTTCTATATAAAAATTATAAATAATCCAAATAAACTGTGTATATGTCTGTTATAAGAACTTCTGATATTAACAAGATATACATAGGGTTGTGTGATCAACAGGCAAATTCTGGAAGTTTATAAGTCAATTTTACCACCAAGTCAGTGTATATATGGTGTCCAGGTTTCATCTAAAGAGGAC
This sequence comes from Cordylochernes scorpioides, assembly GCA_030710605.1. Lineage (NCBI taxonomy): Eukaryota > Metazoa > Arthropoda > Arachnida > Pseudoscorpiones > Chernetidae > Cordylochernes > Cordylochernes scorpioides. The sequence goes on along the minus strand of CP092884.1, from coordinate 27,362,305 downwards.
ACATTTTTCGGAGATGTATGGGGAACAAACAAACCATTTTTTTCTAAGTCAATTCCTACTTAGAAAAAGAAAAGTGGGTTTTTTGTTTCCCATACATCGAAAAATGTGTCATCTTTAGATGAAACCTGGACACCATATATACATCGACTTGAAATGACATTTCCTCCTTTACAAGATAGTATCCCAACTACTGGTGTGACCATAGTTAGGTAAAGTGTGGTAGCTCACCCTAGTGAAAGGTAGAGCCATCTGTTTGAGGAAGGCCCGGCTGAGCTGGATGGCCTCTTCTATGGACAGGTTGGTGTCCTTAAGGTACTCCTGGATCCACTTGGGGAGTTTGTTGCGCTTGTCTGCCCTGGAAAACCTCTGGACACAGCACCACGGAATGTGCATTACAGCAATACATTTTACACATGGTGTACATATACATTTATAAGGGGGCAAAGTCTGACTGCCATGTGGTGTCCCCTGGATAGCCAACCAACAACAGCAGCTCCCACATGGAGACTTATGGACCTTTAGTCTCTATGACCTTGTATAATTACACACACAATAAGATAATAATAATAAAACATTTGTAAAACGAAAATTAAAATTATACCGCGAATGTTTCTTTTTTTTTTAAATCGAAATTTTATTTTCAAAGAGAAATAGCGACATTTCTAACTTTGAGGATGAGGTATGGAAAGGTGAAACATGAAGAGTAATGGAGAACGGAAAAATAAAAAGTGTCCAGGGGCGGGAATCGAACCCACACCCTTCTGCTTACCGGGCAGGTGCCTTGTCCACTCGGCTACCCTGGACGTATTTTTCCGTTCATAACTTATATTTAAAGTAACATTTAAAATACAATATAACGCGGCTGATGATTGTAAAACGAAAATTAAAATTATACCGCGAATGTTTCTTTTTTTTTAAAATCGAAATTTTATTTTCAAAGAGAAATAGCGACATTTCTAACTTTGAGGATGAGGTATGGAAAGGTGAAACATGAAGAGTAATGGAGAACGGAAAAATAAAAAGTGTCCAGGGGCGGGAATCGAACCCACACCCTTCTGCTTACCGGGCAGGTGCCTTGTCCACTCGGCTACCCTGGACGTATTTTTCCGTTCATAACTTATATTTAAAGTAACATTTAAAATACAATATAACGCGGCTGATGATTGTAAAACGAAAATTAAAATTATACCGCGAATGTTTCTTTTTTTTTTAAATCGAAATTTTATTTTCAAAGAGAAATAGCGACATTTCTAACTTTGAGGATGAGGTATGGAAAGGTGAAACATGAAGAGTAATGGAGAACGGAAAAATAAAAAGTGTCCAGGGGCGGGAATCGAACCCACACCCTTCTGCTTACCGGGCAGGTGCCTTGTCCACTCGGCTACCCTGGACGTATTTTTCCGTTCATAACTTATATTTAAAGTAACATTTAAAATACAATATAACGCGGCTGATGATTGTAAAACGAAAATTAAAATTATACCGCGAATGTTTCTTTTTTTTTTAAATCGAAATTTTATTTTCAAAGAGAAATAGCGACATTTCTAACTTTGAGGATGAGGTATGGAAAGGTGAAACATGAAGAGTAATGGAGAACGGAAAAATAAAAAGTGTCCAGGGGCGGGAATCGAACCCACACCCTTCTGCTTACCGGGCAGGTGCCTTGTCCACTCGGCTACCCTGGACGTATTTTTCCGTTCATAACTTATATTTAAAGTAACATTTAAAATACAATATAACGCGGCTGATGATTGTAAAACGAAAATTAAAATTATACCGCGAATGTTTCTTTTTTTAAAAATCGAAATGGACACTGGACACTTTTTATTTTTCCGTTCTCCATTACTCTTCATGTTTCACCTTTCCATACCTCATCCTCAAAGTTAGAAATGTCGCTATTTCTCTTTGAAAATAAAATTTCGATTTTTAAAAAAAAAGAAACATTCGCGGTATAATTTTAATTTTCGTTTTACAATCATCAGCCGCGTTATATTGTATTTTAAATGTTACTTTAAATATAAGTTATGAACGGAAAAATACGTCCAGGGTAGCCGAGTGGACAAGGCACCTGCCCGGTAAGCAGAAGGGTGTGGGTTCGATTCCCGCCCCTGGACACTTTTTATTTTTCCGTTCTCCATTACTCTTCATGTTTCACCTTTCCATACCTCATCCTCAAAGTTAGAAATGTCGCTATTTCTCTTTGAAAATAAAATTTCGATTTTTAAAAAAAAGAAACATTCGCGGTATAATTTTAATTTTCGTTTTACAATCATCAGCCGCGTTATATTGTATTTTAAATGTTACTTTAAATATAAGTTATGAACGGAAAAATACGTCCAGGGTAGCCGAGTGGACAAGGCACCTGCCCGGTAAGCAGAAGGGTGTGGGTTCGATTCCCGCCCCTGGACACTTTTTATTTTTCCGTTCTCCATTACTCTTCATGTTTCACCTTTCCATACCTCATCCTCAAAGTTAGAAATGTCGCTATTTCTCTTTGAAAATAAAATTTCGATTTTTAAAAAAAAGAAACATTCGCGGTATAATTTTAATTTTCGTTTTACAATCATCAGCCGCGTTATATTGTATTTTAAATGTTACTTTAAATATAAGTTATGAACGGAAAAATACGTCCAGGGTAGCCGAGTGGACAAGGCACCTGCCCGGTAAGCAGAAGGGTGTGGGTTCGATTCCCGCCCCTGGACACTTTTTATTTTTCCGTTCTCCATTACTCTTCATGTTTCACCTTTCCATACCTCATCCTCAAAGTTAGAAATGTCGCTATTTCTCTTTGAAAATAAAATTTCGATTTTAAAAAAAAAAGAAACATTCGCGGTATAATTTTAATTTTCGTTTTACAATCATCAGCCGCGTTATATTGTATTTTAAATAAAACATTTATCATATGAGGTCTCTTTATAATAGAGATATGGTTATAATATCCTAATTATAAGGACCCAAGTTTCAAGTCCCAATTGTATTAAATGTAGTTAAAAAACATAAAATCTTGGTCCCAAGTGTGATGCTGTTATAGCAAAATTCAACTGTCTTGTACATTTTGTTTATCACACAATTGCAGAAGGCATAGAGCTTTGGCAAATTCAGACAAAAATGGTTTTGGGCTATGTACCTCATCAGTACATAGGCGGTTTTAAGGCTGGTGTGTTATGGCACATCCTATAATTACCATCTCCGCCTTTGCCGGTCCCAAGCCCGGATGAAAAAGGAGGAGGGGGAGCAGTAACAAGCTCGGTAAAAAACCTGGGTTCAGCTGGCCCGGCTGATAGTACCCTGTAAGGGCTCCTAATCTAGGGATACAGGATGAGCAGCGTTTGTACTCCATGTTAGAGGCGGCCATTTCTTTTGGAGCTAAGTCAGCCTGCCACTGAGTAGTGCTCCCAGTCTTAATGACAAAGGCAGACGCATTCTACTTTATCCAGTGTGAAGATAAGAAAGAAGAAGAAGAGACCATCTATGTGTTCGAAACTATCGTGGTAAAAAACAAAATCTGTTGTTTTAAAAATTACAATATAATATTATAAAGATTGAGTAAAAACATCAGGTCCGCAGGAATAAGCATCCTTTAAAAATAATGGTTAATGGTGACTCTAGTCTTCAGGCACGAACACCCCTCTATAAGAGAAAACCGTGTTGTACCGTATTTCCTCTTGTAGAGGAGCGTTCAGGCCTGAAGGCTAGAGATTAAAACGTTTTTGAAAGGATGTTTTTCCCTGGAGGCCTGATGTTTTTACTCAATATAGATACATGGGATTATTTTTTGAATAAGGTTATTTATTATTTGTATATTTTATTGTTGTTGTGTCCAATGAAGAGCCTCAGATATCCCCATGCATCTCTATCACAGGAGTTGCAATGCCCTCTATCATGGGTGTGTAAAGCTGCTGTTCTGGGTCCATGTCAATTTTCTGCAAGGCTGTGGCCATTGCTAGGCATGAGAATATGTGGGTAGGTGTTAGTTCCATGCCAGGACAGGTATATTCTATTAAAAATAAAGTTATTGCAAAAGAGGTTTTTATCTCCATCTCCTTATAGTACACATGTATTAGTGTAGTAATCAGGTAGTAGGTGTTGTCTCACCTTGTCTGCAAAGAGCATTATGCCGTAATCTGTCTTGCCGCGCAAGGCTCTCCCCACACACTGTGCGGCGTGCCTCATGGCATCAAAGGTGAGAAAGTCGCTCTCCCTGATCTGGAATTGGTCGCGTAGGTAGTCCAGCCTGGCTTTGAGGATACGGCTCTGGGTGTACATGAAGGGAATGCCCAGCATCAGCACACAGCGGCCCAGGTGGTGCTCTGTCACCATATTGACATATGTTTCACAAGTACAGCAGTAGCGGAGGAAACTCACCAAAGTCAATGCCTTCCGACACCTTCCCCCGAGCCACAGAGAGCAGCACTGCCCCTCTGCCATTGTTGCAGGCCTACATCAACCACCACAGTGAAAGGTGATATCAGATGGTGGCAAAAGAAACACAGGACCCTAAATAAAGATTTTATATTTAGAGGAAAATCTATATTTATAAATTTAATTGCCATCCATCAATTAAATTTGTAACAAATATATTTACCAGCAATGTGTTTGGCAAAACCGCTGAGAGTTCACTACTGATGAGCCAAGCCCTCTCAATCAATAAATTTTATCATTACAGAAAGGTCTGTAGAGATAATACTTGATGCTATTTTAAAAAGAAACACATTGCCAGTAAATTTATTTGTTTAAAATCTATATTGTAAAGATAAAACTAACACATCAACCTTCTTCAAATTTATTGACATTTTGGAAACTCACTGTTGCTCTTTTCAAGGTATGAGTTTACAGCCATGTCATGTTGTTGCTTTAATAAAACATGTTTAAGCATACAGAATATGCAGAATATATTTACATATAAATACTGATGAGCAAAGCCCTCTCATTCAATAATTTATATCATTGCAGTAAGGTCTGTAGAGATAATATTTGATGATATTATTGAAAAGAAACACATTGCCAGTAAATTTATACACAAGCCCTCTCTCATTCAATAACATTTATCATTGAAGTAAGGTCTGTAGAGATAATATTTGATGATATTATTAAAAAGAAACACATTGTGCCAGTAAATTTATTTGTTACAAAGTTTATCGTTAGATGGCAATTGAATTTATAAAAATACATATAAATCAATAGCATGCCATTTATATTCAACATTTAGGATTTTTGTTTTTGTTTTGTTTTACAAATGCAATGTGTTTACTACTATTCTCACTGCAATATTTCCCATTGCAGTAAGGACAGTAGCACATATTGTATTTGTAAAAGAAATAATTGTGTCCAAAAAATATATATTTCATATCTAGAACATATGTATATAGCTTAAATGAAGACCTAGTGCCCCAGTCATAGTCGAAATACCGAAGCAAACGATTAGAACAGAAATATTCAGAAACTCAGGCAGACTTAGGGATGATAGGAATTTCATAAGCAAGGACTATAGCCCTAAAATCTGAGATCAAAGACGCATCTTGAATGCCAAAAGGAAAGAACTGTTAGAGAGGGGTACTAGAGCGAAACTAAGGGATAATAGGCTTGTAAACGGTGTCAGTTACCAGGTTAAAAACGACCAGGTAGTTAATGCCACCAGAATATCCATATAGCAAACTCCTGAAAATTTGAATATCGGGCTGCACGCAAATAGAACTGGTAACTATATATGTAGATCTTTATCTAAAAATGTTTCCAAACAGTTTCCTGCTAAGAATGCGACAATTAGATTACTACACTGGAATATTAACGGATACCACAGAATTATATCGTTATTTTCACTCATACACTATTTTAAAAAATTCGAAGTGTTTGCAATTACTGAAACATGGCTTATAGAAGAAACCAAAATTTTGACAGAGGATTACCATATTATACAACTCCCAGCAATTAAGACAGAAATAAAGGGAAGAGCTTCCAGAGGAATTATATTAGGGCTTAGGAAATTTAACAATTTAAAAAAAAAACAGAGGTAGGTTCCTGTTGGATAGCAATAATTATAAACAAATTAATCGATGAGTCTGATGTGCATACAAGTCTGCTTTTTACATACCTACCCCCCAATGCATCACATGAACAAAATGTAACTAAATTGATAAATCAGATTAAATACCAAATAAAAAAGTGCAATGAAGTCGTGATTGCTGGTAACATGAATATAAGAACAGGGGCAGTCTGCACAACCCATAACAATTGGAAACACCCCTAAATAAGCACAGACATTCCAAAGACCAAATAATTTCTCCATTATCAGAAAGACTCATTGCCTTCAATGATTCAAACTCAATAACAATAGCAAATGGAAGAACAAAAGGAGACACAGAAGGTTCATTTACCTTTGTGTCAGATTGAGGTTCATCAGTCTCCGACTACTTTATATTCACACAAAGCCTAATAGAGAACATATCTGATATGTGGATAGAAGAACTCCCCTATTCTGACCATCTACCAATAATCTTTGAACTAAAAACAGATCATAAACAGAAGCAATCAACACAAAAAAACATGATACCATTCAGAAAATATGACTGGTCTCAAAATGAAGAACTACCAAAACGAAATCTGGATGCACTAGAAGAAATATATGACATCGCTACAGATATTGATACAATGACTGCAAATTTCACGGAGCAAATTTTCAAGGCAATGGAACTATCAAATATTGCCAAAATAGTAAACAAATGCAACACAATATCTAAGCCCTGGTACGATGGGGAATGCTATCAAATGAAAAACACAACTAAATCAAGTTTAAAGAAATATACTATTTCAACCGAAGAACAGGACCGGAAAAAATACATAGAAGATAGAAAGAAATACTTAAAATTACTAAAAACAAAAAGAGATAAATTTAATAAAGACAAAATAAAAAATGCTATAGAACCAAAATCTTTCTGGAGCGCTCTATCTATTCTCAGAAAAAAAGTAACCCCATCAGCTGATATAGATATAAAGGACTGGTTTATCTTCTACAAGAAACTGCTAAATAAAGGCGACAATGAACCCTTCCATAAAGCAAACCTGATGATCAGGTGGGAAGATATAGAATTAGATAAAGAAATAATGCTTGATGAGATCAAAGCCGAAATTAAAAGTTTAGCTGATAGAAAAGCAGCAGGACTGGATAATATTCCCAATGAACTTTTAAAGAAATTAACAATACCTATTCTAGAAAAACTAAGAACTATATTCAACAAGATAATGATAACAGAGAAATATCCAGAGATTTGGTCAAATTCAATTATACATCCTTTTTTGAAAAACCGGGACAGAAATAACCCATCTAACTACAGAGGAATTGCACTGTGCAGCAATATGTCCAAATTATTTACCTCAATTCTGAGAAATAGACTCAACAATTGGATCGAGAAAAGACACTATATAGGAGAAAATCAAGCAGGATTCCGAAAAAACCGCTCAGGTCTAGACCATATTTTTACCCTGAATACCCTTATCCAACTATCTTTAAGAAAGAAACGAGGTAAACTATACGTTTTCTTTGTTGATTTGACCAAGGCATTCGACACAGTTCCTCACGAAATACTATGGAATAAATTACAAAAATTGGGAATCAGCCCAAGGATTATATCAATAATAAAAAGTTATTATGAGGCAGCAAAAATCTCAGATAGATGGAAAGGTGAATACTCAAACATCGTAAAAATTGATTCCGGAGTTTTACAAGGAGAGCCACTGTCACCTCTACTATTTATAACTTATATATCTGATCTAATTGAATATTATAATAATTCTTCACTTACAGGATTCTATCTTCCAGACTTCGGTTTCCTTCATCTTCTCATGTATGCAGATGACATGGCAATAATAGGAGAATCAAAAATCCATTTTTAAAGCAAAATCAATTTACTTAGAACTTATCTGAAGGAAAATAAATTAGTTTTAAATTAAAAAAAGTCAAAAATAATGGTATTCAGAAATGGTGGAAGACCAACAAGAAATGAAAACTGGTTCTGGGGAGGCACTCCGTTGACTGTCACCCCTAGAATAACATATCTGGGATTCCCCTATACAAACACACACAGTACCAGACAAGCTGCGCTAGTTTTCAAAGCAAAGGCATATACCGCACTAAACTCAACCAATGGTTTTCTAAAAAGAGAAAAAATTGATTCAATAGAAGTTGCATTCAAACTATTTATATCTTCGATAAAATCGGTTCTTTTTTACGCGGCCCCAGTGTGGGCCTGCTATAATGGGGGAATTATAGAGTAACTTCAAACCTCATTTATAAAAAACTTTCTTAATTTACCTAGATATATCCCGGGGCACATACTAAGATTGGAAACTGAAAGAATCTCACTTACTGCTACCGCATTGAAATACTACATGAGAATACTAGAAATGGACAATTACAGACTACCAAAATTATGCTGGAACAGACTGAAAGAAGTACATCAAATGTCAAAAAACTCTAGGATTATACAAAACCGTTAATGATATAATCAACTGTTGTGGTCAGTCATGGCTGAACCTTCCACCGAACTATGATACAATTAAAAAAGAACTTCCTAAGATTATAACAACAAAAATAGAACATATAAAAGGATGTACCTGGATCTGTAAAAGAAAAAAAAAGAAAAAATTGTTCTCAAAATATTTCGAGAGATTGCTCCCTCTTTATCAATTTATTGCACTTTTGACTAAAAAAAAAATAGAACAGCTTATTCAACAAGACTTCGCTAGACTCGACATTTCGAAAAAAATTTCAAACTATAAACTTCTATGTAACTCATTTATGCCAGAACCATACTTGTCATGGAATCTGTCATCGAAGATAATAGCCTTTATTGCACGGACTAGAATTACTTCAACTCTAGATAGAGAAAGTCATATTCTCATCATCAAAAAGGAAAACATTCACTGCAGGATTTGTGGAAATATGATATCTGATGAAATCTCCCACTATATCATAGAATGCAAATATTTAGGTGAAGAAAGAGAAAAAACTCTTTAAAACACCTTCTGAAGATCTAGCAACCCACTGAAGACGCTGAGAACTATTTCAGAAAAGAAAAATATAGCAATAGAACTCTATAATTTCTACAGATTAATTGTAAATAGAGATTCACACACAAAATAGGTAGTGAGGAAAGTTCTAGAACAGATGTGTAAATAAATCCCTTTTCAAAAAAAGTCTCACGTGCACATGGGGAAAGGGAGGAAAAATTACTGTAATATTTTGTTGTTGTATGGCGAATCCATACAGGGCAATGGGCCCTAATAAAAGCCTTTTTGTTGTTGTTGTTGTTGTTGTATATAGCTTAAATATCATGTAATAATTAAATATCAATGATTAGTTGATAGTTATTCCGCCAGATCAACAGCTTTTAGTTTCAGGATCAGGAATCAAACATTTTTTATTAACAGCAACATCACAGTAGACTTTTTAACTTGAAACAGTGAATCGCTAAAACATCAATAAAGTTGGAAACGGTTGAGATGTCTTCATCTTCAGTTTATTTGGTGTTTCAGTAAGGTATTACTAGCTTCAGAAAATTCTTTTTTTTTTAGCTTATATCCCTAGTACAGGGGTACAGGACATGATAATCATGGTGGTTAGAAGTAGGTGACTGCTTTTTCTGTAATGTACATGTGTTGCAGTTCAACTTTGTACCTACAAATGTGCCAGAGCCCCGTTTGGTACTTGCACTCGCTGGTGGGGTTGGACTTTTGCAAGAAACAGGGGCCATTCAGACAATTCCAGTCTAATTCAGTACAGTCTAAAATACATTCTGTAGAACCCCCCTCCATGAAAGGATACTCACGCTAGAAGACACCTCTCGAAAAAGGACAGTTTTCATTTGCAAAATTACCATTTTACCCTTTAGTAACTCTCCGGTAAGAGGATACACCTCTCTTTGAAGGACACTTTAGCTCTGCAATGGTAACAATGCTATTACAGAACACATTCTGGCTTGTATTAGATGTTGTTTTGTTGTTGTTTCTTATCCCCTTGTGTAAAGATTACACGAATTGCATGAGTTCAGATCTCATGGAATGGGGTGTAGGGGTGCAGCTTTCGTTGATCATGGCATCATGATCCAGGCACACTTTGGTGAAAGTCTGACTGCCTTTAGTTTGGGGTCGTTCCTAACATTGAAGCAGACGCCTTTGCTGCCGACTCTAACATGAGTACAAACGCAGCTCTCCGGATCCCTGGAGTGGAACCCTTGCTGAGGTCTATCAACCGGGTCAGTTGAAATCAGGATTTTTAATGAGGTCTACTCTTCTTCTAACAATGCTGCTGTTGGTCCGCGACTGCTTATTCATCAGAGTTATTCTGCTTGTTTCGCAGCTGGCCTCCATATCTGAAGGTCGTTCCCCTATCCGCCACCTGGGGACGTGCCCTGTAGCAGTCAGCTCTGCCAAGGGTGTATTAGATGTACTAAACAGGACCTTTGGGAGAGGCTGCTTCTTATTATCAAACAACTTGAGGAGCATGGTCTCGTGGAATTTGTGTATCCTTTACACAATGAGATAAGAAACAAGAACAGAATATAACCTAGATGCAAGAAAATAAGACCTAATCCAAATAAATTGAAAGTGTGTGACATTTCTATTACAGCGCTGTTACCGAAACATCACACACTATTAATTGATTTGGATTAGGTGTTATTTTCTTGTATCTATAATCCAAATTGTGCCTTATCAGAATATAATCTATTTGGTGTAGTTACCTTATGAACAAATCATTGATGAATAGAGATGACAAGTTACCTTGATGTAGTTGGAGAGGGCCAGACTGGTCTCGGAGCCATCTGGTGTTTCAATGAAGAGCAGCTTATGTTTCTGGATATCGTCAATGATTCCCTGGACCCATTCATCCAGTTAAACAATCTTCATCTTAATAGGGAGAGTCTCTGGGCGTGCTTTTTATATCACAATCCTACACCATTGGGATAAAAATATCCTAATCATAAAACTGCATGTTGTAAAATGGCTACCGCCAGATAAAAGAGCCAACAGTCTAAAATACATTCTGCAGAACCCCCCTCCATGTAAGGACACTCATGCTAGAAGACACCTCTCTAAAAAGGACAGTTTTCATTTGCAAAATTACCGTTTTTACCTTTTAGTAACTCTCCTGTAAGAGGATACACCTCTCTCTAAAGGACATTTTAGCTCTGCAATTAAGTGTCTTTTACTGGGAAAGTTCTACTGTATTTGATCAATTTCTGGAGAAATATATTTGTCAAAAAAAATCCACGTTTGGTTGAGCCACATCTTCAATAAAGGTCACTGTGTATCAAATATCTTTAAGAGTTAAATACAAAGTAATAAGACCAAATAAAAAAATAGTGTGCAGATAAGATCTTGTTTACACCCTTGATAACAGTAACTATTTACAACATGCTATAGTAAAATTTCTCATTCAGTACTTTTGTCTGAAGATGGTAACAACACACACTATTTATTTGGATTTGGTCTTATTACTTTGTGTTTATAATTTATAATCCAAATTATGCCATATCATCTTTCAGAGTTATTGTCTGAATCCTGATATACATGCTAAAAGGTACAACTTTTGTCTGAAGATGGTAACAATGCTGTTACCGAAACATCACACACTATTTGGATTTGGTCTTATTACTTTGTATTTATAATCTATAATCCGAATTATGACATCATCTTTCAGAGTTATTGTTTGAATCTCGATATACATGCTAAAAGGTACAACTTCCCACAAGATTTGTCCATGAGAGCACATGGCAGTACTGACCTGTTCATACCAGGAAGACACCACGGCCTCCATGTAGTGGTAGCTGGTGAAGAAACACACCACGCCATCCGGAACTATTGAAACAATCTCCAGGAGCAAGTTGCCGTAATTCCTGATCACAGCTACCACACACAGGAATCAATATAGTAACATGCAGCAATGTGTGAAGTATTAATAGCTGCATTGCTGTGTCCTTTTTTTTTTGCTTATCTTTAGTACAAGTGGTACAGGCCATAATAATCATGGTGGGTAGAAGTAGGCGCCTGCTTTTACTGTAAGTGCATCACACGTGTCTACACACGTGAAAAGCATTGCTGTGTCCTGGTTGCAAGGAACTATATCTTTAATTAAAAAGACATATATTGGATCAAAAATAATTTATTTTACCAATATTTCAGTTGGCAAAACGCCAACAAGGTATTATAACATATTTATGTCAACAACCAACTCAGCGCCACATAATGTCAATTTATTTATGCTTATGAGGTGATACAGCAGCGTATTTACAATTAGAGAGGAAACTAAATGAATTAAATCTAGAAAAAAGAAGTGAGGACATATCGGTCATTAAAGTCTGAGAGGCAAGGCCTTCAGCCAGTTCAGGGCTTCCGGGGTGACAGAATGGAGATTGGAGATTCCTCCATTGAATTTGTACAGCGGGCAGTCATCTAGTATATGGGACATTGATTGTGGGACGTTGCAGGCACAATTTGGATCTTTGGTGTAGCCCCATAACTTCATCAGCTCTGCACACCTTCCCTGACCTGTCCTAAAGCGGTTTAGAAGCACCCATTCTCGTCGAGGGAGGGAAAAACCTGGGATCTTGACACTTGGGCTTGTGATGAGGTTCTTGTTTGGGATATCGGAGCTGCTCCAGGAATTTGTCCATGCTTCTGAGATATTAAAATTTTGGGAGAGAAGTTGGTTTCCTCTGGACCATATCGGCTTCCTTGATTTTAGTCTATGATTTGGGGGAGACTGTAGGATAGGGTTAATTTCGAGGTCGGGTGAATCCAAGAGTTTTGGTACATTTTCTTGGTGGCTTCCTTTCTGCGTAGCTCAGGTGGAGAGATGTGAGCAAGAACTGGAAGCCAGTCGATTCTTGTAGGTTGGCAAACCCCTGTTATAATTCGTAAGGTAGAATTTAGTTGTGTGTCTATTAGCTTCGTGTGGCAGCTCCCCTCCCAGACTGGAGCACAATACTCAGCCGTGGAGAAGATCAATGCCAAGGCAGAAGTACGCAGGGTGTTGGCATCACTGCCCCAGGAAGAGCCGGCCAGCTTATGGAGGATATTGTTACGTGATGATAGTTTCCCCTTTAACTTGGTGAGATGAGTTTTGAAGGTGAGAGTGCGGTCAAGATGAATGCCTAGGTATTTGGGATGTTCGCTATGAGTTATCTGAGAGTTATTGATAAATAGGTTGAGTTATAATGTCAATAGAATTAAGTTACAAAAATATTTTTTGGCTAAATTCAATAGGAAGGGAGAAAAAATTTTTAAAAAAATATATTCACACATTTCTTCATTGGGAAAAAAATGTGTATCTTCTGTAGCTGTGAAGGATTGGGCATTTTATTAATAAATTTATTGAGTCTTAGTTTTCTTTTCCACAAAAGCAAGCTAGGATCAACCATTGACCCGATTTTTGTCAGAAATTCTCCAAAATTTCCATAGTTTGTTATTAATTGTGTAAAAATTGGAATGAAAATAATAAGAATTTCCAAATGAGAAAAATTTCTGAAAATTTTCATGGCCTTTATTCAATAAAATAGATTTATTAAGGAAATCTATAACTGTAAATCTAGGATTGTAAAGAGAGAATAGCTTTTTGTGTCTTGTGAAAGCTCGCCCAGTTTTATTTAAATTTAAAAACTAAGAAAAAAAAAGATATCTCCTTATTGTGCAACTGAAAGTTGCTGATGGCTTGCACCATCTATCAGAATAAATGTCACATAAATATTTACTTTTGTACTATTTTTTCAAATTGTTGCGCTTTCTCGCTCAATTCTGGCCTAAACTACCCGTTTCATGATTTTTCAGGATGTCTGAATGACCAGTTTTTTGGTCGTTGAGGTACAGCTTGCACCACGCTGACGAGGGCCAACAGCCTGAAACGCGTTCGTGGTTAGCTTTTCTTGATTAATCAAGAATGGGTATTTTGCCAATTCTGGAATAATTAAAAATCAACGAATAGTTGATATTTATTTAGATTTATAATTGAATAAAATAAAGCATCAAGGGCTGCGTATCTTTATTTAGATAGATGGCGAAAGTCATCAGCAACTTTTAGTTGCACAATAATGAGATGCCTTTTAAAAAATTTATGCACTTTTTCCCAGTACAATTTCACATAGGGGTCAGTGGAAGGATGGTTTAAACCCTTGGTTTTCGACCGCTATGACCAGGGATCGAATCCCACATTGGGCACTTTTTTTATAATTTAAAAAAATTATCCAATGACCCCCCGATTCTTGATAAAGTCCAACCCCACCAGCATGTGCAAGTAACCAAACGGGGCTCTGGCACACTTGTAAGTGCAAACGTCGAACTGCTTTTCACATGTGTAGACATGTGGTGCACTTACAGTAAAAGCAGTCACCAACTTCTACCCATCATGATTAACATGGCCTGTACTATGTGTACTAGGGATAATAGTAATAGTACAATGTCACATTAGTACTGTTTATTCAAACAGTTCAAAGTTTAGCTGTTGTGTATATACAAATATGGCCACTACTCACCCACATCATCTCGTGTTTCAAAGCGGGAGCTGATAGCCACTTGGTCATTTCCCTTTGTAACAACCTGCAATACTACGGGTAACACAGGTGGTGGACGGACAACTGGGGAGACACTCACCATGGGACAGATGCACGGCCGGGCCAGAGTCATGGTGAAGGAAGCCATTAGGGCTGGGCGGAAGTTAAGTATCTTGGGATACATGTCTAAGGGGGACAGAGTCTGAGCACATCTCTACCATCTTAGACAGCCCTACATCCAAAACTTCTGTGTAGAGACACAGAGTGGTGAAAATTTTGAACTATTTTTGACATGTGTGATTCTTTTTAAAATAAATAAATTTTCTACTGCCCTTATTATTATTTTTTTTTCTTATCCTTTTATTAGTCTAAATTAGACAAGATCTTGGAGGTCGTGCTCATAAAGTTCAAGAACTCTTCTTGGTTCTCTGTACATGAATCCTTTGTCCTTTCCAATACAATTTAGTATATGTTGGGGAGTGGCCTCTTCGGTTTTGTACCTAGTGCACATGGGGAAGCTACTGCCTTTATTGAATTCATAAAATAATTGGGAGGGCCTGGCTCATCAGTGGTGAACCCAGCGGTTTCGCCAACTGCGAGGTTTCACCACTGATGACCCAGGCCCTTCCATTATTTTATCATTGCAGTAAAGGAAGTAGAAAATTCATTTATTTTTGAAAGAATCATATGCGTCAAAAATTGTTCAAATTTTTCATAACAGATGGTGCACTAATGCATCCTATAAACACACAGTGGTGTTATACAGAGGCAATTAAAGTACAACCTTCATAAGGCTATGAATATATTGTGACATAGTATTTTAAAACTTTATGACAATATCTGATATAATAATTTTTGATATTTTGTTACACACCATCATTCTCCCATCGCCCTCCTCTCTGTTCTTTCATTTTAAATAAGGTTTTGTGATTTTTTTTAATTAAAATGATTTTTTTTTTTGCCTTGCTATCCTTAATTTTGTCATTCTTCTACCTGACACTACAGTTAAACGTGTCTATAGTGCCCCCTCTTGGGACTTACCAAAATAGGGTGCTATAGACAGGTCACTTTTAATGTAAATCGTATCGTACTACGTATTTAAAACTGGGGCGCTATAGAGAGGGAGGTGCTATTTAGAGGGGTTGCTATAGACAGGTTTAACTGCATATATATATAGTAAAACCCCTCTATTGTGAATCCCAACGGAACAGAGTTTTTGGTTCACTATAAGCCACAATTCACTATAGCCATAATTTGGCTATTCTTTTTTTTTAACTTTTCAAAATTTTTAGACCATATAATAAAAGGACAGCCATACACACAGGAAGAGGCTGCCTTTTAATAATGGTCACTTTGTTTTAATTCCTTTAATCTCCCATTTTCCTTACATTAATACTGAATAATAAAAGAATTGGGAATTGCCTTAGGTTCGTTATAAGGATAGGTTTGCTATATCCAGGGTTCATATTAGCAGGGTTTTACTGTATTTAGTGTAAAAGTGGAGAGAGTGAATTCATATAAAATGTATATAAAGACATCATTCATTTATTTTATCTTTCTCAGGTAAATGGCACTTTTTCACATTATGTAACAAGCCACAAAAAAGTTTTGGAATATTCTGACAAATAAGTCTACTTATATTACCATGAGCCTTATCATAGGTCCCCTAGTACACATGGTAGGCGGCTGATTTATCTATCGGATGTATCTATCAGTAATTGCACTAGAAATTGTTTCATTTGTAAAAGAATCATACGCGTCTATAATAGTTTCAAATTTTCATAACAGATGGCGTGCTAATGCATCATAATATAATTGTTCTAATAAAGGACACAAATTGATATTTACGGAAGAGCGATTGCTCAAAGCATATTATATATTTATAATTGTATCTAATTCTTCTGTCCTCAAAGCTTATGTCCATAGTTCATCTAAAATACCTATTCCAAGAGTCTAGCATCAGTATCACTATAAAAGGAAGATCGAAAAATGCAATATAACAGCAATATGGTAGATTAAACCGGCGAAACCTCTGGAAGGTTTCACCATTGATAAGCCAGGCCCTTCCATTAATTTTTCCATTGCAGTAAGGGCAGTAGAAATTGTTTCATTTGTAAAAGAATCATACGCGCTATAATAGTTTCGAATTTTCATAACAGATGACGCGCTAATGCATCACATATATACATAGATACATACAATGTGAGAAAGAATACAAACCCCTGAGGTGATGATAACAGACTGGAAACGGTCAAAGACAGGCTTGATGGCGATAGAGGCATCCATGCAGCTGAAGTTGAGGACTGGGTTGATGAGGGTGGGTGTCCTCTCATCAAAGGCTTCAATGATCAAAGAAAACCCTGAAACAACACCAGACGCAATTTCAACACACTTCTTTCTTTTTATATATATTTTTAAATATAGGATAAATTTTGAAAAATAGGAGAAAAACACAGCCACATCAACCAATAGTTTATTTTAACTCCCAAATTCCAGTGACTTCCTGTCACTCTCTTCAGGGGAATGAGTGACAAGAAGTCACTGAAACGTCGGGACTCAAAATGAACTATAGGTTGATGTAGCTTGTTTTTCTCCGAAAAAATCTTCCAACCAACAAATGATCTCCAAAACTATTTCAAATAGGTTGTCTACATGGGTCTCTAATATGTTGGTAGTGGTGGCGCTTATGTCCATGGTTAAACCAATTCCTGAAGTCCACTCCTCTCCAATTTTGCGATGGTAGTTATAGGCCTGGAAAATAGGTCCTCTATTGTAAGTTCTGAGCATGGCAAGATATGCTCCGGAGAAGCTTCTGCACTATTGCATTTCAAGCAGTTATTGAAGGTTTATTGTCCATTTTGAAATTTTAAGGTTTTTATATGGCCACTTCTTAGTCTTTCTGAAGTCTCTAAGATGTTTCTCGATACAACCAGGACCTACTCTGGTCTTACAACCTAATAAACTAATGATCCCAAGATGTTTCTTCCATAACCCAGGCCTCGTCTGTGAATGAACCAATTGGGATCTTATTTAATCAAGTGAGCTTGGTAATTAGAGCTGGGGTTTTAAAATGGTTAAACTATTAATTTAAAGAGGTATTAGGGTATTTTTTCCCAGCACAAAAAATAATAATAGAGTTTAACTATGTTATTTGCAAAATTTGTTATCCTATTACAAGTAAATATTGTTCTGAATATAGTAGAGCAATCCATATTTAAATCTTTAGATAATAAAAAGGCATCTATTGTATGGAATGAAAAAGATATTTGCCAATATTTTGGCTAGCTGAATGTCAACATTTGTCAAGGCATTACATTTTTGTATAAACAAACTCAGCGCCGCATAGTGTCATTATATTATAGTTAAAATAACTTTTTTTTTTTTATGCAAAGGAGTTGGGAGGGGAGGGAATGTTTGTGAATGAAAAAAAAAAATTACTATCAGAATAAGTTAAATATTAACTTATTCTGATAGTAATTTTTTTTTCATATGTCTTAATAACAGGTCTTTGTGTATGTGTGCATTTATATATAAAGTCTAACTTTTTAAATTCAACACCCCAAGGAGTCGGTGTTGAATTATAGTGGGTTAAATAAAAGAGGCTGATTGGTAAGTGAAAAATTGGTTGAATTAAAGTAAGTGTTATATTATAGTCGGTTGAATTACCCTGTATTTTTCTATCTTTAAAGTGTCTGCTCCTAATTTCCATAAATCCTTTCAACAAGAATTGATCCAAACAAGCAGAAAAACCCAATAAACTGGCTGAACCACCGGAAGGTCTCACCACTTATCAGCAATGCCATTCCAAAATTTTCTTATCAAAGGGGAGACGATAGGAAATGGGCTTGATTTGAAATAAAATTTAAAAACACTAGGTATAAATATATCGTAATAAATGTAGATTTAGCATGGACTCACCTTTGGTATAGGTGCTGACCAGAGTGGCAAAGTTGCACAGCAAGGTGAGTGGAGTGAAGTCTGCAATGTCTGAGATCTCCAGAGTTCTGATCAAGGATCCCAGTCTCTCAGAGCAGAACCTGAAGCCAACATTGGATTTAATACATGTTCAATTTACTGGGATTATCACTGTATTCACACACACACACATATATTCCTTAGAAGGTGTTGGGGAGGAGAGGCAGCATGAAGTAAGGGATATAGGGGGATCCAGGCTGTGTAGTTTAAATATTGTAAAATTGATGACAAGGCCAAGATTCCAGAGTAAAGTTGGGGAAAGAGGGGTGGACTCCAGTTGATATGTGTGAGGTGCCAAAAACGGCATTCCAGCGTGGGGGAAGGACAACAGGCAGTCTGGTCACATCTGCGGCGAGGAGAAGACGTGGAGAGTTGTCTCTGGAGAGTATGGATGATCCTGCAAGACGGTGCCAGGAGAGACTGACATCGGAGCAGCCTACAAGGCAGTGTAGTCCAGGCTGGATGTGTATAGTGTGGAGCCAAACGTTTCCCAAGAGTGACATCTACGGCCAAGGATCCTTCTGACGGGGAGGTTGAAGTCAAGTCCAAACTAATTTTACTCCTTCTATTTGGTGCCATGTTTAATGGCATAAGATGGCATGGCGTGATAAATTTCGCTGCATCCCTTCGAACTCACGTGTGTATCTTTGTGGCATCCTAATTAGACAAAGAACACGAACAGTGTCTGGGTACGATGTAACAATATCCAACATGGTGAAAGCTGGAATATCAGAATCTGGAGACCTGTTCTGACAGATAATCACACACACACAATAAAATATTTGATTGAACAAATATCATCAGGATTGCAATCAGAAAGCAGCACACACAGTGGCTGAGTTAGATAGTTACTGCGAGTGAAGAACCCACTACATCTTATACCATATTAAACAGGGATCACAAACTTCCAGTAATGGAAGGACAAAAAAAAGAAATGTAATCAGGATAACAAACACTCATGGACAAAACTTGAGAAAGTTGTACCTTTTAGCATGTATATCAAGATTCAGACAATAACTATGAAAGATATTACAGTGACCTTTATTGAAGACACATGAGATAGCCAAGTGTGAACAAGTTATACCTTTTAGCATGTATATTGGGATTCAGACAATAACTCTGAAAGATATTACAGTGACCTTTATTGAAGACACACGAGATAACCAAGTGTGAACAGCCTCTGTCTCCTTCAAAAAAATTGACGATATCAAAATATGAAACTTCCTTTTGTCCACGAATGTATATATCCTGATCCTACAAGTGAGAGAGGTTCCTTCCTACTATCAACATTAATACTATAAATTGGAAGCCTACTATAACATCCTTTTTCATTAAAATCTGATGCATTAGCACACCAGTGTGTAGTCTCTAGAAATTTTTAATTCTTTCTAGTGCATATAATTATTTTTATATAAAACTATTTTCTTCTACCCTTACTGCAATGATAAAATAATATGATAAATAATACAGTAAAACCTCGCTAAAACGAACCTGGGATATAGCGAACCTTCCCTTATAACGAGAAATAATTCCCATTTTTATTTTATATTACAGTGAACTATGGCCACACATGGTCACATAATGGACCTTTTTTTTTTTGCTTATCCCTAGTACACATGGTACAGGCCATGATAATCATGGTTACATTACTGTAAGCGCACCACATGTCTACACTTGTGAAAAGCAGATAATGAACCATGGCTATAGTGAACCACAGGTTCAGTCCCATTGGGTTTCGCTAGAGAGAGGTTTTACTGTATAATGCAATGATAAAGCCTCTTTTATCACAGCAATGTTATATTATCATAATTCTACTAAATAACAGCCACATCCACCAATAGTTTATTTCAACTCCCGATGTTTCAGTGACTTCCTGTCACTCTCTTCAGGGGAATGATTACTTTGAATCCTAGTTCTACTTATATATATGTACAATTTTCTGAAATACATGCAAAGCATCAGGTATCTGCATATATAAAGAATTATTAAAAGTTTAAAAATAAAAAACCTTTTGCAAATTAAAAGATTAGAAATATAAAATTATAAACATAGGCATTTAAAAAATATGTCCGTATTTACATGTGTAGGGCCATACATGTATATAAGTAGAACTAGGATTCAATCATTCCCCTGAAGAGAGTGACAGGAAGTCCCTGAAACATCGGGAGTTAAAATAAACTATTGATTGATGTGGCTATGTTTTTCTCTCAATCAACTTCCAACCAACAAATGATCTTCAAAATTCAACTAAAGTCCCTCAGTCCCCTAATTGGTTAAACAAACAACAAGTGATGTTTAGGGGGGGTTGGTGGAAGGGTGGTTTAAACTGTTAGTTTTCAATGGCCCCCTATTCTTGCAAAAGTCCAACCCCACCAGCGAGTACAAAACCATACAAGGCTCTGGCACATTGGTAAGTGCAAAGGTTGAACTGATTTTCACATGTGTGTGTGTGCAGACATTTGGTGCATCTACAGTAAAAGCAGTTGCCTACTTCTACCCACCATGATTATCATGGCCTGTATCACCTATACTAGCGATATTTTTTTTTTTTTTTTTGCCTATCCCTAGTACACGTGGTACAGGCCATGATAATCATGGTGGGTAGTTAGCGACTGCTTTTTACTGTAAGCGCACCACATGTCTACAATGTGTAAAGCAGTTCGACTTTGCACTTACAAATATGCCAGAGCCCCGTTTGGTTACTTGCACACGCTGGTGGGGTTGGACTTTTGCAAGAATCGGGGGCAATTGGAGTATTTTTTTTTTAAACAGAAAAAAGTGTCCAATGCGGGAATCGAACCCGGGTCATAGTGGTCGAAAACCAAACGGTTTACCAGCCTTCCACCGACCCCCCTTTTTTTTTTTTAAATGCAATGATAAAGTCTCTTTTATCACAGAAATGTTATACTATCATAGTTTTACTGAAGTCCCAACTTTTCAGTCTCCCAATTAGTAAAACCAAACAAATGATGTTCACAACAATGCAGAGAAAGTCACCTCAAAGGTTTCTGCCGGATGCCCACTTTCTGAAGCATGTCCTCCAAGAAGGCCACCGGACTCTCCTGAACAAACCGTTTCTCCCCCATCCGATACTTGACGTACTTGAGGAAGCGCAGGAGGAAGGCAACAAAGTGCTCGGCAGTTCGGATAGTGCCTGGGACGGCCTCTGTCCAGTGCGGAGAAAGGTTTAGCAGCAACACAGGGGAGAGAAGGATTCACTCACCGTGGAGAACTTCATCCGGCAGTACTGCACACACAACATGGCCTTGATACAGTGGCTACTAAACACAATAACACCCCATCTATACTCAAGAAATAGGACCATAAATACAAGAAAATAAGACCTAATCCAAATAATTTAATAGTGTGTGACGTTTCGGCAACAGCATTGTCACCATCATTAGACAAAAGAATAAAGGAGAAAAAATATCACAGTACTATTTAAGAACTTGCTGTGATATTTTTTCTCATTTATTCTTTTGTCTGATGATGGTGACAATGCTGTTGCCGAAAAGTCATACACTATTAAATTATTTAGATTACGTCTTATTTGCTTATATTATAATCTATAATCCAAATTGTGCTTTATCATATAATCATAAATGGAAAATGAAATAAACTTTTACTGTCCTTACTGCATTAAAAATATTGGGAGGGCTTGGCTTATCAGTGGGGGACCCTCACAGCAATCTGGTGGATTAAATTTGGCGAAACCGCTGGGAGGGTTTCCCACTGATAAGCTAAGCCCTACCAATATTTTAATGCAGTAAGGACAGTAGAAGTTTGTTTCATTTGAATTTAAAAGAAACATTCATGCTTCATGGCTTTATTTCTACAGTATCTACTGTCTACAAAGCATATATCTATAGTTTCCTTAAAATATCTTCACCAAGAATTCACCTAAATAGCAGGCTATATAAGCAATTATAGTAGAGAGAGGTCTAGTAGATCAAAACTACAAAACTGAAATACCAGAAGGGTTTGCTGCTGATAAGCCAGGCCCCCTCAAATAATTTTACATTTCAGTAAGATACTACAGTAAAACCTCTATGAGAGGACATTCACACTAGAGAACACCTCTCTAAAAAGGACAGTTTTTATTTGTAAAATTACCATTTTCACTATTTATCAACTCTCCGGTAAGAGGACACCTCTCCCTAAAGGACATTTTGGCTTTGCAATTAAGTGTCCTTTACAGGGAGGTTCTACTGTACTACTGAAATATCATCCCTAGTTTATTGATTTGATCTATGATGTATATATTACACATCAATAGTGATATCATAAATTTATTTACCCTACTATATGTACAGTAGAACCTCCCTGTAAAGGACAACACCTAATTGCAGAGCCAAAGTGTCCTTTAGGGAGAGGTGTCCTCTCGCGCGAGTGTCTTCTCATAGAGGTTCTACTGTATTTCTCTCTGTGACTTATGGAGAAATAATTCTCTCTTTATAATCCAAAGAAGGAAGTGAAAAAAATATATACAGTAGAATCACTCTGTAAAGGACACCTAATTGCAGAGCCAAAGTGTCTTTTAGGGAGAGGTGTCCTCTTACCAGAGAGTTGATAAATTGTAAAAATGGTAATTTTTAAAATGGAAACTGTCTTTTGTGGAGAGGTGCCTGCTAGCGATGTAAGAGGACAACTCTCCCTAAAGGACACTTTGGCTCTGCAATTTGGTAGTCGTTACAGGGAGGTTCTACTATATATGATGAGTGTTTCACTGTGTGACAGTTTTATAAAATTGACAAAAATATCCATCAAAATCTGGGCAGCTCTGGCTATTTTCTGGTTCCAGCACATTCAGGCATCCCAAGCTAAAAATTTCTTTATTTCTAATAATACTTTAGTCAATGTATTTCAAGTCTTTCCATATGGAAAGAAGTTCATAAAAAATTGGTCATAATGGATCTATTCAACTAGGTATGTTTAGTTGATTGGGCATAATATGTCCCTAGTATAATTTTCTTTCAGAGGTTGGTATGGTTAAAATCTTTCAACTATATCTTTTTGAGGCCTTAGTGCTCAATCACTCCATAAATTATACAGAAAGTACACTCGTTACAAAACCAACTGGAACCATTGGGTAAGAACTGCATTCTACAATGGATTCCTGCCCATGTTGGGATCGCGGGTAATGAGATGTCAGATGAATTAGCAAAGGAAGCCAGGAAGTTGAGCGAAAGGAAAGAACAAATGTCAGAATTTGATGCTGATGCTTTAGCAAAATACAAGATAATTCATCACAAGATAAGGAAAGAACAAATATGTGAAATAAACTCTGAGAGAAGAATTAAAAAAACAATAACAACACTCAGAGTGAAACACTACAAAGGAATGACAATACATCCAGATGGTATAAGAACCTACAGGACATGCAACAATCATCCTGGTGTGGAACTAGCACATACGCACATATTCTCATGTCCAGCAATGGCCACAGCCTTACAGTAAATTGACATGGATCCAGAGCAGCAGCTTCACACATCCAAGTAAGTGGACATTGTTACTGCTGTAATAGAGATGCATGGAGACATCTGAGGCTCTTCATTGGACACGACGACAAAAACAATACATTATACACACCCAAGATAGAGGACATTGCGACTGCTGTGATAGAGATGTACGGAGACATCTGAGTCTCTTCATTGGACATGACAACAACAACAATACACACCCAAGATAGAGGACATTGCTACTGCTGTAAAAGAGATTCAAGGAGACATCTGAGACTTTTCATTGGAAACGACAACAACTCAATTCAAGAACAAGAAGTTGAATTGAAGTATGACCTACCAGGGTTGGAGAGGATGACGTCTGTCTCCCGGGCAGCACTGGCCGTCTTCAGACCTTCCACCAGCTTACGGTACTCTGTCTTGAGCTGCTCCGCATCTCTTTCCTTCACTCTGGGGCAAAGACAATACTTAATGACAGCTGTTGTCTCAATAGTTGATACTCTGTTGTTGTTTCTTATCCCCTTGTGTAAAGATTGCATAAAATTCCATGAGTCTATGCTCCTCAAGCTATTTTATGATAATCAGAGGCCTCACACAAAGGTCCTGTTTAGCGCATTTAATGTAAGCCAAAATGTATTCTGGAGTTGATACTCTACATACAGATGGTGAATCCATGGGTTTTCCCTGAATGCTCACCATATTCATATCCTACAAAAATATCTGTAAATAAACACAAGGTAATAAGATCAAATAAATAAATAGTATGTGATGTTTCGGTAAAAGCATTGTTACCATCTTCAGACAAAATTGCTGAATGCTGAAACTATAATCCAAATTGTGCCTTATCATAAAAATATCTGTATGCTAATTGATGTGTTGCACTTTGTACTTCAATTTTACCAAAACAGAAGTTATTTTACATTTGAAATAACAATTTTACACTCATGACAAAACTTAAGGAAGTAGAAAGTCTTTGATATCGCTGGTCATCTATTTTTTCTGAAGGAGACAGAAGCAATTTTTTTCACAAATAGTTATCTCATGTCTTCAATAAAAGTAACTGTGTATCAAATATCTTTCAGAGTTATTGTCTGAATTCCATTATATATGCTAAAAGGTACAACTTCCTTAAGTTTGTTCTATAAGTGTAAAACTCCCCCCAAAAAAAAAGGTTTTTATAATTTATTTACATTTATATATTCAAGATGATTTCTTAAACATTGAAAAATATAAAAACATATTAGAACTTCAGCATAAAAATTTCACATTTTGACATTTATAAAGATACTAGCTGAATTACCCGAGCAACGCCCGGTTTGTGTGTTTTTAAAATATAAAAATGTAAATTTTCACAACGATATTTGAAAATTGTATTAATTTGATTTTCATATGAATATATTTTAAATTTGATATATATATAAAATGATAGCAAGTGATTTCTTGCCCCTACGCCGCCATTATGTCACTCAAGGTCACTATCCAATCCCGTCACCACATGGTCGTTTACTTCTCAAAGTTACCGCAGTGAGGCGCTGGTTGCGAGTGAAATAGGGAAAATTTGTTAATAACTCCAAGGATATTCAAGATAGAAGCCTGAAAATTTGCCTATAAGTTTTTCCAGATTCAACTCTATATACTGTTAAAATTTCAGCTTGATTAGTCACGTATTGTGGACGTGTATAGCCGACAAACATACATGCATGTGATAATCTGTATATAGCAATATGTAACCCCACTACAATCTATGCAATGTATTGTCAAAAGATTTAATAAAAGTTAGGCTTCGCGAAACGGGAATAACAATTAACAGGATTGCATCATCCAGGATGTAAAGGTCACTGCCCAGGACCCATAAAACTTAAGTTCAAAGACCTTCTTCTTCCTGGAAGATTGCAATCATGGCGACAATGGAGGTACTAAGCTAATCACAGTTAAGCATGACAAATCAACACCCAATCACCTTTAAGCATGACCAACTGATAGCGAATCATTAGAGAGCACGTGGAAGGATCTCCACCAATGAGAAGTCGAGAGAGTTAATGACGATGATCTCAGACAAGAAGTTAAAAAGAAGGTAGGTGACCCTGCTAAAGCAAGGTGTGCTCAACTTAGGCTCCAACCAAGGTAGTGTCCGCTCCATCATGTGAAAGGCAAAGTACCTCCTCCAGTCTCATCACTCTTTCACAAGGTCTATTTTCTATCCCATCCAGGTGTGCTCGTTCTTCCCCTGTGGAAAACCACCATTCGACCAAGACTGCGCCATCAATCACCAATCCAATCAAATCCCCCCAACCACACAATTCAACATAATCCGACAAAGGATTCAACAATTCACCAGGATTCAACAGGATTGTTACATGCATATATATAAAAGTCAGTGTATTAGTAGATGCTCTTTTTTTAAGAAAGCACAGTAAAACAACCTTTGAACATCCACCTGGGTCAAATCGAAAATGACTTTTTTTCTATTCTTATCCAACCTTTAATGACAAACCATCTCCAGAAGACTCAAGGGATATGCCATAGGAAACTGGCCCAAAACATGGTAAGACATAGACCTGGTTGCTCCTGGAGGTGGTCTCTTATTGGAGGCTGGGTTATGTCGGGTCGAAATCAATTCTTATTTTACAAAAGTGGTTGCTCAGGAAGGTAGTCACTCAGGAAAAGGGGTAGTGCAGATGTTATTGGACAATGTCTCCTATTGTCACAGTGTCTCCTATTGTTAAGGAGAAGTGTCACTTACTGGTCCACAGTCTCCTTGAGAACTTGAATATTCCTGTCGGCCTTTTCAATGGTTTTCTTGTGGAGTGTGACACTCATGGACTCAATGCACACATTGTCTGGACACATCAACACAGCCATAATCCACATGTTCTAAAGGAAGAAGGTTTAACACCAATACCTCTACTAGGTCATCTCTCCCAGGCTGAAACAGGTAGGAAAAATGATAAAGCACAACTTGAATTATAGATTATATAGCTATGATAAATTAAGACCTAATCCAATTATAGCTACAAGAAAATAAGACTTAATCCAATTATAGCTACAAGAAAATAAGACCTAATTCAATTATAGCTAAAAAAAGACCTAATCCAATTATAGCTACAAGAAATTAAGACCTAATCCAATTATAGCTACAAGAACTGGAGGATCCCACCTAAGCACAGCTGGTACAGTGGAGTGAACCCAGGAGGAGCTCTAAACATCAGAAATAGACAGCATCAAACAACACTAACAAGATTTAGAACAGGCCATCTCAAGCCATTAAAGATAGAAAATAATAACAAAATCTACCCCACTTGCCCAAAATGTAGCTTGTCACCTGCAGCTCCAGAACACATTTTGGCTTGCATTAGATGCACTAAACAGGACCTTTGGGAGAGGCCGCTGCTCATCATAAAACAGCTCGAGGAGCATGAACTCATGGAATTCGTGTAATCTTTACACAAGGGGATAAGAAACAACAACAACAACATAGCTACAAGAAAATAAGGCACAATCCAATTAGAGCTACAATAAATTAAGACCTAATCCAATTATAGCTACAAGAAAATAAGACCTAATTCAATTATAGCTAAAAGAAAATAAGACCTAATCCAATTATAGCTACAAGAAAATAAGACCTAATTCAATTATAGCTAAAAAAAAGACCTAATCCAATTATAGCTACAAGAAATTAAGACCTAATCCAATTATAGTTACAAGAAAATAAGGCACAATCCAATTAGAGCTACAATAAATTAAGACCTAATCCAATTATAGCTACAAGAAAATAAAGCCTAATTCAATTATAGCTAAAAGAAAATAAGACCTAATCCAATTATAGCTACAAAAAAATAAGACCTAATTCAATTATAGCTAAAAAAAAAGACCTAATCCAATTATAGCTACAAGAAATTAAGACCTAATCCAATTATAGTTACAAGAAAATAAGGCACAATTCAATTAGAGCTACAATAAATTAAGACCTAATCCAATTATAGCTACAAGAAAATAAGACCTAATTCAATTATAGCTAAAAGAAAATAAGACCTAATCCAATTATAGCTACAAGAAATTAAGACCTAATCCAATTATAGCTACAAGAAAATAAGGCACAATCCAATTAGAGCTACAATAAATTAAGACCTAATCCAATTAGAGCAACAAGAAAATAAGAACTAATTCAATTATAGCCAAAAGAAAATAAAACCTAATCCAATTAGAGCTACAAGAAAATAAGACCTAATCCAATTAGAGCAACAAGAAAATAAGAACTAATTCAATTATAGCCAAAAGAAAATAAAACCTAATCCAATTAGAGCTACAAGAAAATAAGACCTAATCCAATTATAGCTACAAGAAAATAAGAGATAATCCAATTAGAGCTACAAGAAATTAAGACCTAATCCAATTATAGCTACAAGAAAATAAGACTTAATCCAATTAGAGCTACAAGAAAATAAGACCTAATTCAATTATAGCTAAAAGAAAATAAAACCTAATCCAATTATAGCTACAAGAATATAAGACCTATTCCAATTAGAGCTACAAGAAAATAAGACCTAATCCAATTATAGCTATAAGAAAATAAGACCTAATCAAATTAGAGCTACAAGAAAATAAGATTTAATCCAATTATAGTTACAAGAAAATAAGACCTAATCCAATTAGAGCTACAAGAAAATAAGACCTAATTCAATTATAGCTAAAAAAATAAGACCTAATCCAATTAGAGCTACAAGAAAATAAGACCTAATCCAATTATAGCTACAAGAAATTAAGACCTAATCCAATTATAGCTACAAGAAAATAAGAGATAATCCAATTAGAGCTACAAAAAATTAAAGCCTAATCCAATTATAGCTACAAGAAAATAAGAACTAATCTAATTAGAGCTACAAGAAAATAAGACCAAATAAATTATAGCTAAAAGAAAATAAGACCTAATCCAATTAGAGCTACAAGAAAATAAGACCTAATTCAATTATAGCTACAAGAAAATAAGACCTAATTCAATTATGGCTACAAGAAAATAAGACCTAATCCAATTAGAGCTAAAAGAAAATAAGACTTAATTCATCTATGGATTAGGTCTTATTTTCTTGTAGGTAGGAAAATTCTACAGGTAAACTCCGTATAATTAGTATAAACGTATAACGAATCTAAAGTTTTACGAAGGAGCCTCTTTTAATAAAAGAGGCTCCTTCGTAAAACTTTAGATTCGTTATAGGTAGGAAAATGTTAAACCTGAATATTAAGTTAATATTAGTGATTGTTGTGGCAAAATTAATCAATGAAAAAATAAAGAAGCAATTGGCAATTTAATTGGTTTTGATTCGACTTAGATTTTATATTTATTGAAAGACTTGATTCAGATTGAAGAGTTTTATTGATTATATTTTATTTGGGGGTCAGTGGAAAGGTGGTCTAAACACCGTTGGTTTGCAACCGCTACGACCTGGGATCGAATCCCACATTGGGTACTTTTTTCTAATTAAAAAAAAAATGCTCCAATGGCCCCCGAATATTGCAAAAGTCCAACCCCACCAGCGAGTGCAAGTAACCAAATGGGGCTCTGGCACACTTATAAGTGCAAAACGTCAAACTACTTTCACATGTGTAGACATGTGGTGCACTTACAGTAAAAGCAGTCGCCAACCTCTACCCACCATGATTATTATGGCCTGTACCACGTGTATTAGGGATAAGCAAAAAAATAAATTACTACCAACCAAAGATTGAAGAAAGTTCTTTCAATTTTCTTATAACTGTTGTTACATTGTGTGTCCTAGCTATATACTAAATACCACAAAATGAGATGGAACTATGAAGTGAAGGATTATTCCCGTCAGTCCCAGCTAGGAACAATGAGGTACTAACCAATGTTGTGGGCTTCGTCAAAAACCACCACGGACTTGCGGGACATCTCCTTGGAAACCAGCTCGGCTATCTTGGGGTCCAGGAGGTAGTGGTAGCTGTAGACTACAATGGAGGCATGAAGGATCTACACACAGGACTGACACTACTGGGGAGGAATTATCATTTTGTCTGTAGCCTAATGTTACAATGACAACAATCAGGAGATACAATAAGGTCTTGTTGATTACCCATGTCTGCTGATTATCATAGCTCAATGACAACAATGGGGAGGTTCACCTTGGCTAACAATGACAACAATGGGGAGATTCACCTTGGCTAACAATGACAATATGAGTTATTCACCTTAGCTAACAATGACAATAATGGGAGGTTCACCTTGTGTCATAATGACAACAATGCGAGAGATTCACCTTGTGTCACAATGACAACAATGCGAGAGATTCACCTTGGGTAACAATGACAACAATGGGGGAGATTCACCTTGGCTAACAATGATAAAAATTGGGGAGATTCACCTTGGCTAACAATGGCAACACAATGGGGAAGGTTCACCTTGTGTCACAATGACAATAATGGGGGAGATTCACCTTGGCTGACAATGACAACAATGGGGGAGGTTCACCTTGGCTAACAATGACAACAATGGGAGAGATTCACTTTGTGTCACAATGACAATAATGGGAGAGATTCACCTTGGCTAACAATGACAACAATGGGGGAGTTTCACCTTGGCTAACAATGACAACAATGGGGGAGGTTCTCTTAGCTAACAATGACAACAATGGGGGAGGTTCACCTTAGCTAACAATGACAACAATGGGTGAGATTCACCTTGGCTGGCAATGACAACAATGGGGCAGTTTCACCTTAGTTCACAATGACAACAATGGATTCCAATTGTGTGACCAATTGTTTATCATCTGATTACCATTGTCTGGCTTGGTTTAAAGACAACAATAAAGTGCAACAAAACCTAGGTCCACAGTTAATTTGAAATACCTTTTGTCTAGCATTCTTCTTCAGTACAAGATAGAAACCCAAGGTAATAAGACCAAATCCTTATTACCTTGTGTTTCTAATCTATTATCCAAATTGTAGCTAATCAAGTTCTCAAAAAGTGTATCAAAGAGGTGGTAAAAGTAATTGGAGATTGAGGAACAACACATCCATTTGTTAGAGAGAATCAGATAAGATTAAAAAATAACTTACAGAGTACCGAGCAAGAAAATATGGACACCAGCCTCGCTTTCTTCCAATACGTCTTAGGTCATCCTGCACCCAGCAACAATGATAACTCATGTATAAATGGTTATTTCTAATAGAGCATCAAAAGTTTAATGAGGAACTTAGAGTCACAAATATTATCATTCTTGGATAAGTCCAACAGCAGCTATGCTTTCAACTAATCAAATGATAGCAATGTGCTGCTAAATGAGGTCACACAGAAGGGTGGTTTGATCTTAATTGTACCTTTTACTTGGGACAAGGCAAACATGGTTTACTGATATTTATAATTCTGAAGATCATTTGTTGGTTGGAAGTGATTCAGAAAAAACACAGTCACATCAACCAATGATTTATTTAACCCCCGATGTTTCAGTATTTTCCTGTCACTTTCTTCAGGTGTCGGGGGTTGAAATAAACTATTGTTTGATGTGGCTGTGTTTTTCTCTGATATTTATAAATTCAATTGCCATCTATCAATAAAATTTGTAGCAATTTTTATTTTTAGCAATGTGTTGTGTGAACACAATGAAGACATTGCAAAAAATAATAATTTTTACAGTTTACTGACTTGATAACAACATTGCAAACAAAAATGCTAAATGCTGTCTGTTTGTAAGTGAAAGTGAGTCAAACATTTTCTACATGTTTAGGTGTCAATTGGCTTATATCTCCTGGATATAATGCTACAGGTTGTTGGGGATGGGTTCCTTTTATCTCTAAATGAGAGAAAATCTTTAAATAAAGAATAAATAGAAATAATAAAGAAAATATTTAGATAAAAAACTCATCTCCAGACACCTGTAGCATATTTTAAGGACATGTGGTGTTCTTAGGCGCCTATCCTGAACACCATGTACTTGTACTTGGTATACTTATCCAACCCAACCAGTGAGTGCAAATAACAAACAGGGCTCTGGCGCATTTGTAAGTGCAAAGTCTAACTGCCTTTCACATGTGTTGACATGTGGTACATTTAAAGCAAAAGCAGTCGCCAACTTCTACCTACCATGATTACCATGGCCTGTACGACATGTACTAGGGATAAGCAAAAAAAAATAATTTAAGGACATGTGGTATTCTCAGGCGCCTACCCTGAAAACCATATACTTGTCTTTGATATACTTGGAATAAATACTTTCTGCCAAAGTATCCAACCCCTTACAAGTATAGTATGGCTTGGCAGGCATATGTGGCATGTGTGTACAAACAGCAACAACAAACTTACAATGGTGTAGACTCCAGATGGCAGTATGGTTTCTCTTCCTTGTTTGTCATATCCCTGCAATCCACCATCATGTCAGACAAACAATAAAGTAAATTTGAATAGATGGAAAGTTGGCTGAGGGAGAAATAGTCCCATGAGTGAACACCCTTACAACAACAGAGAACTGTCTTGAACTAACAACCACTCCAATGTGAGACTATTCTAGTACATACCAGAGTTAAACTAGAACCTTCCTTTAGCGGACACCTCGCTAGTGGACACCTCTCTACAAAGGACAGTTTTCATTTGCAAAATTACCATTTTTACAATTTAGTAACTCTCAGGTAAGAGGACACCTCTCCCTAAAGGACACTTTGGCTCTGCAATTGGGTGTCCATTACAGGGAGGTTCTACTGTATCTATAGATTTCAGGCCTCTTCAAATTATCATGGGAAGTATTGCGGCAAATATATATATATATATATATAAAAGGCATTATTCCCACTAAGATAGAACTGTACATTTCTGGCTCCATCAAAGGATGGCTGAGATTAAGGGCATTTGGTTACATCTTCTTCTTCTTCTTCTTTCTTATCTCCACTCAATCATATTAGGGTGTCAAGCTTGTAAAGCTTGAGACTTTTGATGGTGTCTGTTGACAACCATCATGATTGGTTATATGGAGATGAAAAATAAACATATCAACTAAATATGATAAAGCACAATTTGGATTATAGATACAAGCGAATAAGACCTAATCCAAATAAATTAATAGTGTGTGACATTAGGTCTTATTTTCTTGTATCTATCAATTAAATACAATGGAACCTCATTATAACAGGAACTTTTTTTCCCCATCATAATTACCAAGTTCTAAATGTATTTTAAACACCTAGTTATTACAACATAAAATACTTGCCCTAGGTGATGTTGCTAAAAGGAGATGTGAAAGTATAAACATTTTTAAACAAATTTCTACAGTACCTACTGCAATATAAGTATATACAGTAGAACCTCTCTGTAAAGGACACTTAATTGAAAAGCCAAAGTGTCCTTTAGAGAGAGGTGTCCTCTTATTGGAGAGTTGCTAAATAGTAAAATTGGTAATTTTGCAAATGAAAACTGTCCTTTGTAGAGAGGTGTCCTCTAGCGTGAGTGTCCTCTCATGGAGGTTCTATTGTATTGGAAGCATCAATGAGGAACCCTCCCAACAGTTTTACCAGATAAATTGACTTCTCAACTGTTTCTATTTGATATTGTGTTGATATATTTAGTATTCAAATGTGACAAATGTGCGTTCAACTGTAGTCAAAGAATAGTTCTCTCCCTTTTAAAATAATAAAATCTAACTTCAAATCTTTCCTCTCAATATATGTTTCCTTTAAAGGGGGGAAATATACAGTAGAACCTCCCTGTAAAGGACACCTAATTGCAGAGCCAAAGTGTCCTTTATGGAGAGTTGCTAAATAGTAAAAATGGTAATTTTACAAATGAAAACTGTCCTTTTAGAGAGGTCTCCTCTAGCGCGAGTGACCTCTGATGGAATTTCTACGGTATATATATTTTTTCCAAAAGTCCCTTACTTAGTGACTCTAAAGGAAATTGAATGATTGGAGTGCTAACAACATTAACACTTACTAAAGAAAGTAGAGAGCCATCTACCAACCAAAGGAGGAGTGGTATAAACCGTAGATTCTCAACATCTCTCTCCCTGAACCAGGATCAACCAGAGGTAGATCTAGCTAACCTGAAAATAATCTAATTCCAAACCTAGATGGATAAAACTCTAAACAAGCTTCAGAGATTTTGTCAATCAACCTATATTACAATGTGAAAAAAAATAGCACAAAGCACTTCTGGCCTTAACTAACCATTTCATGATTTTTCAGGATGTCTGAATGACCAGTTTTTTGGTCGTTGAGGTACAGCTTGCACCATGCTGACGAGGGCCAATAGCCCGAAATGCATACATGGTTAGCTTTTCTTGATTAATCAAGAATGGGTATTTGGCCAATTCTGGAATAATTAAAAATTAACAGAATAATTTATATTTATTTCGACAGATGGCACAAGCCATCAGCAACTTTCAGTTGCACAATAAGGGAGAGAGAGATGCCATTTTCTTAATTTACTATATTACAATGTAAGATTAATTGACTAATGATTACGAAGAGGGCATCTGATCAGGCACAGAAAGTCCCGATGGCTAGTGTCATCTATTGGAATAAATAACAACTAATATTTAATTAATAAAGAATATGGCAAAAGCCACCAGCAACTTTCAGTTTCATGATCATATGCTTTAATTGTTTGTTATGTGTGTTGAAGTTACAAAGCTCTTCTTCTTTCTTATCTCCAGTCAATCATATTAAGGTATCAAGCTTGTAAAGCTTGAGACTTTTGATGGTGTCTGCTGGGGAAGAGTAGAGCTCATCAATGGATGAGTCAATACAGTCAATAATGTGGTTTGGGGTTGCAGGTTGAGAATTGCACTTAGTACATAGTGGGATCATTGTTACAATGATAGTTACAAAGCTTACTTCATAAAAAGAACAAGTTGGAGTATCCTCAATGTCGGCCCGGTAGGTTTCCTTCCTGCGGAAGGGAGCAGTGAGACTGTAGCACCGGCCGTCGACAATCTTCCCTTCTCTCTCCAGGCTGACCTGAGGACACATAGCTGGGACTTTAATTGGAGGGTAGGGGAATAACAACAATTCATTTCTCGCACGCTCACAATTTACTTTATACAAACTCTACACATTACCTTACTCAAACTATCTACATAGGTTTATGATACAAGGTTATATATATATATTTTTGCTTATTCCTAGTACATGTGGTACAGTCCATGATAATCATGGTGGGCAGAGGTTGACGACTGCTTTTACTGTAAAAGCACTACATGTCTACACATGTAAAAAGCAGTTCGACTTTGTACTTACAAATGTGCCAGAGCCCCGTTTAGTTAATTTCACTCGCTTGTGGTGCTGGACTTTTGTAAGAATCTGGGGCCATTGGAGCTTTTTTTTTTTTTTATCAGAAAAAAGTGCCTAATGCTGGAATCGAAACCAGATCGTAGCGGTCAAAAACTGACAGTTTAGACATCCTTTCACCGACCCCCTTATATGTTACATTGTTCTATATGGTGTAAGATACAGATAAACATGTGATGGATAGATAACTGATACATGAGTGGTAGCTAGGTTTTGGGAGTCTTTTATGGGAGGGGGTAGTGGAAGAAATAATTTAACTACTGCATATGGTGACTAGATAATAGAAATTTTAAGTTTTTTAATTACCCTTTGGTGTAAATACACTAAGTGTCATGGAGAAAAACAGCCACAGTGAGGTTACCCTACTGGGAAGGTTGAAGATCAAGTGAGATTAGAGAATTGATAACAATTAGGTCCTTAATCAATGCAGGGAAAGCAGAAAACATCTCACAACTCTGAGATGGTGTAAGACTTGGGACATATTGTCCCACAGAAGACCTTTTCTATATATCCTCCTACTGACACTTATGGGGAGATTGGAAGGAACATGTGGAAGATGATGTTCTAGAAAGAGATGAATGGATGATATTGAGGCTTACATGGACTCAACCACACAAGAAATCTTTGGCAAGTCTCAAGAAAGAGCAGAGATTGGAAAGAAGAGATTGGAAGGAACATGTGGAAGATGATGGTCCAGAAGGAAACAAATGGATGATATTGAGGCTTGCATGGACTCAACCACACAAGAACTCTTCGGCAAATCTCATGAAAAAGCAGAGATTGGAAGGAACATGTGAAAGATGATGGTCTAGAAGGAGCTGAATGGATGATATTGAGGCTTGCATGGACTCAACCATGCAAGAACTCTTTGGAAAGTCTCAAGAAAGAGCAGAGATTGGAAGGAACATGTGGAAGATGATGGTCCAGAAGGAAACAAATGGATGATATTGAGGCTTGCATGGACTCAACCACACAAGAACTCTTCGGCAAGTCTCATGAAAGAGCAGAAATTGGAAACAATATATTGGAAAG
This sequence comes from Cordylochernes scorpioides, assembly GCA_030710605.1. Classification (NCBI taxonomy): domain Eukaryota; kingdom Metazoa; phylum Arthropoda; class Arachnida; order Pseudoscorpiones; family Chernetidae; genus Cordylochernes; species Cordylochernes scorpioides. The sequence goes on along the minus strand of CP092884.1, from coordinate 27,326,013 downwards.
AACATGTGAAAGATGATGGTCTAGAAGGAGCTAAATGGATGATATTGAGGCTTGCATGGACTCAACCACACAAGAACTCTTCGGCAAGTCTCATTAAAAGAGCAGAGATTGGAAAGAAGATATTGGAAAGAACATGTGAAAGATGATGGTCTAGAAGGAGCTGAATGGATGATATTAAAGCTTGCATGGACTCAACCACCCAAGAACTCTTAGGCAAATCTCATGAAAGAGCAGAGAGTCATGAACAGTTTAAGTTGACCTCCATTTGGTGGTTTCTGTGACTCTTACCTGTGGGTGGATGCAGAGGTTCTTGCGTGAGGTGAGACAAAGAGCCAGTGCAGAGCTCTTTTCCCCGGACTCCTTCTCGTAGTAGTTCATCAGCTTACGGACTTCCAGCAACACCTGCAGCACTGTCAGCAGTGGAAAACAGTGGGACGTCACACTGACCAACCTTCTCTATCTCTGGCACAGTCCTGGAGCAGTAGAGGAGCTTGGACACCTCTGAAGGATAGGCCTGGGTTCAGCAAGACAGCAGCAAACAACACAATTAGTTCCTTTTACAAAAACACTTTATTAGGTACCACTCAAAAAGAGCAACCTAGTTTATGATATTTACAACAATGAATAATATGTGAAGGTTATACAAAATGTTAACGTGGTATTAGATCCGAGATCATGGCTGTCAGGAATTGAGGGTGTTACCCATTCATCCACCGACTCTACTCTTAGTTCCACAATAGACAAACAAGCTCTAGTTTGTTTGTAAAAGAGCTATGGTTCAATAGTACTGTACCTTCTGGTAGGCATAGATGAGGGAGAGAAGGGAGACAGTTTTCCCGGTCCCTGAGGGCATCTCCAGTACTCCGTGGCCCTGTATGCACAGTTCAATCACTTGTTTAGCCTGGATAATCAGTGTTTCTCCACCATTTTTTTTGGGGGGGGGGGGGGTAAACTGTGTAAAAAATTTCACTAATGGGCTGTTGTCTTTTAACCAAAAACTTTATTAGGTATTTAAAACATAGAACAAGACAAGGACAAAGGATTAACAAAGATCCAATCAGAGTCCAGGAAGATTAGCTAAGACCAATGAGAGACGAGCACACCTGGACAGTCATCCAATGAGAGCCCTGAGAAGTTTACATGTTAAATCTCGGACTCAGTTTAGTTAGTTAGGAGCTCGGCACCATCACAACAAGTTGGGACCTGGACAACAGCAGGACCTGTCAGAGCCAGAACCTCGCCACCATCTTCCTCATCACGCAGATAAGTCAAATGTTCACTATGTGACAGCCTAGCCTTAGTCAAGAACCGCATAGTCACCCCTTTCTCCCTTGATCGCTGGCCTTTTTCAATCTAACCCTGTGTCCTCGTTATTTTTCCCCTGTGTGAATACCTTACTATCTCAGCAAACACGACTGCGCCCACAACAATCATCAATCAATCCAATCAAACCACTCAATCAACCATCACCCAAAAGTCCCGCTTATTACAGTGAGTCGACAGCATTTCGACATATATATATATGTAGGGGTTATTTTGTTGTTAATTTTCTTTTTGATCATTAATAAATTATGTTTGAGGTATCAAATGTGTGAACGGATAGAGCTAGGTGGAGCAGAGTACCAAACATAAATTTATCTTGATAAGTATAGATTCAGTAGGGATTGGATGTTTGCTTGAATCGTTTTAACAAATGTTCGTTAGGCAAACTTTTACTCGGGTAAAAACCGGATGAAGCCAGGTACATTCGCTAGTTGATTATACACATAAAGTAAACGAATACTATATCCAAATTGATGAAATGTCTGTCACAAACATTTCATTAATTTGGATTTGGTCTTCCTTACCTTTTACTATATCTCAGAAGTTAATAGAAATACAGTAAAACCTCCATGAGAGGACACTCACGCTTGAGGACAACTCTCTATAAAGAACAGTTTTCATTTGCAAAATTACCATTTTTACTATTTCGCAACTCTCTGGTAAGAAGACACCTCTCCCTAAAAGACACTTTGGCTCTGCAATTAGGTGTTGTCCTTTACAGGGAGGTTCTACTGTATATGAGAGGAAAGGATAAAATTTTACAATTTGGATGATTATATAAAGATCAAAAGGTGAAAAAAACACACAAATATTGATGACAAAAACCATCCCCAGATGATGTGACTAAAGGTAAGCTGATTATACTGACATCTATTGGAATAAATAAGAACTAAGATGGGCATAATGCTCTTGAGATGACAAACACTGGAATTATGAAAAAGGCATCTCTTTATCATGCAAATGAAAGTTGCTGATGGCTTGTGCCATCTATCAGAATAAATATCAACTATTCTCGTTGATTTTTAATTATTCCAGAAGTGACCAAATACCCATTCTTTATTAATCAAGAAAAGCTAACCACGGACGCGTTTCGGGCTGTTGGCCTCATCAGCGTGGTGCAAGCTGTACCTCAACAACCAAAAAACTGGTCATTCAGGCATCCTAGAAAATCATGAAACGGGTAATTAAGGCCAGAATTGCGTGAGACCATGACACAATGTGAAAAAATAGTACAAATGTGATATTGTACTGGGATAAAGTGGATAAATTATTAAAAAGGCATCTATTTATCGTGCAACTGAAAGTTTCTGATGGCTTGCGCCATCAGATCAACTATCCTCGTTGATTTTTAGATGGCGCAAGCCATCAGCAACTTTCAGTTGCACAATAAGGAGATGCCTTTTTCATAATTTATGCACCTTATCCCAGTACAATATCACATTTGTACTATTATTTCAAACACTGGAATGTTATCATTCTCAACAATTCTCATAATCCACCTTGTAGTCAATATAATTTAAAATAAAAAAACATCCAGGAATAAATTAAGAAAAAGGCATCTCCTTATCGTGCAACTAAAAGTTGCTAATGGCTTGTGCCATCTGTCAAAATAAATGTCGACAATTAGTTGAGTTTTAATTATAATTATATTAATTTAAAATTATCAATTAATAATCAACGAATAGTTGATATTTATTCCGAAAAATGGTGCAAGCCCTCATCAACTTTCAGTTTCACGATAAGGAGATGTCTTTTTCTTAATTTATCCACCTTATCCCAGTACAATTTCACATTTGTACTATTTTTCGCATCCATGAATAAGTTTTTTTTATTCATATATATCAAGTAGAAGTATATTTATAAATTGTGGATGTTTGAGTAAAACCAAGCTACAAGAGAAGAGGAATGAAGATTACCTTGGCATCGAGGCATCTCTTGAGCTGCAGCATGTAGGCATACTGCTCCGGGTAGATGTAGGGGTAGGGGAAGTAGACGGTGAGCCCGTCTATGTCTACTCTGGAGAACCACACAGTCACTCATCACACAGGGTGAGGTAGATACAGTGAGAGTACACTCCTGCTAGAGGACACCTCTCTACAAGGTCAGTTTTCATTGCCAATGTTTCATCTATATCATTCACATAGACCAGGTCATGATGGTTGTCAAAAACATTATTGACTCAGCCATTAATGAGCTCTACTCATCCCCAGCAGACACCATCAAAGGTTTCTCTCAAGCTTTACAAGCTTGATACCCTAATATGATGGATTGGAGATAAGAAAGAAGAAGAAGACATTGTTGAAAGTCATAACATATAGTATGTAAATATCTTTTTGAATGTATGACTAGGAATGTAGATTTCTATCGAATGTATAAATTATTATGTAAATTTCCTTTTGAATGTATATAACTTAGCCGTGTTGTTCAAATAAAGAGTTTTTTAGTAGAGCAGAAGAGCTTTACAAGTGTAGCCGCTGGTTTTGTCTTCCTTATTTTCTTTCTTGCTTGATCACCCAAGGCAGCCCAAACAATATCAAGACTTTGGGTAAAAGTTTTTATATGTTAAAGGAGGTTTCTTTAATTTGACCTATTATACCTTAACATTTGTGGCGTCCCCGGGTGGGCTGCGAGGGCTGGTCAAGCAGAGGAAATATTAGAGCCTGCCGAGTAGCAGAGGAAGTATTGGAGCCTGCCGAGTGGCAGAGGAAGTATTAGCCTGCCGAGTAGCAGAAGAAGTATTGGAGCCTGCCGAGTAGCAGAGGAAGTATTAGCCTGCCGAGTAGCAGAGGAAGTATTAGCCTGCCGAGTAGCAGAGGAAGTAGTAGCCTGCCGAGTAGCAGAGGAAGTATTAGCCTGCCGAGTAGCAGAGGAAGTATTAGCCTGCCGAGTAGCAGAGGAAGTATTAGCCTGCCGAGTAGCAGAGGAAGTGTTAGCCTGCCGAGTAGCAGAGGAAGTATTAGCCTGCCGAGTAGCAGAGGAAGTATTGGAGCCTGCCGAGTAGCAGAGGAAGTATTAGAGCCTGCCGAGTAGCAGAGGAAGTATTAGCCTGCCGAGTAGCAGAGGAAGTATTAGCCTGCCGAGTAGCAGAGGAAGTATTGGAGCCTGCCGAGTAGCAGAGGAAGTATTAGAGCCTGCCGAGTAGCAGAGGAAGTATTGGAGCCTGCCGAGTAGCAGAGGAAATTATTAGAGCCTGCCGAGTAGCAGAAGAAGTATTAGCCTGCCGAGTAGCAGAGGAAGTATTAGCCTGCCGAGTAGCAGAGGAAGTATTGGAGCCTGCCGAGTAGCAGAGGAAGTATTAGAGCCTGCCGAGTAGCAGAGGAAGTATTAGCCTGCCGAGTAGCAGAGGAAGTATTAGCCTGCCGAGTAGCAAAGGAAGTATTGGAGCCTGCCGAGTAGCAGAGGAAGTATTAGAGCCTGCCGAGTAGCAGAGGAAGTATTGGAGCCTGCCGAGTAGCAGAGGAAGTAGGAGAGCCTGCCGAGTAGCAGAGGGAGAGTGAGAATCTGCGGAGCTCAAGGGAAAAGTGAAGCTCAAGGTTTAAAGGAGCTCAAAAAGCCCTTTGTTAAAGGTTAAAGGGAGCTCAAGGGAAAAGTGAAGCTCAAGGTTTAAAGGAGCTCAAAAAGCCCTTTGTTAAAGGTTAAAGGGAGCTCAAGGGAAAAGTGAAGCTCAAGATAAGGTTAAAGAATTCTACAAGGTGAAAGGATATCTTACAAGGTGAAAGGATACCTACAAGGTGAAAGGCTACCTACAAGGTGAAAGGATACCTACAAGGTGAAAGGATAACTACAAGGTGAAATGGAGGAGTTGAACAAAATAAGAGAGGCTGCCAGAGGTAGATTTACTGAGCAGGTTAATGGTTTGAATGCAGAATTAAGGGATTCTTCCATTGATAAAAAGAGGATATATGCAGGGCATGATAGGTTGGAATCTCTCCATTTGGAGCTGGTGCCATTGAATGAACAATGCCAGGGAGTTTTGTTGGCCCAAGAGGCTATTGGCGATGATGAGATAGATAGGGAGTTTGAGGAGTGTGAAACCTATATAATGGAAAGATTTTATTTGGAGGCTAGAATTCGCGTAATGCGTGAGCAGGATAGGGATGCTCAGGCCAAGACTTCTCAAATTCCACCAGGGGCGTCTAGTGCCTCTCCGAATTCAGAAACCGATAATCAGAAAGTTATCAAACTTCAGACTACTTCGTCTCTATCGAAAAGCCCGGAAGAGTCCATGAAAAATGAAATTGAAGGCGTGGAAAAAGAGGATTCTGTAAAAACTGCTAGAGCTACGGATGTGAAGCCTGCTCTAGCTAAAGCTAGAATGCTAAAGGAAGCTTGTTCAGCTCCCTCTATAATAGATATTGAATATGAGGGCAAAAAAGGTGCTGTGAATGCTATTAAAGAAAAGAAGGAATTGAACGCAGCAGTTGAAGGCGGTGAAAGGAAGGAAACAGAAGCGGCAGTTAAATGCAATAAAGTGAAGGATTCTGAAACTGCAGTTGCTAGCTATGTAGGTGTGAAGGAAGCTGAGGCTAAAGACAAAGCAAAGGAAGCGGAAGCAAAACCTGATAAAGTGAATTCTAAAGACGGAGATAAAGGAGATGAAGTAAAAGAATCTGAAGGTCAAAAAGCAGGAGATGAAGGCGACGGAAAAAAGGATTCTGAAGCGGAGCTTAAGAGCGAGGGAGCGAAGGATTCGGAAGCAGAGCCTAAGGGTGAGGAAGTGAAGAATTCTGGAGCGGAGTCTAAAGATTATAAAGCAAAGGATTCTGAGCCTAAGGGCGACGGAGTAAAGGATTCTAAAGAGAAGCCTAAGGGCGACGGAGTAAAGGATTCTGAAGCGAAGCCTAAGGGCGACGGAGTAAATGATTCTGAAGCGAAGCCTAAGGGCGACGGAGTAAATGATTCTGAAGCGAAGCCTAAGGGCGACGGAGTAAAGGATTCTGAAGCGAAGCCTAAGGGCGACGGAGTAAATGATTCTGAAGCGAAGCCTAAGGGCGACGGAGTAAATGATTCTGAAGCGAAGCCTAAGGGCGACGGAGTGAAGGATTCTGAAGCGAAGCCTAAGGACGAAGGAATGAAGGATTCTGAAGATCAGCCTAAGAGCGACGGCGTAAAGGATTCTGAAGCGAAGCCTAAGGGCGATGGAGTGAAGGATTCTGGAACGGCAATTAAAGGTTATGAACCGGTGAACAATTCTAGAGCAGCAGCTGAAGGCGCTGATCAAGTGAAGATTTCAGATGATGAAACTAAATCGATTGATGATAATGAGGAAAGAGTTGTCAAAGTTCAAGCATCGAGGAAATTGGTGGAAGCAAGACCAACTGGAGATACGGAATTTAAAATAAAGGATAATTATAAGGAAACAGAATCCCAAGATTTGAAAATCATAAATAAATCTGATTATGCAGAGAATAAGGACGATAAATACAACGGGGGAAAATATCATGATGGAAATGAAGCGAAAAATATAGACGCAGAACAAGGTACTGATTCAAAGGTGGAAGAAAAGCTAGATGCAGAACAGGGTACTGATTCAAAGGTGGAAGAAGAAAGGCTAGATGCAGAACAGGGTACTGATTCAAAGGTGGAAGAAGAAAAGCTAGATGCAGAACAGGGTACTGATTCAAAGGTGGAAGAAGAAAAGCTAGATGTAGAACAGGGTACTGATTCAAAGGTGGAAGAAAAGCTAGATGTAGAACAGGGTACTGATTCAAAGGTGGAAGAAAAGCTAGATGCAGAACAGGGTACTGATTCAAAGGTGGGAGAAAAAATTATTGATCCAAAGGATTGGTTGAATGAAGGGTTCATCGAAGGAGTTAATGAAGATCCACCTGAGGTAATAGGACACTATTTGCCCCGTCACTTTTTGTTTAAGAGTGGGTCCAAAACGACGCCTATACGGCCAGTGTTTGACGACGCTTCCTGTCGGGGATATAACGGACTTTCCTTGAAACGATATTTAAGGAGGGGACCCATTCTGCTGAGAAGAATCCCGGAAATAGGGATAAAACTTCGGGAAAATAAGTTCGGAGTTTTGGCCGACATGAGGAGATATTTCCAGGTGATGGCCATCAAGGAAAATGATTGGGACTACCTCCGATTTCTTTGGAAGAAGAAGATGGACGCTTATGGGGCAATCTCCGGTGGTGTGTATGGAGAGGGTGCCGCAGTGTGCCGAGGAGAAGATGGTTTTCCTGGATAAGAGCCTGGGCTCCCTGCAACGGTGTCCCACCTACCAGGATCCCCCCATCATGGTGGAACGGATTTTTTCTTTCTTGTTTTACGAAAAAGAAAGGTGTGGGTATGTTGAAAGTCATAACATATAGTATGTAAATATCTTTTTGAATGTATGACTAGGAATGTAGATTTCTATCGAATGTATAAATTATTATGTAAATTTCCTTTTGAATGTATATAACTTAGCCGTGTTGTTCAAATAAAGAGTTTTTTAGTAGAGCAGAAGAGCTTTACAGGTGTAGCCGCTGGTTTTGTCTTCCTTATTTTCTTTCTTGCTTGATCACCCGAGGCAGCCCAAACAATATCAAGACTTTGGGTAAAAGTTTTACTTGTTAAAGGAGGTTTCTTTAATTTGACCTCTCATACCTTAACAACATAGACCAGGTCCCAACACCGCCCGGATGAAAAAGAAGGAGGGGAGCAGTAACAAGCTCAATAAAGAACCTGGGCTCAGCTGGCCTGGCTGATAGTACCCTGTAAGGGCTCCTAATCCAGGGATACAGGATGAGCATCGTTTGTACTCCATGTTAGGAGCGGCTGCCCATGGCGTCTATTCTACATGAGAAGGCACTCCCGCTAGAGGACATCTCTCTACAAAAGACGGTTTTCATCACCAAAATTACCACTTTTACCATTTAGCAACTATATAATAAGAGGCCACTTCTCCCTAAAGGACCTTTGGCTCTGCAACTAGGTGTTGTCCTTTACAGAAAAGCACTGTAAAAATAATAGAAGAAACTTATTGACATTATGTTACCACACATCCTTGATTTTCTTCTTAGACTGAAAGGCAATCTACTGAGGAGAATCATGAGGTCATGTCAGAGGCGGCCATTTTTTTTTTGGAGCTAAGTATGCCATGTCTTAATGACAAAGGCAGATGCATTCTACTTCACCCAGTGTGGAGATAAGAAAGAAGATATTTGCATATGAAACTATACAAAGAGACCTGCAGCTTCACATCCAAAGAGCCGCATGTGGCTCGCGAGCCGCAGTTTGCCGACCTCTGGTCTATACAGATCCTCCTGAGGGATATAGAAAGGGAGTGGAGGGGGAAAAAAGGAGGGAGAAAGAAAATGGAACAAATATATTTATAAAAAATAGTATAAATGTTAAATTGTACTGGGATAAGGTGGATAAATTAAGAAAAAGGCATCTCCTTATCATGTAAATGAAAGTTGCTTATAGCTTGCACCATCTGTCGGAAAAAATATCAACTATTCATTGATTTTGTATTATTCCAAAATGGCCAAACACCCATTCTTGGTTAATCAAGAAAAATCAAGCCATCAGTTGATATGAAGATGCCTTTTACTTAATTTATCCACCTTATGCCTGTACAATTTCAAATTTGTACTTGAAGGTATCTTCATCGCCTTTATTAACTCAACCTGTCTTTGATAAGGCACAATTTGGATTATAGATTATAAAAACAAGGTAATAAGACCAAATCCAAATAAATAAATACAGTCGAACCTCTTTAATTCAACACCCCAAGGGATCAGAGCTTTCGGTTGAATTAAAGGAAGTGTTGAATTAAGGTTATATGATTACGTATTCATCCATTTTACTTAAAAATATATATATATCCAGTAGAACCTCTCTGTAAAGGACACCTAATTGTAGAGCCAAACTGACCTTTAGGGAGAGGTGCCCTCTTACTGGAGAGTTGCTAAATAGTAAAAATGGTAATTTTGCAAATGAAAACTGTCCTTTGTAGAGAGGTGTCCGTAGCGGGGTGTTCGCTAAATGGAGGTTCTACTGAATATACAGTCGAACCTCTTTAATTCAACACCCCAAGGGATCAGAGCTTTCGGTTGAATTAAAGGAAGTGTTGAATTAAGGTGAGATGATTAGGTAATCATCTAACTCGCTAAAATAATATTTTTTTTAAATAGCTTTGTAATATAAATTAATGATATTAATTGAAACCATTGTGTGTTTTTATATTATTTTCATGATTAACTTTTAGTATCAGTGACAAAATGGCATTAATACATATTTTAGAAACATAAATAATTGTAACAAATAAATTTATTGGCAATGTGTTTCTTTTCAGTAATATAATCAAATATTAACTCTACAGACATTAAAATATTAAATATAATATATTAAATAATAGTTTATTCTAATTGAAAAATATAGCAGTTGAAAGGAAATAAATATGGTAAATATATAAAAAGAAAATTTTAAAATATTATTTTAAAATAATCATGAAGAGATCTTTTAAAAAATTCCTTTATAGATATCTGTTTTTGCACTGAAATCCTATTCAGGATGTATTCCAGATGGCATTTTGAAAAAATATGCATGCCTTTCTTCCTCTGAAATGTCTTTTAATAAATAATTTTTAATGTATTAAAGGCATCCACTGCTGCTGCAGGTGTTATTGATTTTGTGTTTAAATCTTTTATAATAACACAGAAATGGAATATTGAAATAAAATGTTATCATAATCATTGTTGGATCATTTTATAAAGATTTATTTATTTAAAAAGAAATTATTTATAAATTTAAAAATAGCTAAAATATTTCAATGTTAAAAATAAAAAAATAAAAATTATTATTAGTTAGCGCATGATGCCGAAATTCCCGCGTAAAAAAAACAACAATAACATCCGCGAAATTGCGCAACAGCACTGCAAAGTGAAACTTGAACTAACCAGAAACCAAAAGTGCGCAGGCGCGATCGTATCGGCGCCCGCCGATGCCGATCGTCGCCGCCGTAATACCGTTTAGCGGTAAAGTTGCATGTAAAATAACATTCAACTGTCGAAATTCGAATTTTAAAATGGTCGAACTATCGGAACTGTCGTATTATCGATACTGTCGAATTACGGTTTGTTATTTGATAGGCCGGAGGTCGGGACATCGGAACATGGTCGAATTATCGCCGAGTGTCGAATTGGGGTGTGTCAAATTAACGAGGTTATACTGTAGTGTGTGACCTTTCGGTAACAGCGTTGTTAGGAAACATCACACACTATTTATTTAGATTTGGTTTTATTATAGTAGAACCTCCCAGTAAAGGACACCTAATTTCCAAGCCAAAGTGTCCTTTAGGGAAAGGTGTCCTATGTTTTATGTTATTCTTTAATTGGTAAACATTTGTTCAATGCTATAGATTTTATCATTCAATAAAATGGAGATTGCAATTGCAAGTAACAAACATTTTCAAGTCTGCTGGTTTCAAAATAACTTTACTAGGTGCCACTCAAAAAGAATAACCTAGCTTATGATACAGCTAAACCTGTCTATAGCGCCCCTTCTAAATAGCGCCTTCCTCTCTATAGCGCCCGATTTTAAACATTTTACATTAAAAGTGACCTGTCTATAGCACCCTATATTGGTGAGTCCCAAGAGGGGGTGCTATAGACAGGTTTAACTGCATTTACACAACAATGAATAACATGTGAAGGTTATTCACATATTAAAACAAAGTTTCCAATACGGGATTCAATCCCAGTTCATGGCTGTTGGGAATCGAGGGTTTTACCCACTTGTCCACCGACTTCTCAGATTCTTGGATTTGGTCTTATTACCTTGTATTTAACCTGTATTTTTTTGTTAATTTTATTTTGGTAAACATTTTCAATGCTATAGATTTCATCAGTGAATAAAATGGAGATTTTTTTTTATTTTATTTCAATTTAAAGCGCTATGTCCCCCTAAGGACACTTGCGCTGTCATACATGTATGCCTTTACATTTGTCTATACATATACAGTTAAACCTGTCTATAGCGCCCCCTCTTGGGACTCACCAAAATATGGTGCTATAGAGAGGGGGTGCTATAGACTGGTCACTTTTAATGTAAATCGCATCGCACTACATATTTAAAATCGGGCGCAATTTAGAGGGGGTGCTATAGACTGGTTTAACTGTATATTTAAAATAATTTTAGGCCGTGAATAGAATAGTCATATGATATTAACAACGATAAAAGGAGAAAAAAGAAATGTGTACAAAAGAAAGAAGTGTCTGGCAATATGTACAATCAGCATAATATAAATTATCAGTTTCTTAAAAGATATTTGTTGCTATATAATTTAAAATATACAGTTAAATCTGTCTATAGCGCCACCTCATGGACTCACCAAAAAAGGGTGCTAAAGAAAGGGGGTGCTATAGACAGGTCACTTTTAATGTAAAATGTTTACATTTTAATGTTTAAAATCGGGCACTATTGAGAGGAAGGCGCTATTTAGAAAGGGCGCTATAGACAGGTTTAACTGTATCTGCAAAAGATGTTGAATTTAATATAAATTTATTTACTGGAAATAAAAATACTTGGATCTGTTACTATTAAATAATTGTCGTTTCTATAGTCTTGAAAAACAGGGCAATCTAGTAAAATTGCAATTTCAAAAGTAAAACACATTTACAAGTCTTTTTTTTTTTTTCATCCTTAGTTGAAAAAATGAGAAAAGTGGGATGAGTCAAATGGGATTTATTTTGGAGGAGATTAAATATAATATAAATTATCTATGAAAAAACGTATCATTAAATGGAAGATAGGTATCTTTTATTTGTAAACGTTACGAGCTTTCGGGCAAACGCCCTTCTACAGGTTTGACAGAAATTAAGGCGAGAGACCGACCTATATACAAGGGATGATTTACATAATAAACAATTTTTATAACTTAGCAGTAAGAATTTTTAATTTTTAATAAGTAACTATTGTATTGATATGGTAATAAGATGTTGTATACTAGATTTTAACTATGTAAAAAAGGAATAGATTAACTTGAAACAAAGATATCATAAATTTCAGGAATTTCTATTTTTCTATTTATGCTTTTAAGTTTGGTGGATACTATGGATTCTAACATTAATCTTTGGTGTAGGTTGGGTATGTTACGGTAATGGATAGTGGGGTGGGTGGTATTAAAAGAGATGATACGTTTTTTCATAAGCTGTACACCGGAAGAGTTTTAAGTTTTTACTATAAATTATCTAGCTAATGATGTTTATTATATAAAAAAGGACATAAATTGCTGTTGCTATTTAAAACATTAGTATTATTACCTTATGTTTTTAATCTATAACCCAATTTGTACCTATTCATTCATTAGGCCATAAAGAAAACCCTTTTCTGCATAAAATCTCATCCACTTTTGTTGATATAGAGAAATAAATCATTTCTTATTCTTGTTTTTAAATTGTTTATTATATGTTAATGGTTGCTAATATACTTAAGACCCACCTTTGCCATGATGTGATATTGTATCCATTAGACAATTGGGAACAAGTTTAATTCAATATTATACGATAAACCTGCCAAATTATTTGATTCATTGTTACAACGAGGAAAGGAATGTTCTACCAATTTTTTTTATTATATATATATATTAAAATTATTATTATTATAGCCTGTAAAATGTCCATTTTTCATTACTTTTCAAGCATACTTTTATTTAACCGGTTTGTAATTCACGTGTTTATTGACACTTTATTATTCGTTTTTGGCATTTATTTATGGCTGTATGTTATTTGGGGTTAAATACCTATTTTTACTTACTTCATCTTAGGGAAAGAATTAAGTTTTTAACACAAAATGAAACCAACAACACACTGTTTAACAAACTAAATGTAAACAATAGTTAAAATTTACGAGGGATGATGAGCGATTATTTCATTGAAATAATTAATAACTGAAATATATTTCAAGTTTTTTTTCTTGGGGGGGGGGGGGGGGTTTCTCTATTTATTTATATATGTGTGTGTGTGAAAAAAATAATAAAAAGATCAGGTGTTGATATTAAAAACAAAGAAGGCATATCCTGACCAGGAGCACGTATGCTTTTTAGATGGCAGAGCGCCATTTAGTGGAACATAAATCAACAAAACATTTATTTAGCCTGTTCCCTGATATTTGGCCGACCCATTTTCTTGATTTATCAAGGTAGGAGTCAGATGGTTGGGTAGCCAGGAAGGAAGCAGTCACCTAGAATGGGGAGGTTCAAGAGGTGTAAGCGCGCGGTAGTCCAGCTTGAGGATGTCAGCGACCACCTCCAAGATCTTAAAAAGCCTGAGACGCCAGGACCCCGATGAAGGGAGATATGCCACGCACCGCTTTCGACCAGCCAAAACTAGGCATTGCGGCTGCCACAAATCACGGCCTAACACACCTTTGAAGAATGGCAACCACAGCTGGGTCACGATGTAGAAGTGGGGTCAAATACTTTAAGAGGGTCTTGCCAGGACGCTACCAGGCAACCAGGTGGTGCGCTCCGGCCCTCAGATGAACCACGCGAGACGGGCCAGAATCTTGAGGATGGTATTTTTGTAGGCCATTGCAGTTCAACACTTTCAGCTCGGCGACTACCAGCCAGAAGATGTCCATTGGAGTGTCGTTGCGGGCACACCAGGTGCCGCGCTATAAACTCTTGCTCTTAGTGAAATTTCCATTTATACCCGAGGCGCTCCTGAAGTTCTCGAAGATGAAGGTCACTACGCTGAACTTCTCCTCACTGTGGGTGAGCAGGACAATGTCTTCTTTGGAGTAGACGAAGACATTTATGGGGCCGAGCGCTTGCTCAAGGTGATGCAGGAGAGTGCTGGTTGCGAATTTTAAAATTGCGGCGCTGATGGCGCAGCCCTGTTACACAGTTCAGTAGCTGAAGGGGTTTGGTGTGGAAGCCTCCTGCTGGGACCGTCGCGTCCGCTCAGGCATAGAGGAGCGGTGGTTTTAGGTGGTTTCTCAACCACATATAAAGACAGGTCGCAGCCATAGCGAGACCAAAGGGGACATCAAAAAGACGCGGTCTAGAGTGTTTCGAAGGCAGACTCGAGGTCAATGGAAATTAGGCCAGCGGTGTGCCACTCCTCGCAGCGTCATAAACGTTGTATATGCTAAAATCGGTGACGCGAAAATAGGTACTTTTGGGCCAACCGACGCTGACAACACTGCCCCGCTGCCCCCGCGCATGCGCGAGCAGAAAAGGATTACCCCTGGAATTCCGGTAAACAAACTGTCTCGACGCTAACGTTTGGTTTTGACAGGCCTGAAAAAAGAACTATCTCTCATAAATTTTAATAATTGTTTTGAATAATATTTGTATTAATATTAATTTGTGTGATTTTTAAATAAATATTTCTTTCAATAAGTATTAAATTATTCATAACTGTTTTCTAATTTAGGCCTCGCCATCCAGCGTTGGGATTCAACTCTATTGATCTCTGCAACAAAGGTATTGATTTATCAATTTATAATTTTCAAGTCAGTTTCCAGCATTACTGTAAAGCTAGGAGCTTGTAGTTCAGGTTAAGCCATCGGGACCTTGTATTGTTTTTTTTTTTGTCAAATTTAAGACAAAGACAACATTTTGGCGCAGTCGACAGGATACAGATTGAAGAATTACTGATTACACAAAGGTGCAACTGTGAACCAGTGATTACTTCTCAGGATGGCTGACCAACCAGTTAATAGTGCTGAACTGAAAAAGCTTAGGACGCCTGTGCGTGCAAGGTTCACCAAGGCGTTCAATGAGCTCGAAACAGAGATCAAGAAGAATGAAGTCAATAAAGCAGATGTAGAGAAAATCCTCCGCCGATTCCAGACCCACCATGAAAAGCTTTCAATATTGAACATGAGGATGGAAGAAGCTCTGCTACGAGAATCAGCGTCTGAAGACATTTTCACTGCTGAGTACGAATCCATTTGTGTGTACGAAGATAATTTCAGTAACATTATGACTGATTACGAGACTCTTGCGGAAAAGGATGACGTTAGTACAATCAGCGGCACAGCAGCAATGAACTATCAACTACCGAAGCTGGAGTTCAAGAAGTTTGGGGGAGAACCAAGAGAATGGATTACATTCTGGAGTCAGTTCAGCACGATTGACCGGGATCCACAGATGCCTCCAGAAACTAAGTTTCAGTATCTCTTTCAAGCCACCGCCGAGAACTCCGAGGTAAGAGAAGCAGTCGAAAGTTTTCCACCGAGTGCCGACAACTACCCTAAAGTCATCGAGTATATCAAATCACGTTTTGGAGAGGATGAAATGCTTGTTGAGATTTATGTACGTGACCTGCTTCAGAATGTGCTTCAGAATGTGAGAGCCGAAGGTAAGATGTCTGTAGTGAAGCTTTACGATAGACTGGAGACACAACTGCGAGCATTAGAAACATTGGGCGTCGCTCGTGACAAGTTTGCGGCTATGCTGTACCCACTCGTCGAATCAGCGCTACCAGAGGACACCCTTAGAGTATGGGAACGAAGTCAATATACGGTGAGCGGAAGAGGAGTACAGGATAAGTTGACTCAACTCATGACGTTTTTGAAGACAGAAGTGAAGGGCGAGAGTCGAGTGAATATGGCCAAAGCAGCGTTCAAGATCGACAACAATCAAGATGCGAAGGATGATCGATCAAACAAGAAATCTTTTTCTAAGAAGAATACTGGAAGTAAAATGCCGACGGCTACTGACCTCGCCAACACCACTCAGATCGCCAACACCACTCAGATGCGAAACAACTGCATCTTTTGTGGGAATGGTCACCCGAGTCAAAAATGCTACAGTGGACAGCGGATGCATCTACCAGAGAAGAAAGATAAGGCTAAAGGGAAGAATGTTTGTTTTTGGTGCCTGCTTCCTGGCCACGGATTCGAAAAATGCCGGTTAAACCACGTTGTCCTGTCTGCGGAGGGAAGCATTACCCCATTATGTGTCCTACTTTGGAAGCCCAGAAGACTTCTCATCTTCAAAAAGCGGAACTAAAGGTTTCAGGGGAAAGTCCTGCAACAAAGCAAGAGACCGCCAATCAATTCACGTCAACAACTTTAAACAACGCTACCGTGGGAGGAGTCTATCTACAAACTCTGATAGTCAAGATAAGCGGACCAAAGGGGAAGCATAATGTTCGAGTGTTGCTTGACTGTGGATCCCAGCGGTCCTATATTTCAAAGAGAATGGTGGACGCACTGAGCCTAAAGAGAGTGCAGCAAGTTACACTTACCCACAATCTGTTTGGAGGCGGAGAAATTCGTCAAAAGAAGCACAATGTGTACAAAGTAAATGTTTCCAGCCTCAACAACGAATACATGGATGATCTCAATTTCTTGGATCAGGAAGTAATTTGCGGACATATCAGTCAAGTACAGGATCATACTATACTCGATGAGTTAAAATCTCGAGGGATCAACTTAACTGGCGTATACCAAGGCGAAGAGAGACCGATCCACATGTTAATTGGTTCGGACTTGCTCAGCAGCATTCTGACAGGCAGAATGAAAATATTACAAAGTGGAGTTGTGGCGACAGAAACCAAGCTGGGGTGGACAGTAATGGGACCAGCAATAGGGAACGACATGGAAGATTCATGCCTGATCGTGACTTCACTTCACGTTAACAGTTTTGACGTACAGGATTTATGGAATTTGGATGTGCTCGATATCATGGATGCAGCAGAAGCAAAATATAGGAAAGGTCTGATCGAAACCTCCAACACTCATGTCAAGGAGATCACAACACTTACGAAGAGTGAAGATTGGAACCATTTCGCAGGGGAACACAATCCAGCAGATCTCCCATCCCGTGGTGAATCCCCATCGAAATTCACAAAATCCGGATGGCGGGAGGGACCAAAATGGCGTCAGGAAAAGAAAGAAGACTGGCCAGTATCAAAAGTACAGTATGATCTGGAAGGCATTGAAGAAGAGAGGAGGAAAACTGTGGTGACTGGATTTGTAGCCAAAAAGCCCGAGGAGAATCCATGGTATCTGAATCTATATGAGGGAAAACGTGAAGTGACTCTACCACAAATACTGAGAGTAATCGCGTGGATGCTACGTTTCAAGCCCTCTGAATACAAAGGAGATATCATCTCACAAGAGGAGCTAGACAGTGCTGAAAAGTCCCTAGTTAAGATAATACAGAGTGAATCGATCGGTGAGGAAGATCCCAAGATGAAGCAGCTACACGCGTTCCAAGATAAAGAAGGATTATGGAGAGTGAAAACGAGGATAGTGAATCGAAATGACGATGATCTGTTCCGATTGCCAATTTTGATCCCAACGAATCATCCGGTCACAGAGCTAATTGTGAAATCAGTCCACGAGAAAATGTACCACTGTGGAGCCCAGACGCTGCGATCAGTACTTAGAGAGAAGTTCTGGATTCCAAAAACTCGACAACTAGTTCATAATGTAATTCATAAATGCCCTCGCTGTCGACGATTTGAAACTAAGCGAGTAGACGTACCAGAAGCATCGTTGCCTCAACATCGTGTACGAGAATTGACCTCGGAGGACCTTTATATCTGGAAGATGGACAGAAGGTTTGGTTCGTCATCTTCACCTGTGGCGTATACCGTGCGGTCCACCTCGAACTGGTGACTTCCTTATCGACGGAAGCTTTGGTGGGAGCAGTAGAGAGGTTCGTAGCAAGACGAGGTTGCCCTGCAGTCATCTACTCAGATAATGGGACGAATCTAGTTGGACTCCGGAACGAAATTTATCGAGTTAATTTTGGAGTGAAATGGAAGCTAAATCCTCCGGCAGCACCGTGGTGGGGAGGTTGGATCGAGAGAATTGTTGGACTCACCAAAAAGCTGCTTCGAAGATTGCTGGGAAAACGTGTTGTCAACTACGAAGAAATGGTGACGATCCTCGAAAACTGTGAACGAATTATCAACGCGCGACCACTCACCTACATTGTTGAGGACAATGATGACCTTGTGCCATTAACCCCAGAGATGTTCCTTCGAGAACCAAGAACTGAAGGAGAGATTGATCTAAATGAATTCAGGTGTAACTTTGGGAAGAGCTATGAGAAACGCAAACGACTCCTGAAGGAATTCCGTAAGAAGTTCAGAAGCGAGTACCTAGGATTGTTGGTGCATCACGACAATCGCAAGAAACAACGACAGTTAAAAGTTGGAGATATCGTCCTTGTGGAGGTTGAAAACAGGAAGCAAATAAACTGGCCTATGGGAAAGATTACGAAGGTGTTTCCTGGAACTGACAATGTGCGAAGACTTGTGGAAGTTAAGACTAAGTCTGGATTCATGAAGCGTGCAGTTCAACGATAGTTCCCACTGGAAGTACCATCTGAGGACGTAGAGCAAGGCGATGGGGAGCTTAAGCCAGCGGAGGATGAGATCGTCAGGGAGAAAACACCCGGTGTGGAGTCCGTGTCAGTGCAAGAGAAAACTACTCCAGTAAAAGTAGGGAAAGTTTACACGCGTTCTGGAAGAAAAGTCAAGTTACCGATTAGGTTTAATTGAAGTTTGAAAGAAAATTTAATCATAAAACATTCTGTTAGATTTGAGATGATTCCTTCTTTGTTTTTTTAATTAATATTGACCTTATAGCACAGTTCAAAAGTTCAAGGTGTGAGAGTGACGCGAAAATAGGTACTTTTGGGCCAACCGACGCTGACAACACTGCCCCGCTGCCCCCCGCGCATGCGCGAGCAGAAAAGGATTACCCCTGGAATTCCGGTAAACAAACTGTCTCGACGCTAACGTTTGGTTTTGTTGGGGCACGTTTTTTGTAACCATACCCCAACAGAAGGCGTATGTATAATCAAATCAAATGGATACATGGCTTCCCTCCCACATAGACTTACAGACCATTTTTTTTGCCCAGAAACTTAGACACTTGGTGACACCAGACTTCCATGCCGAAAGCTGATGCCTGGTAAAGAAGAAGACATCCAGAGACATCCGAGCTGGAAACTGTTGTTTCATATGTACATATATTCCCCTCACCAAAAATTTAGGTAAAGGTGACCAGAAAAAAAAAAAAGGAGAAAAATGGAGAAGGAAGATCTCTAAAGACTGAAACTTATAAAATATCCTTCCAGAGAAAGGAAAGCATCACATTACAGTCCAGGTAAAAAGGGCCTGGGTCAATTTTAGCCAAGTCGGGGGGGCGATATATATACCATCCCGAGAAAAAGGGAGGATTGTATTTCAACCCATGTGGAAAGACGGGGGGCTGGAGTCTGAAATCTTACACTACCGCAGGGGTTGTTTCTCTCTTTAGATTTTTTTTGTTTTGGTAATACTATATGTTCTATTTTGAAGGGGAGAGGCCTGGGGCGTCTATGAAATTGATACTGGAGCCGTTGGCCAATTTGATTGGTGTTTCTTTCGGCGAATGAAAATGGAGAATGAGATGATATAAAAGAAGGTTCTTTGCCAAAAGGCGGGAGATATTCGATCGGAGTCGCTCAGTGAGAAGGACGATTTTTAGACGGGCCTGAGACGTAGAGGAGACCAGACCTTGCCGCCGCTTTCGAGAGAAGGTAAGCCCCTTGCCATTATGGCTTAGCCCCCCTCTTTTTTTTTTTTCGAACAGAAGCTAATCTATTTAGATTCTGAATGGGCCCTAAAGGGCTTTAAGTGACTTAAAAGGAGTGTTAGGGTTCGTATATTTTGTCCCGCTAGAATAGATGGAGATCTAGGTTCCCCCCCCCCCCCCCCTTTTGTGTAGTAGACAACCTAGATTTCGCATGGGCCCTAAAGGGCTATAAAGTAACTTCAGGTCACCTCTATCTAAAATTTTACTATGTAAATAGCATATCTCGTCAGTATAGACATGTTCCCAAATTTTAAGATATTTAAATAAATATCTAGAAAAATTTTCTTGTTTCCTCTGTTACCTATTTCATACATATTTGCCTTATGGTACTACCCCCCACACCTTAATTTCACAAAGTGTACAAATTATAGAACAACCGACTCTGTTGAAATAGAGTTGTGTACTATATCTTTGCTGTGATATATTGACACAGCAACAGTTACAAAATTACGACTTTATTAGGGCTACTTTGAGGGTAATTATCTGTCAGGTTTTAGTGATGTTTGTACTTTTATGTGTTTCAGTGCGTTATTCCATCATATTTACCATTATACAACATTAAGGTCTTGCTGCGGGTTATATACATGGGGTTGTTGGCCTAAATTGCTATATATATATATACTTGAGTAAGGAAACTTTAATAAGTCACATCGTGTATCCTCCCTTTTCATCTATCCAAACCAGGGAACACATCAATGGCGCCCAACGTATTAGTTAGCTGAAAGAAATATCTTGATACATAATGATTAGCCTATGACATGATGACTTTTGCTAAATAAAAAAAAAAGGTAACAGAAAACAAATTGTGAAAGTAATTATTAAATAAGGCACGAAATATGTAATGATAAAATGAATCCTTCCATGTTATATGATGGGTATAATATATATATTGAAGAAAACACGTATCATGCAGATAGTGATTAAATATGATAAAAATCATCCCATGATAGATGATAAAGAAAACTACTACAAAATTATATATGATGACAAAATATATATACTTATACAAGTAAGGCGGATAAAAGACAATAAGGATAAAATAGATCATGCCTTAAGGGAAGAATAAGCCATGACAACATGTTAAAAAAAATCGCAACATGGCCGGTAAATATTACTAATATCATGAATATCAAAGGAAATAAAATAGTTGAAATGAATAGCATATGATTATAATATAATATATATGATATAAAATAATAACATATTCAATTAGAAAATGAAAACACATTATATATATTTGTGCGCTGAAGGTTCAAGGTTTAGTATCTCAGTTAAGTTTTTCAATCTTATTCAGTCTGGAATCACGAGTTGGTCACTGGGTAATATTCGTCTATCCCGATCCTACTGGAGGGTGTGTTTTCTCTTATGTGTTAGATTCCTCTGTTACAATACTCTCAACTCAGATGGGTACGTCATTTAGAATCTTGGTCAAATGGAATATATCCCAGACCTCTATTAAACTACACAGTCCATTTAAATCTAGGGTGACAACCGTATGAAGAAAGCTCTCTGTTTGACAGAGAAACTAATCAACTTCTCCCATTTTGTTTGTGACTCCGTTTACCTTGTCTCTGGGGTGTGTACAGTTCAGCTACCTCCCCCTTCCAAGAAATTCATATTACTTTCATCTACTAATATACCCTCTATTCATTGACCTGAATCCTACAAATCTACATCTTATAAATTTGAATTTTATCAATCTGAAATTTTGGTTCTTTTACAAATTCCTTCAGAATTCTACTCCCTGTATAACTGCTCTTAATTCTACTGTCCTCAATACAACACTTCTAAAACTCTGACTCATTGGCTCGTTCTGGCGTCTCGTTCGCGGTCCTTATAGTTAACTAATACTTTAAAATCTTATCCTATCATGAAACGAGTTTAAACTCGTTGAAGGTCCTAATAATTACTTATTTTGCCTCTCGAATCGGTCTTATACTCGAATTCATTCCAACAAAACGTATGGCAGGGCGAATCCTTTATTAGAAGAAACTTCCGCTAGCTATGGGGAATCAATCTGGTACCAAAAAAAATTCAGTAGACGGAAACACTTCGTCTAGAATAACTGGGCAATCTCTGCCTACATGCCAATCTTACAGGACCTCCCGTCTAGAACACCCTCGCTCCAGCCACGCTAAAAGCGTCGAAACTACGGTGTCAGATCGGTTACCCAAGGTCGCGCCGTTATACCCCAGGCTATACGGCATGGCAAAACAAATCCCCCATCCTGCATAAAATTCAATCTATACCTCTTCGTTCCCTCTAATGAGGGGAAGTTTTGTGGGTTTCCTGGTCTGATCATAACCTCCCACAACCTTCCAGTCTGAGAATCAAGATATGATCATTATCTACGACTCTTAAAATTCAAGTTGATATAATGAAATAGAGTAACTGATTACCCTAATAAAAGAAATCAATATTTGCACTCCTCTAAAAGGAGACCTAACAAAGTGGAGCGAATATTTTCCTAACAATAGATAGAGTTGTAGTTGTCCTGTTTGAGGCTTCTCGGTCCTAACAAAATTCGAAATAAAAAGTAAAATAAAATTAAAATCGATCCTATTAAAGTCCTTTAACCCTATTCTAATGTATTTTGGGCTCACAATATAATAGTTTTTAACCTTTTTCTACATTCATTGCACCAATTCATTCATACACCCTCCCCCCTATCATTCGCGGTACGCATACAAACTAAGGTTGAAAGCTGCTACAAAGGCCAAAATACTCATTTATCTATATCAATAGATCCTAACAAATGATAACATCTTTCAGGACACAATGTGAAATCAAATAAAATAATAAAATTAAAACAAGTTGGGAACTAAAGCCCTAGGTTACTCAAAAGAAAATGCCTCTGTACAAGCTCTATATATACTAATACTTTATACTCGATAAATGATTGTTAACAATAATTGTTAACAATTCTAAATAATCTGGAAGCTAACCTACCAAAAAAAAATCAGTGTAACTTCAAAAACTGCCCTTGCCTCGACACTAAGCGACTTTTCACGACAATTCTATAAAGACATACACAAATATAAGGGCGAATAAAGAACCATTAAACGTGACACCTCATAAAAGCGGATTGAGTCATTCCCCTAGCCACCGTGGGTGAAGTCACTTTCTTCTTACTTCCTCGTGCGTCTGCCCCCTTTGCAGTAGTCCGACCTCAGCACTCTATTGAAAGATGGATTTATAGGGTTTATGATTCACTACCCAACACTAACATTCTCAAGTGCTTTCCAAGGATCAACTACAGTCTGGGCCTACTTAACTTCTACCCCTGGCTTAGGGTCCCTATACTTCACAACTTTACTCTGAAAGATTGACCTTTCATGTCCTCATTAGAAACCTATTTCAAAGCTACTACCTGAAGGCCAGGGATTATAGGGTTTCTGAATTACCCAACACAAGCCATAGGATGCCTATTAGGTTTGTTGTTTTAGACATAGCCCCCCCCTCTAAGTTGTGATTTCCTACACCTTCCTTCACCTATTACTCCTGGTAATAACTAAAATTTCAGATTTACACTAAATAGTTAATTCACAATGGTATACATTATTCTCATTGGTCTTCGAAACTCGGGTTTTAACAAGAAATAGTTTGTATTAAAAAAAAAAGGAATCCTAATGAAGCTCTACTTTAAAAAAAAAGGTTTAAAAAAAAAAAAAAAGGCTGAAATCTCTAAACTTCTCATTCTATCGAGCTGATTCTCCGTACACACTCCAAAATCCTAGTTAGAGGCGACAGTCTAAGCAGAATTTACACTGTGTGGGCCTTTTTACCCTTGTAGACCTGCGTAAAGTTAAACTGTTCACACTAACTCTGTCAACTTCCCCTCGTCTCATTACTTCTGAGTTCGCTCTGGTTGTCACCCCTTGTGGAACCACTACATTAACAGACCTATTAGGGAGATAAGCTGGACCTGTAAGATGAATCCAATGATCTTCATCACTGGAACTTTGACTTGAATTACCATCACTAGTCTCCTCCTCCTCTGTGGGGAAAATCCTAATTGGTATATGGTATTGTTTTAACCTATCTATATGGTATTTATCCAAATTCCCAGTTTCTAGATTATTCAAGAGATATACAGTATCACCAGCTCTTTTTAGTACCTCATATGGACCCCCATACCTTGGCTCAAATTTGTGACGCCCCTTCGTCTCATGCATTCTCTCCACTAGGACTAAGTCCCCGTTATTGAAAGTTCTCAGCCTTTTGTTTTCGAACTTAATCCTAGCTTCTTCCTGTTCATTCAAGTAGGTTTGCCTTACTACCTCTCTTATCTTCTCGACCTCCTCTGTTAGTTCCCGCTCGTAGAAGGCTGCCGTTTGAGCAATCAAATCTTCGCTTACAGGACTTTGTCCCGCTTCCTGAAAGGGTTGTGGGAGCCTCAGCTCATGTCCGAAGACGAGTTTCGCTGGCGTAAATCCTGTACTAGAATGTTCAGTGGTTCTGATAGCTAAAGCTACCATGGGTAAGATGTCATCCCAATTAGAACCTGCCTCACACCTACGCAAAGATTCAATTACTGTTCTGTTGAGCCTTTCTACAGCGCCATTACTTTGAGGTCTCCAAGCAGTGGTGTTCACTGCACTTACCCCCATGGCCTTGCAAATCCCTTTGAAAATACAGCTAATGAATGCCGAACCCCGGTCCGAAAGTATAGTTTTCGGTACTCCAAAGATAGTAATTACGCTTTCCAACAGCGCTTTAACCACTGTACTGGCACACTGGTCTCTTGTAGGTATTAAAATAGGGAATTTGGTAAATAAATCGACTATGGTCAGGATGCTAGAATGTCCTTTGGAAGTCTTCTCTAAGGGCCCTATGAAGTCTAGAGCAAGATGCTCAAATGGTTTTCCAGGCCTGAAGTGGGGAGCATTACCAGCCTTGGTTACACCTTGATTTGAGAGCTGGCAACCCTCGCATCTGTATATATAGTTTCGGACCTGTGTCCTCATACCCGGCCAATAATAATCGTCCTTCAGCCTTCTCATTACCTTCTTGACCCCAAAATGACCTCCCGTCGGAACGTCGTGGTGATATTTAATCACCATCTCCCTAATGTCTGACGGAACCACCTTCACCCAGATACCCCCACTGTTCTTAGACACGAGGTAACCCTCGTGCATTTTATAATCCTTATTTTTATAAGTTACAGTCTCGGTAGACCGTCTGTCACCTATTAGTTTCAATAAGGGGGCCCATTTCTTGTCCTTAAGCAAACCTTCCCACGTCCGATCACTATCTATCAAGGGGGGCCCACGATTTTTAATTACTGCGGCCACAACTCTCTTATCTCGTGATGGTTCAGGATCATCCTCACACGGGAACCTACTGAGGAAGTCGGCTACCGTGTTTTCTTTCCCCGGGACATACACAAATGTCACATTGAAGTCTTGGATGATCTCTGCCCATCTAGACAATCGAGCGTTCTTATAATCAGACCCCTTGTTATAAGTGATCGGTTTGTGATCGGTATGCACCTCAACCTTACTGCCCGCCAGGAGGTGTTTAAAGTGCTGCAGAGACAACACTACGGCATAAGCCTCCTTTTCGATTGTGGAATAGCGAGTTTCGGGGCCTATCAACCGTTTGCTATAGTAAGCTATTGGCTTGACAACCCCGTCTATCTCCTGTTGGAGACAAGCGCCAACCGCTATTCCACTGGCGTCTGTATTGAGGATAAATGGTCGCCCTATCATTGGATGAGCCAGTAAAGGCTCACTGGTTAGTACTTGTTTTATGGTCTCAAAGGCTGTCTGCTCTATTGTACCCCAAGTGAATCTTCGCCCCTTTCTCAATAAGTTACTTAGTGGAGCTAGGAGTTCACCTGCGTTGGGTATGAAGCGCCTGTAGTAGTTTACAGTACCCAAAAGACTTCTGACCCCCCTGATGTTGTGGGGACGTTTCAAATCCCTGAGAGCCGCGACATTATCCCACATGGGTTTTATCCCATCCTGATCAATTACATGACCGAGGTAATCTACAGAGCCCTTGAAGAAATAACTCTTCCCACGCCTAGCCTTTAGATTAAAGCGACTCAGGCGTTCGAGTACAGCGGCAAGGTCCGCCACATGCTGCTCATGAGAGTCGCTGTAGACGATGACATCATCGATGTACAAACGAACGCATTTATACAACAAATCCCCTAGGACCAAATTCATGGCCCATTGGAAGATCTGAGCTGAGTTCTTCGCTCCTTGTGGTAGACGTGTGAAACGATATCTCCCCCAGGGCAGAGAGAAAGTGAAATAATCTCTATCACCCTCCGGGATGCGAATCTGGAAAAATCCAGAGGTCAAGTCTAATGTGCTGAAGACCTTTGCGCCTGCAAAAGCACGCAGGTTGTCTTCAACGCGAGGTATTGGGAACGGGAAGAATTCTGTCACCTCATTAATTAATCGCAGGTCCATTGTAATGCGGACGCTGCCGCCTGTTTTAGCAACAGGGAATAGGGGAGAATTCCATAAGGATGTACTCCCCTCGATAATTCCAGCTTCTTCCAATTCGTCTACTAAGGCCTTCACCTTTGAGACCAGCTTATTTGGGATCGGATACTGACGTCTATAGACTGGCTTTCCAGTCAGTATCTTTAACTTAGGGGCAATGATGGTTGACCCATCGCCCATATCGGAGATGTCGTCACAGAAACAGTGACTATATGCCCTAAGGACGTCTTCCCCTGTCCTGATTTTATGTAGAGGTATACTGGGTGGTCTGACAGGCACCTCACTGGCCTGTAACGAGGACAGGAAGGCCGACTTAGTCGGTTCTTCGACCTGCTCAAAGTCTGATCTGACGCTTCCATCATGGTTGAGAGTGAGTCTTAGAGCCTTGAATCCTGGCATACCTAGGATTCCATCAAAGCCTAGCCCACCTAGATGGCAGTATTCAAATGTTGTTTTTACTTCCCTGATGGGTTTTCCCCTGATATAGGCCCTAACCTCTATTAACTCACTCCCCAGTGACCTTAACTCACTCCCACTAATCCCCTTAAGGAAGGTGGGTTTACCCAAACCTTCAGCGCTAATATCCAAGGAATCTATATTTACAATGTTGGCCTCTGAGCCTGTATCGATAATTAGTCTGATAGTCCTATTACTCAGAGACCAACCTTTATCTACAAATGTACAAGTGATTACAGGTAGGCCGGCTAGAGTTCCCCCATTCCCTGCTTTGAGGCAAGCCGGACCTATTTTTTTGTCATGGCTGTGCAAATTCTTGCCATGTGGCCTGTCTCCCCGCATCTGAAGCACCTGATGGGTGTCCGCGTTGCTTCGGGGCCCTCATACCCCCTTGGCGCTCCTCCCTTGGTTGTTGTTGGAGGGCCTTCCTTGCGCTGTTCTTGTGGGGCTCTACCGTTGGGGTTCTGTCGGGGTCTCTCCTGCCTGGTCCCTTGTATAGTGGGCTGGTTGTTCTGAGCGGAACCTCCTCTCCGCTGGAAACCTCTGGCCTGGTTGGTGTCCCACCTGTTTCCCATATTCATCCTGGGTTGCTCCCTGTGGGTCCTCCTCAGGTCCTGGTTTTCCGTCTCCAGGTTCTTTAACTTGGATTCCAGCCGGGCCATCTGGCTCGTCAACTCCCTCAACTTCCTGGCACTCCCCTCTTCATCTTCCATTTGGCATCTGGAGTACTCGTCATCCCTTTCTTCGATCTGGTGGAGACTGCTCACAACCACCTCCCATGACTCGTTCTGGAGTTGGTGGGCTCTCTGCCACAGGTTTGGACAGAGTCCAGTGAGGAAGATATCAGCGACCTCAGTGATGTCGATCCTCAGGCCATCTGACTCGGCTTCTGAGGCAAGGCTCCGCACTCTGTTCGCGTATTCCTTAACCTTTTCTCCGGGCCTTTGTCTACAGGAGAAGAACTTCTTCCTGGCTTCTCTCTTGGGGGCCCTCCTGGAGAATCTCTGTTCCAGGTTTTCCTTTAATTCGTTGTATCCCAGTTTGATCTGGGAGGCCTGGAGGGCGAACTCTCTCGCAGCTCCTCGAAGGTGATTGTCCAGGAGGATCCTCCTCCTAGAATCATCCAGGGCTTTCACATCGTAGACCAATTCGAAGTCCCGGATGAACTTGTCGAATGGTATGAGCCCATTTCCCTCAAACTTCTCCAAATGGTATAGCGCAGACGGCAACGGCGTCTGGCTGGGTGAGGGGTCATCTCCAGGGTGCATGGTTCTCTCTCAGTCTGCTGTCTGAAATATTCCAGATTAGTAGTGGGGATTGGAGAAGAGAATCTCATGTATTAATGGGGGCAGGGAACCGAGGGGTGAAAGATGGGTTCATGGCCCAAAAGGGAAAGGAAATGGGAGAGGTACATGTTCATCCATGTGGGTGGATAGTAATCTTAGATCAATGCTCTTTCTGGGTGTATTGAAACTAACTAGCCATGATGGTAGGGGCGCTGTTCTCACTGCCTCTATTGTACATCAGAATGAACTATAATTATTACTAGTGTATTATTATTCCAACAGCCTATGACCTTTAAACCTTTATACCTTCATATACACTCGACGGGGTAGTCACCTTGTTAAAAAAAAAATCTATAATGTCATAGATCAGCTAGGGGGAGAACATAACAAAATTGTGCGAATAGTCTGTTTCAACTACTGATTGTAAGCATATTAAACTCGTTCTCTTTAGGTTGGCTCGCTCATTCATCTTCAATCTACTTTCAATAGTCATATTGAGTTCACATGGATGCTAGATGTAAACTGTATCAAAATAGTGTAGTTTTCTAGTTTCCGAATTATATGACAGTTAGAGAAAGAAACAAACATTCTGGAAATATCTCGCACTGGCTACTATTAAAAAAAATTGAATGGGGTACAGCTCTGATCTTACAGGATACCTCATGGCTCATAGAATTGAATCGCTCATTTCTCACTAAAATATTCACACAGGGTATGGAGGTCTCCAGCGGTTCTATAGCTATTGGTCAACTAAATTAATTAATGGCAGGAATTGAAGCAAGTTTAAATGCTCATGTGCTGTTTTGTCATGCGTCTTTATGTCATCTGCACAGGAAAGTGTCGCCTCAAGGACCTAATTCTGGGACTAACATCCGCTGCACATTTCAGGAAGGAGTGGTCGTCCATACAATAGCAAGATATCATTTTGCTGCCAATGTACAATGTTGAGCATTTTCCATGTCGTCATTTTGTCGATCCCCAATCTTCTAGGGTGTTTCTTTAAGCATTTCACGATGTCATTTAATGCTTCATGCGATCCCGCCCGGCATTCAATAAGTAAGTATTTGATCGTACCACCTCCAGGAGACCATCCCATTGCGGCCGAATCATTTCCACCCAACTTATAACGCCGTCCATATCGCGTAATTGAAATTAGTGTAAAACTCAAAGAATAAGACCTTAATCTCTTAATTCTTTACTAATTTCAGTTGGCTCAACATAAATCTTCTCAATTATTAATTTAGTACAGTGGCGTGACATGTCACACTTCTTCTAGTTCTTTCGCAAGCTCGATTAATCCCAGTGGAAACCCGTCCAGGCGTCAATCCCGTGCTAACCCGTCATGCATGACTTCAAATTTTGAAATTATTAGACCTGAATATTTGCAGTGGCATCTGCTTCCACTGAAAGTATTTAAGACACAAGGCTGCCTCTTTAAATCACTGTCTTTACTCCCACATGCCTGTGTAAACTTTAACCATGACTTTATCAATTCTCAAAATTCTGCCTATCGAGTATCCTGAGAATCAATGTTCTTCTTGTCTACGGCGGATTATCACAGTAATTGTTCCCTAGAGTTATCTGCGTCGAGTGGTCAGTCTGTACTACTAATTCTCCACTCTAACTCTAGGACTCTTCTATCTACTCGGGCTGTTCAAAAATTTTCAAGACAGTTGTTCAAATCCCCAATGATAATCTGCTAAATTTCGATAATTATTGGAATTCTCATTAAACAGAATAACTACACCTTTCTGACACAGAAATATCCAGCATCAAGATATAGCGCACCGTCCAATTTCTTTATTTCAAGACGGTGTCAAATTACAACTGAAGGAACATACTAAGCATATAACTGGTTTAAATTTCATGTAATCTCATCATGCCTTCTGCTGGCAAATATTTACTGTAAAATTCAATACTATCAAGATGGTTTTATTTGTCTTCATCCAAAAAAAAATGTTTCAGAAATAGAATCTTGGAAATCTCTACTTGAGGCAAAAAAAATGCACATTTATCAATTTAAGATAACCTTCCCTTGTCAGAGTGTATACAGCTGCCAAGCCAAAATACGCAGGGGAGACAGGAAGGAGAGTCAGCAATAGAATATATGAACATAGACGCAACGTTATTAATCAAGACAATAGGTCTCTAATTTTCCAATACTGCAAAGGAACAGGTCACACTTTCGCATTAGGAGAACCTAGAATACATTACAATAACATAAACAGCAAATATCAAAGGCTTATAATTGATTCTCTATTATTCAGAAAATACAATAGCATTAATAGAAATAGATTTGCCCGAAACATATAACACAATATATCCTAGTACCAGCTAATAATATCAACAATAATATAAGTAACTTATATGTAATAGCCAATAACTATTATAAAACTACTTAAATACTACTAAAGGTGAAGGCCTTAGTAGACGAATTGGAAGAAGCTGGAATTATCGAGGGGAGTACATCCTTATGGAATTCTCCCCTATTCCCTGTTGCTAAAACAGGCGGCAGCGTCCGCATTACAATGGACCTGCGATTAATTAATGAGGTGACAGAATTCTTCCCGTTCCCAATACCTCGCGTTGAAGACAACCTGCGTGCTTTTGCAGGCGCAAAGGTCTTCAGCACATTAGACTTGACCTCTGGATTTTTCCAGATTCGCATCCCGGAGGGTGATAGAGATTATTTCACTTTCTCTCTGCCCTGGGGGAGATATCGTTTCACACGTCTACCACAAGGAGCGAAGAACTCAGCTCAGATCTTCCAATGGGCCATGAATTTGGTCCTAGGGGATTTGTTGTATAAATGCGTTCGTTTGTACATCGATGATGTCATCGTCTACAGCGACTCTCATGAGCAGCATGTGGCGGACCTTGCCGCTGTACTCGAACGCCTGAGTCGCTTTAATCTAAAGGCTAGGCGTGGGAAGAGTTATTTCTTCAAGGGCTCTGTAGATTACCTCGGTCATGTAATTGATCAGGATGGGATAAAACCCATGTGGGATAATGTCGCGGCTCTCAGGGATTTGAAACGTCCCCACAACATCAGGGGGGTCAGAAGTCTTTTGGGTACTGTAAACTACTACAGGCGCTTCATACCCAACGCAGGTGAACTCCTAGCTCCACTAAGTAACTTATTGAGAAAGGGGCGAAGATTCACTTGGGGTACAATAGAGCAGACAGCCTTTGAGACCATAAAACAAGTACTAACCAGTGAGCCTTTACTGGCTCATCCAATGATAGGGCGACCATTTATCCTCAATACAGACGCCAGTGGAATAGCGGTTGGCGCTTGTCTCCAACAGGAGATAGACGGGGTTGTCAAGCCAATAGCTTACTATAGCAAACGGTTGATAGGCCCCGAAACTCGCTATTCCACAATCGAAAAGGAGGCTTATGCCGTAGTGTTGTCTCTGCAGCACTTTAAACACCTCCTGGCGGGCAGTAAGGTTGAGGTGCATACCGATCACAAACCGATCACTTATAACAAGGGGTCTGATTATAAGAACGCTCGATTGTCTAGATGGGCAGAGATCATCCAAGACTTCAATGTGACATTTGTGTATGTCCCGGGGAAAGAAAACACGGTAGCCGACTTCCTCAGTAGGTTCCCGTGTGAGGATGATCCTGAACCATCACGAGATAAGAGAGTTGTGGCCGCAGTAATTAAAAATCGTGGGCCCCCCTTGATAGATAGTGATCGGACGTGGGAAGGTTTGCTTAAGGACAAGAAATGGGCCCCCTTATTGAAACTAATAGGTGACAGACGGTCTACCGAGACTGTAACTTATAAAAATAAGGATTATAAAATGCACGAGGGTTACCTCGTGTCTAAGAACAGTGGGGGTATCTGGGTGAAGGTGGTTCCGTCAGACATTAGGGAGATGGTGATTAAATATCACCACGACGTTCCGACGGGAGGTCATTTTGGGGTCAAGAAGGTAATGAGAAGGCTGAAGGACGATTATTATTGGCCGGGTATGAGGACACAGGTCCGAAACTATATATACAGATGCGAGGGTTGCCAGCTCTC
Organism: Cordylochernes scorpioides; assembly: GCA_030710605.1. Taxonomy (NCBI): domain Eukaryota; kingdom Metazoa; phylum Arthropoda; class Arachnida; order Pseudoscorpiones; family Chernetidae; genus Cordylochernes; species Cordylochernes scorpioides. The sequence continues at coordinate 27,293,908 of CP092884.1, read as the reverse complement.
AAATCAAGGTGTAACCAAGGCTGGTAATGCTCCCCACTTCAGGCCTGGAAAACCATTTGAGCATCTTGCTCTAGACTTCATAGGGCCCTTAGAGAAGACTTCCAAAGGACATTCTAGCATCCTGACCATAGTCGATTTATTTACCAAATTCCCTATTTTAATACCTACAAGAGACCAGTGTGCCAGTACAGTGGTTAAAGCGCTGTTGGAAAGCGTAATTACTATCTTTGGAGTACCGAAAACTATACTTTCGGACCGGGGTTCGGCATTCATTAGCTGTATTTTCAAAGGGATTTGCAAGGCCATGGGGGTAAGTGCAGTGAACACCACTGCTTGGAGACCTCAAAGTAATGGCGCTGTAGAAAGGCTCAACAGAACAGTAATTGAATCTTTGCGTAGGTGTGAGGCAGGTTCTAATTGGGATGACATCTTACCCATGGTAGCTTTAGCTATCAGAACCACTGAACATTCTAGTACAGGATTTACGCCAGCGAAACTCGTCTTCGGACATGAGCTGAGGCTCCCACAACCCTTTCAGGAAGCGGGACAAAGTCCTGTAAGCGAAGATTTGATTGCTCAAACGGCAGCCTTCTACGAGCGGGAACTAACAGAGGAGGTCGAGAAGATAAGAGAGGTAGTAAGGCAAACCTACTTGAATGAACAGGAAGAAGCTAGGATTAAGTTCGAAAACAAAAGGCTGAGAACTTTCAATAACGGGGACTTAATCCTAGTGGAGAGAATGCATGAGACGAAGGGGCGTCACAAATTTGAGCCAAGGTATGGGGGTCCATATGAGGTACTAAAAAGAGCTGGTGATACTGTATATCTCTTGAAGAATCTAGAAACTGGGAATTTGGATAAATACCATATAGATAGGTTAAAACAATACCATATACCAATTAGGATTTTCCCCACAGAGGAGGAGGAGACTAGTGATGGTAATTCAAGTCAAAGTTCCAGTGATGAAGATCATTGGATTCATCTTACAGGTCCAGCTTATCTCCCTAATAGGTCTGTTAATGTAGTGGTTCCACAAGGGGTGACAACCAGAGCGAACTCAGAAGTAATGAGACGAGGGGAAGTTGACAGAGTTAGTGTGAACAGTTTAACTTTACGCAGGTCTACAAGGGTAAAAAGGCCCACACAGTGTAAATTCTGCTTAGACTGTCGCCTCTAACTAGGATTTTGGAGTGTGTACGGAGAATCAGCTCGATAGAATGAGAAGTTTAGAGATTTCAGCCTTTTTTTTTTTTTTTTTAAACCTTTTTTTTTTAAAGTAGAGCTTCATTAGGATTCCTTTTTTTTTTTTTAATACAAACTATTTCTTGTTAAAACCCGAGTTTCGAAGACCAATGAGAATAATGTATACCATTGTGAATTAACTATTTAGTGTAAATCTGAAATTTTAGTTATTACCAGGAGTAATAGGTGAAGGAAGGTGTAGGAAATCACAACTTAGAGGGGGGGCTATGTCTAAAACAACAAACCTAATAGGCATCCTATGGCTTGTGTTGGGTAATTCAGAAACCCTATAATCCCTGGCCTTCAGGTAGTAGCTTTGAAATAGGTTTCTAATGAGGACATGAAAGGTCAATCTTTCAGAGTAAAGTTGTGAAGTATAGGGACCCTAAGCCAGGGGTAGAAGTTAAGTAGGCCCAGACTGTAGTTGATCCTTGGAAAGCACTTGAGAATGTTAGTGTTGGGTAGTGAATCATAAACCCTATAAATCCATCTTTCAATAGAGTGCTGAGGTCGGACTACTGCAAAGGGGGCAGACGCACGAGGAAGTAAGAAGAAAGTGACTTCACCCACGGTGGCTAGGGGAATGACTCAATCCGCTTTTATGAGGTGTCACGTTTAATGGTTCTTTATTCGCCCTTATATTTGTGTATGTCTTTATAGAATTGTCGTGAAAAGTCGCTTAGTGTCGAGGCAAGGGCAGTTTTTGAAGTTACACTGATTTTTTTTTGGTAGGTTAGCTTCCAGATTATTTAGAATTGTTAACAATTATTGTTAACAATCATTTATCGAGTATAAAGTATTAGTATATATAGAGCTTGTACAGAGGCATTTTCTTTTGAGTAACCTAGGGCTTTAGTTCCCAACTTGTTTTAATTTTATTATTTTATTTGATTTCACATTGTGTCCTGAAAGATGTTATCATTTGTTAGGATCTATTGATATAGATAAATGAGTATTTTGGCCTTTGTAGCAGCTTTCAACCTTAGTTTGTATGCGTACCGCGAATGATAGGGGGGAGGGTGTATGAATGAATTGGTGCAATGAATGTAGAAAAAGGTTAAAAACTATTATATTGTGAGCCCAAAATACATTAGAATAGGGTTAAAGGACTTTAATAGGATCGATTTTAATTTTATTTTACTTTTTATTTCGAATTTTGTTAGGACCGAGAAGCCTCAAACAGGACAACTACAACTCTATCTATTGTTAGGAAAATATTCGCTCCACTTTGTTAGGTCTCCTTTTAGAGGAGTGCAAATATTGATTTCTTTTATTAGGGTAATCAGTTACTCTATTTCATTATATCAACTTGAATTTTAAGAGTCGTAGATAATGATCATATCTTGATTCTCAGACTGGAAGGTTGTGGGAGGTTATGATCAGACCAGGAAACCCACAAAACTTCCCCTCATTAGAGGGAACGAAGAGGTATAGATTGAATTTTATGCAGGATGGGGGATTTGTTTTGCCATGCCGTATAGCCTGGGGTATAACGGCGCGACCTTGGGTAACCGATCTGACACCGTAGTTTCGACGCTTTTAGCGTGGCTGGAGCGAGGGTGTTCTAGACGGGAGGTCCTGTAAGATTGGCATGTAGGCAGAGATTGCCCAGTTATTCTAGACGAAGTGTTTCCGTCTACTGAATTTTTTTTGGTACCAGTTTGATTCCCCATAGCTAGCGGAAGTTTCTTCTAATAAAGGATTCGCCCTGCCATACGTTTTGTTGGAATGAATTCGAGTATAAGACCGATTCGAGAGGCAAAATAAGTAATTATTAGGACCTTCAACGAGTTTAAACTCGTTTCATGATAGGATAAGATTTTAAAGTATTAGTTAACTATAAGGACCGCGAACGAGACGCCAGAACGAGCCAATGAGTCAGAGTTTTAGAAGTGTTGTATTGAGGACAGTAGAATTAAGAGCAGTTATACAGGGAGTAGAATTCTGAAGGAATTTGTAAAAGAACCAAAATTTCAGATTGATAAAATTCAAATTTATAAGATGTAGATTTGTAGGATTCAGGTCAATGAATAGAGGGTATATTAGTAGATGAAAGTAATATGAATTTCTTGGAAGGGGGAGGTAGCTGAACTGTACACACCCCAGAGACAAGGTAAACGGAGTCACAAACAAAATGGGAGAAGTTGATTAGTTTCTCTGTCAAACAGAGAGCTTTCTTCATACGGTTGTCACCCTAGATTTAAATGGACTGTGTAGTTTAATAGAGGTCTGGGATATATTCCATTTGACCAAGATTCTAAATGACGTACCCATCTGAGTTGAGAGTATTGTAACAGAGGAATCTAACACATAAGAGAAAACACACCCTCCAGTAGGATCGGGATAGACGAATATTACCCAGTGACCAACTCGTGATTCCAGACTGAATAAGATTGAAAAACTTAACTGAGATACTAAACCTTGAACCTTCAGCGCACAAATATATATAATGTGTTTTCATTTTCTAATTGAATATGTTATTATTTTATATCATATATATTATATTATAATCATATGCTATTCATTTCAACTATTTTATTTCCTTTGATATTCATGATATTAGTAATATTTACCGGCCATGTTGCGATTTTTTTTAACATGTTGTCATGGCTTATTCTTCCCTTAAGGCATGATCTATTTTATCCTTATTGTCTTTTATCCGCCTTACTTGTATAAGTATATATATTTTGTCATCATATATAATTTTGTAGTAGTTTTCTTTATCATCTATCATGGGATGATTTTTATCATATTTAATCACTATCTGCATGATACGTGTTTTCTTCAATATATATATTATACCCATCATATAACATGGAAGGATTCATTTTATCATTACATATTTCGTGCCTTATTTAATAATTACTTTCACAATTTGTTTTCTGTAACCTTTTTTTTTTATTTAGCAAAAGTCATCATGTCATAGGCTAATCATTATGTATCAAGATATTTCTTTCAGCTAACTATAATTATCCTTTCCTTTGATTGTATATGTATAACTATACCACACGAATGTCTTGATTGGTACTTAAATAAAGATGCTGGCATGTTTTAGGAGTTGGACTAGTCAGTTATTTCTAAACGACTCCTTGGCGCCCAAATTTTTATATATAATATGTAATAGGGAAATGTTCTAACTGTATTGTTAGCAGAAAGAAGGTAGCAATGAATCCAGCACCACAAGAGGCAAGGATGGGGTTGAGAGGACTTACCACAAGGAGGGTCTACTCCTCAAGACCAAAGAAGAAAGTGGAAGGGTGGTATATATACCCATGAATGGTAAGACAGATGACCTTGCTTACTTCCATACATATGATATGACTGTCCCCAATAACCTATTTTGATAACAGTGTTCTGACAGAATAATAGCACATAAAAAACCCTTTGCCAGGATGCGCAATGCCCACTAATGTTCGGAATAATAAACATCTAGAATGGCATACCATCATTTTGACTAGCCTTACCTTCCCTATAGGTTTCGGTACATCTGGCTTCACCTAGTAATGGAAAATGCATTTTGCTAGAAATGGGCCTGCTTTCATAGTAACTGATGAAAGGCAGATGAATAATGAATAGCACAAACGCATTTGTCCATTACTTGGCAGGGGGAGGATTGTTGGGGCACGTTTTTTGTAACCATACCCCAACAGAAGGCGTATGTATAATCAAATCAAATGGATACATGGCTTCCCTCCCACATAGACTTACAGACCATTTTTTTTGCCCAGAAACTTAGACACTTGGTGACACCAGACTTCCATGCCGAAAGCTGATGCCTGGTAAAGAAGAAGACATCCAGAGACATCCGAGCTGGAAACTGTTGTTTCATATGTACATATATTCCCCTCACCAAAAATTTAGGTAAAGGTGACCAGAAAAAAAAAAAGGAGAAAAATGGAGAAGGAAGATCTCTAAAGACTGAAACTTATAAAATATCCTTCCAGAGAAAGGAAAGCATCACATTACAGTCCAGGTAAAAAGGGCCTGGGTCAATTTTAGCCAAGACGGGGGGGCGATATATATACCATCCCGAGAAAAAGGGAGGATTGTATTTCAACCCATGTGGAAAGACGGGGGGCTGGAGTCTGAAATCTTACACTACCGCAGGGGTTGTTTCTCTCTTTAGATTTTTTTTGTTTTGGTAATACTATATGTTCTATTTTGAAGGGGAGAGGCCTGGGGCGTCTATGAAATTGATACTGGAGCCGTTGGCCAATTTGATTGGTGTTTCTTTCGGCGAATGAAAATGGAGAATGAGATGATATAAAAGAAGGTTCTTTGCCAAAAGGCGGGAGATATTCGATCGGAGTCGCTCAGTGAGAAGGACGATTTTTAGACGGGCCTGAGACGTAGAGGAGACCAGACCTTGCCGCCGCTTTCGAGAGAAGGTAAGCCCCTTGCCATTATGGCTTAGCCCCCCTCTTTTTTTTTTTTTTCGAACAGAAGCTAATCTATTTAGATTCTGAATGGGCCCTAAAGGGCTTTAAGTGACTTAAAAGGAGTGTTAGGGTTCGTATATTTTGTCCCGCTAGAATAGATGGAGATCTAGGTTCCCCCCCCCCTTTTGTGTAGTAGACAACCTAGATTTCGCATGGGCCCTAAAGGGCTATAAAGTAACTTCAGGTCACCTCTATCTAAAATTTTACTATGTAAATAGCATATCTCGTCAGTATAGACATGTTCCCAAATTTTAAGATATTTAAATAAATATCTAGAAAAATTTTCTTGTTTCCTCTGTTACCTATTTCATACATAATTTGCCTTATGGTACTACCCCCCACACCTTAATTTCACAAAGTGTACAAATTATAGAACAACCGACTCTGTTGAAATAGAGTTGTGTACTATATCTTTGCTGTGATATATTGACACAGCAACAGTTACAAAATTACGACTTTATTAGGGCTACTTTGAGGGTAATTATCTGTCAGGTTTTAGTGATGTTTGTACTTTTATGTGTTTCAGTGCGTTATTCCATCATATTTACCATTATACAACATTAAGGTCTTGCTGCGGGTTATATACATGGGGTTGTTGGCCTAAATTGCTATATATATATATACTTAAGTAAGGAAACTTTAATAAGTCACATCGTGTATCCTCCCTTTTCATCTATCCAAACCAGGGAACACATCAGTTTTGACAGGCCTGAAAAAGAACTATCTCTCATAAATTTTAATAATTGTTTTGAATAATATTTGTATTAATATTAATTTGTGTGATTTTTAAATAAATATTTCTTTCAATAAGTATTAAATTATTCATAACTGTTTTCTAATTTAGGCCTCGCCATCCAGCGTTGGGATTCAACTCTATTGATCTCTGCAACAAAGGTATTGATTTATCAATTTATAATTTTCAAGTCAGTTTCCAGCATTACTGTAAAGCTAGGAGCTTGTAGTTCAGGTTAAGCCATCGGGACCTTGTATTGTTTTTTTTTTGTCAAATTTAAGACAAAGACAACAATCGGGATGTTTTTAGTTACGATGCACTAGCGCGCCATCTGTTATCAAATTACAAAATTATTTTAGAGGCGTAATATTCTTTTTAAAATAAAACAATTTCTACTGTCCTTACTGCAATGGAAAAATTAAAGGGAGGGCCTGGCTCATCAGTGGTGAACCCTCCCAGCGGTTTCGCCAGTTTAATATACTATACCGCTGTTATATTGCATTTTTGGAACTTCCTTTTATAGTTGACTGTTGTAAGACTCTTGGAATGGGTAATTTAGAAGAACTATGGACATAAGCTTTTAGGACAGCAGAATTAAATATAATTATAAATATATAATATGCTTCGAGCAATCGCTCTTCCGCAAATATCAAATTGTGTCTTTTATTTGAACAATTATATTACGATGCACTAGCGCGCTATCTGTTATCAAATTACAAAACTATTTTAGAGGCGTAATATTCTTTTTAAAATAAAACAATTTCTTTAATTTTTCCATTGCAGTAAGGACAGTAGAAATTGTTTTATTTTAAAAAGAATATTACGCCTCTAAAATAGTTTTGTAATGTTTTTAGTTGTTGTTGTCTTTACATAAACTATTTCCAGATCTCTACATGTTCAAATATTCGGCGCCAGTGGCTGCAGAAAAGCAGACCACAGATTTATTCATCTATGGCACATGTAGAGACCTAAAGCTGTGCCGGCTAGCAATAGATGTTAATGGGGAAATTAACCAATCCTTTTTGGTTAAAGGTATTTTATTTTCAGACCAATAAAACTATCTTTCAATGTATAACAAATATTAGATAAAAATAAAGAAAAAATACTTGAATATGATATCGCATATATAAAAAAAGGATTAAAAAACTATATATAAGGTTAAAATAGGGAGGAGTTTAATCCCTATATATATATATAAAAGTCAGTGTATGTATGTATGTATGTATGTGGGTATCTATGTCGGCTATACACGTCCACAATACGTAACTAATCTGACTGAAATTTTAACAGTATATAGAGTAGAATCTGGAAAAAATTATAGTGAAAATTTCAGGTCTCTATCCCGAATATTCTTCTTGTTATTTGCAAATTGCGTTGCAAATTTGCCTTTTCGCTCGCAAGCAGCGCCTCTAGAGGTGAAGATGGGAGGTAATATCAAATGACCTAATGTACATGTAAAACGTGTTTTGACAGGACATAGAGAAAAATCTGGAGAAGATATTTATCGGATTTTTAGCCAATAAAAAATAAAATTGACAGGTTGCAAAAATAGTTGTTTTTTTAGTCAGAAAATGATGATGACAATATTTCTGTATCATGTTTGATTATCAGATACAAAATTATATCGAGAAAAATTCCAAAAAGCTGAGACCACGGATGAAGCCAGTTCATTTTTAGTGTGCAGGAACAAAATTCTAACAGAAAAACATTCATTTGAGCAGAAGACACAAAGCCAGATCATCTCTTTATAAAAATATCGCTTCTCTGACACAAAGTTTGGAGCGGGACGTTTCCTGGTTCAAATTCACATAAATAGGTACCGCTCAGCAAGAGCAACCTCTAGTTAATGATAATTGAACACTGAATAATATGTGAAGGTTATTCACATATTAAACAAATTTTAACGCGGGATTTAATCCCGGTTCATGACTGTCGGGAATCGAGCGTGTTACCCTCTCATCCACCGACTAACCTATCCAAGCCTGGTTCAAATCACATTAGTAGGTACCGCTCAGCAAGAGCAACCTAGTTCATGATAATTGAACAATGAATAATATGTGAGGGCCATTCACATATTAAACAATTTTTAACGCGGGATTCAATCCCGGTTCATGACTGTCGGGAATCGAGCGTGTTACCCTCTCATCCACCGACTTCATTGCGGGACGTTTCACAAGAGTGACATCCACGGCGCCAATTTATAATTGTAACGAATTGTATTTGAATATCGGGTAAAACCTGGGCGTTGCCCGGGTCATTCGGCTAGTATACATATAAATATAAAAAATAAAGAAGGCATCTCCTGACCACGAGCACATGTGCTTTTTAGAGGGCAGAACGCCATCTAGTGCAGCAAAAATAAACTAAACGTTTATTTATCTTGCTCCATGATATTTGGCCAACCCAATTTCTTGATAAATCAAGAAAAGCCATCCACGAACGCGTTTCGTGCTGTTGGCGCTCGTCAGCGTAGAGTAGGCTGTAACCACTGCGACCGAAAATATTTTTGGTCCCAGAGGCTTTTTGAGAAATCAAGAAATGGGTATTTAAGGCCAAATCGGTGTCGACGAAGGCTATCTGATCCAGCAACTTGGAGAGGGCCTCCATCGAGCTGGATACTGTGTCGCTCGTGCTCTCCTCGCTGATATTTAGGTCTCCCAATACCCAAGTGTTCTCCTGAAACGCGGCGGCTGCGATGATCTGCAGCTGCTGATTCCGCTCGCGAGTAATATAAGAGAGGCAGTTGATAACGGTTACTTCCTGGTCGTGTACCTTTTGATGAAGGCGATGGAAATGTGGCCGGGCCACAGGACGCGCTGCCGCAAGACAGCGACCACCAGCGCGAAAACGAAGGCGAGTGCCAACCCTTTATGGCTGTATGGGGCAAGACCCCCCTCGCGCTGTAGTGTAGACAGAGATCTTGAATAGCGTCCACCGACCAGGCGTTGGTCTCCTAGAAGCAGGCGACGTCTATGCAATGTTGGTTCAGGAAGTGGCAGAGCTCGATGCTTCTCTGGAAGGGGCAAGCACGGGATGTTGATGAATTTCAGAAAGAGGCTCATTTGGCGCTCTTCGTCTGGTCCTGGACTGCCAAGAGGAGATTATAAAGAGCCATCTGGGTGGCCCGTAGGCAATTCAGCAGTTTCTGGGATACACTGTGTGTTTGGTGTTTATATTGTTTATAATTAAGAATGAGATTTGTATAAATTGTTTATTAAACTTTATACTGATCTTTTTACATCACCACGTTGTTTACATTCTACATCTTATTCTAGTTCTTTATAATGATGATATATTTATTCACAGAATAATAGGATATATATATTTAGTCCCAAACATCTCCCTATTTTTTAAAACAAAAAATAGTGTATATGAGATAATAGCTATATAACTAATGTGTGTATAAAAGAGATATAAGAGAGTAAATAATGACTTAAGTGTCCAGAACATAGTAACTGTATCTTGATGGTGTTCGGCCTGAGTCGGTGGAACAGTGTGTTTCCATTTGTAAAAAGAATCGAGAGCATTTCATAGATTTTTTTTAGGTATAATGGAAGAAGCCCCGCTTTGGACGTCATTGTTAAAATAAGTGCGATGATTTTATACTTTTACTAACTATTTCCAGATCTCTACATGTCCAAATATTAGGGCGCCAGTGGCTGCAGAAAAGCAGACCACAAATTTATTCATCTATGGCACATGTAGAGACCTAAAGCTGTGCCGGCTAGCAATAAATGTTAAAAGGGAAATTAACCAATCAATTTCTTTTGGTTAGACAAATTTTTATTAAGACTAATAAAATATTTCAATGTACATCACGCAGATATATATAAGATTAAAAATATATATATATTTAAAAAAAAACTGTAGATAAGGTTAAATGGGAGGAGTTTTAAACTTTATACAAAAGAAAAAAAAAGGCCTATCGTGCCAAAGTCTCAGATTATCCCCGACCTACCTCTTCATCCCAGCCACCCATGCCCACGATTCGAAAAGGGGCAGCAAAGGCCGCAGCCAGCGGCCTCCGCCCTCCGCAACTCCAAGTCTTTTTTTTTTTGCTTCTCAGGAAAAAAAATCAAATTTTTGTTAAGAAAAAAAAAATGTAAAAATCCAAACTTCAATATAAAAAAAATGTCAATATCAAAATGTCCAAATCCAAGGATGTAAATATCCCGCTTCCTTTTTCCCAGTGTTGCTGAACTCACCTCCCAAGGCTATCATCACTCTTCTCTCTATGAAAATAAAAAATTAAAAAGGCATCTTAAAAAAAATTATAAAAATAAATTAAATATAAAATTATTAAAGATATATTCACAAAAAAATAATAATAAAAATTATGAAAATATTGAATTAAAAATGATTTTTAAAAATATAATTATTATTGTTGATTCTGGGCATCTTGGGGTCAGCTTGGAAAAGGTTCAGGGCTCGTTGGGAGCTGGTGCTCTGCATGAAGATGGTGGAGCCAGGTCAAGCACCATAGGTCGGTGGCACGACTACAGGGAAGGGGCGTCTGGGTCCATCTTGGGCTGGCTTGTGGTCAAGTCAGCCACCATCAGTCATGTGGCTCGACCACCAGGAAGGGGTGTCTGAGTCCATCTCAGACTATCCTGGTGTTGGTGGGGCCAGGTCATCCACCACAGGTCAGGTGGCTTGACTACAGGAAGGGGATCTCGGTCTCTGGCTCAGTGCTGCCAAGGCTAAAGGTGGCTTCAGGCTCCATCTCGACACCTCGCAATCACCAGAGGTTTGTGGCTTAGATGGACATAGGTGGGATATGGTTAGGTTAGGTGGGGTTCTGGGTTACTTTGGCATATTATGGTCACGAGGTGTCCCAACACATTGAAGTGGAGGATTCACAGATTGGATCTACTTTATTTTCATTGAGCTCAAAATCTTCTCCCTGTGGGTTTTTGTCCTGTACTCTTCATTAAGGTTTAAGCCTGATGGTAAAGTTCTAATGTCTCTTCTACTACTTCTGTATTCATGACCTCATGACCAACTATATAAGATCGAGGATCTTGGGCAGAGATGCATTTACCCATTCTCCACTTATCCTTCTCTTTCAATTTGGCACTTATACTTTGTCCTGGGTTCAATTTAGTTAAGTACCTTGCCTGTTTATCATATAGATTTTTCATTTCTGTTTTTCTTTTTTCTATTTTTTTTTATAAACATCAAGTTGAAAACTTCGGGTTTTAACAAGATTTATGAATAGGAATCAGGGTTTGTGTTCTCCTGGGAATAAGAGCCTGGTTTGGGCTGAATCCAAGATCTTTTAATGGGGTGTTCCGCCATTCTAGAATGGCAAGCCACAAATCTTCTTGCTCATGTTTAGCTTTTTTAACAAGCATCTTTGCAGATTTGACTGCTGAATCCGCCTTGCCATTTGATTGGCTATGATATGGTGAGCTGGTAATTTGCACTACTTTCCGTGTTTTTAGAATTTTTTGAAATTCACGGCTAATGAATTGCGGTCTGTTATCTGTTATTAGTGTTTCAGGTATTCCATGTCGGCTGAAATTCTTTTTACAGAATTCGATTATGGATTCTGAAGTAGTATGTTCTAGTATTGCGATGTACTAGAGCGCCATCTGTTATCAAATTAGAAAACTATTTTAGAGGCGTAATATTCTTTTTAAAATAAAACAATTTCTACTGTCCTTACTGCGATGGAAAATTAAAGGGAGGGCCTGGCTCATCAGTGGTGAACCCTCCCAGCGGTTTCGCCAATTTAATCTACCATAATATAACAGCGGTATGGTAGATTAAATTGGCGAAACCGCTGGGAGGGTTCACCACTGATGAGCCAGGCCCTCCCTTTAATTTTTCCATCGCAGTAAGGACAGTAGAAATTGTTTTATTTTAAAAAGAATATTACGCCTCTAAAATAGTTTTCTAATGTTCTAGTATATCTAGTTCCCAAAAGCTGGAATAATAATCTACAGTGATAAGATATTGAGTTGTCCCTATTGAGAAAATATCCATTCCGATTTTATTCCATGGTAAAATGGGAGTTTCATGGCACAAAAGGGTTTCTTTTGTTTGGTTTGGTTGATATGCTAGACAGGCTTTGCACTTCTCAACTGTTTCTTTTATAGATTGATTCATCCCGGGCCAAAAAATTGCTTGTCGAGCTTTGGCCAGCGATGCTGCTACTCGATGATGACTGGCGTGAACTTGGTTGAGTAGCTCTGATCATAATGTTTTTGGTATTATTACTTTTTGTCCTTTGTAAATTATCCCATCTTGTTCGGTCAGTTCATCTCTAAATTTCCAATATTCCATGGCCTCCCTAGGAACTTTATATTTGCTTTTAGGCCACCCTTTTCTGATTAGTTTGACAAGCACTTGCATTGTTTGATCTTTACAATTCTGTTGTCTTATTTGTTCTGCCGTTGCTGTCGACATATTAACAAATTCAATCAATTTTATATTTTCAATTTCTTGATAAATGCTTTTGTCATCATTTAGATATACTTTAAAATTAAGCTCATTTCTATCACCTGTCTTCATAAGATATTTCCTTGACAGACAATCTGATATATACATTTGCTTTCCAGGTTTATACTTGACCTCTAAATTATATCGCTGCAATCTTAGAAGCATTCTTTGTAATCTTTTTGGAACTTGGTGAAAATATATTTTAAATATATTCTCAAAAGGTTTATGATCTGTCTCTATATGAACCTTGGTGCCTCCTGCAATGTATTGATAGAAATGTTCGCAGGCAAATACTATTGATAGACACTCTTTTTCAATTTGAATGTATCGAGTTTCTGTGTTTGTTAATGCTTTTGATGCATATGCAACAGGCTGTTCTTCTTGTAAGAGAACTGCTCCCAGACCTTTGTCACTGGCATCACTTTGTTTTGTCACAGGCAGACTTGGATCGAAATATTTTAGCACGGGAGCTTGAGTAACCAGTTCTTTTGATAATATAAATGCCTGTTCTTGAGGCTCACTCCAACTCCATGACATGCACTTTTGAGTTAAAACTCTCAGTGGTTGTACAACCTCAGAAAGTCTGGGCAGAAATTTCGTTATAAACACTTCTGACAACCTGTTTGGTGTTTATATTGTTTATAATTAAGAATGAGATTTGTATAAATTGTTTATTAAACTTATACTGATCTTTTTACATCACCACGTTGTTTACATTCTACATCTTATTCTAGTTGTTTATGTTGGGACGTGTATTTATCTATTTTATTGCCCGGCTGTCTCCCTTTTTTTTAGACTGCAGAAAGCCAACCTTTGAAGCTAATTGTCACAATATTTACTACATTTTGTACCCATTAGGTGTCAAGGTTGTGCATTGAATAGGCTAAGCATTTATTTGATCTGACAAAATTTATTAACAAAATTGATGTAAGAAAAAAAAAGGGGAATAATATTGAAATATATTCAATAATAAAAAAATAATAATAATAATATATATACATAAAACCTATGAAGGACTATTACTGGTGGCCCAAAAAAATATAAATGTAATAGAAAGAATGACTTACTGTAGGGGGAAAACCGCCGACCAAGAAAAAGATGGCCGCGGTACGGTCAGCTGCCTCGTTCCTTTTTTTTTTAATTTTTGGCGCCATCTACCGTTCAAACCATGCTGCCCCCTATGAGCGAACTCTGAGAGCCTTTTAATAAAATTTAAAAAAATGCTTAATATTATTACGGTTTTACAATGAATATATATTACGTTCATTTTTTTTTTTTTAACTCTAAATATTTAATAAAAAAAAAAACAAAGAGCAAAAGACAATTTCATGCCTGTCTCCATGGGTGATGGGATCTGGGTCCTCTTCTCAGTTGAAGGCCGAGGTTGTTGGTGGTGGTGGGGGCCCACAGACTTATCCATTGTTTGGTCATCTCCAGGCTGCTGAGCGGGTCGGCCTCCATCACTGAGGGACTCTTGGCATCTCACTGAGGGGCTCTTGACATCTCACTGAGAGACTCTTGGCATCGGGGTGTAGCAGGTCACATGGGGAGTTTAGACCGTAGGAAGGCCAGGGAGGTCTATAGACCTTTTAAAATCTTCCTTCAGCCACACTTTCCAGCTCCCACACCAGGCTTGGTGTAGTTCCTCACGCACACTTTCTGGTTAGTGGTGAGCTCCTGTAGCATGCCACATCCTTGAAGGTGTCCATGGGGTTCTGGACCTGGAGTAGGGTTGCCTTGTAGTCCAGACTGCATGCTACAGTAGTCAGTTGGCTGTCAGAATTGGTCCTCAGGGACTCATGCCTCCCCTGCCACAACACTCTCACATACAGGTGAGCTCCACTTTTTCTTTTTATTATTATTATTAACATTGTTCCCCCTACAGCAGACATCCTTTCATCCCATTTAAATTCATTTAGACCACCAGCTAAGCCATTTGCAATCAATTACAATATATTTGTCTTCCGCATCCTCAACAATCCTCCCCTGCCACAAGCATCAAAAACTTGGGGAGGATTATTGAAGAAAAGTTTTTGGTGCTCCCAATGTGGAAGACAAATTTATGGATTCTTAAGCATCACACCTTAAAGAACCAAACAATAAATAAATGACTCAAAATGCTAAAAAAAAAAAAAAGGTATATATAAAAAAAATTAGCCACTTATATCTTAAATTGCTTCACAAGTTCATGACATCATTATACATAACATAGAGTATTATGAACAAATATTCTACTAGATATCCTCCTTATAAATGTATTAGAGCACAAATCCATAATATAACAAGAAAATAAATAAACATGGGTTAATGATAACTAAAACTATCTAGCCTATTTTACACAACCTCTACAGAAATAGTGACAATTGTACAAATTGTGACAACCAGATTGGCAAAATTTAAAATATCAATATGACTATGTTGATGATCAATCTGAATGATACAAGTCTAGGTGAGGTGATTTCATTCCTCTGAGGAGTTGGTTGTCTAACTCTGATTCCTCTCTCTCTCTCTCAATTAGACTACTTTGAACATTTCTACTCGCAGTTCAAGTCTTCTCTAACTCTGAGCCACCTAACTTCTCAAAGTGGCTGATGGAGTCGTTGCCGAACCTTACACATGAACAACTCTCTAGAGGTTATGAATATAGTTTTTGAGAAACAACCTGTAGTTCTTCACTCCCTACGCATCCTATTAAACACCTTGACTGCTTCTTCATACCCATTCAAATATGGGACCAGAAGGAAATCATTGCTACTTTAGACACCCTCCCCAACCTCCATAGACTGATTAAAATAAAACTTAACCAATGAACAGGGACTACATCCGCTGCCCATCAAAATTTAATGATCCCATTTAAACAATTTAAAATTTGTCTCCTAAAGAAAAATAAATAAAATTAAATTACTAATAAACTGAGCTCAAGTTTTCAGATGTCCAGAATGGTTGAGTCTTTCAAAAAAAAAAAAAAACTATTGAATGAAAAAAAAAATTCCTTAGACAACCTATTATTTTCCTAGTATTGACAATTGCTAAAAGGTCGATTCACATTGCCTATTGCATAAATAAATGGGGCGCCATGCAATTTTTTTTTTTTTTTTTTTTAAACAAGGTAATGGTGATATTTAAACCTTTAGTGAAATTGCAAAAACACTTGCATTCATATACATATAAACAAATAAGCCATAACATTCACCTTTTTTTTTTTTTTTTTAATGAATGGATATACTAATTGAATAATACAGACTTCATGTTATATATATGATAGAGATGTTGACTACATTGTGGACTGCCTGGATTGTCTACAGTCATTCACTAATAATTCAAGCCCAAACAAGGCATTAAAGCATTATTTGACAGTAATTCATTGCCACTATATTTCCTTCTTTACACCTATATCAAAGTTTATCTGTGCCAGTCATCCTAATTCACTCTAGATTGTAGTATTTGGATAAAAATCTTAGTATGTTATACCTAGTGTGACTTGTTACACTAAGTGCGACATCATCCCTATACATGAGGGGGAAGAAATTGAATAGAATTAGAACCTCAATATATACTCTACTTAAGGTTTATAAATGTCTACTCTTGGCCTATTCTTCCTAATTTCGAATCTGACCTATTGGCTCGTTCTGGCGTCTCGTTCGTGGTTCTTATAGTTAACTAATACTTTAAAGTCTTATCCTAACATGGAATGAGTTTAAACTCGTTGAAGGTCCTATTAATTACTTATTCTGCCTCTCGAATCAATCTTATGCTCGAATTCATTCCAACAAAACGTATGGCAGGGCGAATCCTTTATTAGAAGAAACTTCCGCTAGCTATGGGGGATCAAACTGGTACCAAAAAAAAAAATCAATAGACGGAAACTACTTCGTCTAGAATAACTGGGCAATCTCTGCCTACATGCCAATCTTACAGGACCTCCCGTCTGGAACACCCTCGCTCCAGCCACGCTAAAAGCGTCGAAAACTACGGTGTCAGATCAGTTACCCAAGGTCGCGCCGTTATACCCCAGGCTATATGGCATGGCTAAAACAAATCCCCCATCCTGCATAAAATTCAATCTATACCTCTTCGTTTCCTCTGGCGAGGAGGAGATGAGTGGGCATTTCGGCTTGATCCTTGCCTCCCACTATCTCCAAGTCTGAGGGTCGGGATAGGGATCATTTATCCACAATCCTTAGAATTCAAGCTAACCTAAAAATAAAAGAAATCAAAGGGAAAATTATACCCCCTAACGAGGGACCTAACAAAAAGGGAGCGAATATTTTCTAACTAGATAGAGTTGTAGTTGTCCTGTTTGAGGCTTCTCGGTCCTAACAAAATTCGAAATAAAAAATAAAATAAAATAAAAATCGATCCTATTAAAGTCCTTAACCCTATTCTAATGTAATTTGGGCTCACAATATAATAGTTTTTAACCTTCTTACACATTCATTACACCAATTCATTCATACACCCTCCCCCCTATCATTCACGGTGTGCATACAAACTAAAGTTAAAAGCTGCTACAAAGGCCAAAATACTCATTTATCAATATCAATAGATCCTAACAAATAATAACATATTTCAGGACACAATGTGAAATCAAATAAAATAATAAAATTAAAACAAATTGGGAACTAAAGCCCTATGTTACTCAAAAGAAATGCCTCTGTACAAGCTCTATATATACTAATACTTTATATTCAATAAATGATTGTTAACAATAATTGTTAACAATTCTAAATAATCTGGAAGCTAACCTATCTTTAAAAAATGTAATTTCAAAACTGCCCTTGCCTTGACACTAAGCGACTATTCACGACAATTCTATGAAGACACACACAGAATATAAGGGCGATTAAAGAACCATTAAACGTGACACCTCATAAAAGCGGATTGATTCATTCCCCTAGCCACTGTGGGTGAAGTCACTTTCCTCTTACTTCGTCGTGCGTCTGCCCCCTTTGCAGTAGTCCGACCTCAGCACTCTATTGAAAGATGGATTTATAGGGTTTACGATTCACTACCCAACACTAACATTCTCAAGTGCTTTCCAAGGATCGACTACAGTCTGGGCCTACTTAACTTCTACCCCTGGCTTAGGGTCCCTATACTTCACAACTTCACTCTGAGAGATTGACCTTTCATGTCCTCATTAGAAACCTATTTCAAAGCTACTACCTGAAAGCCAGGGATTATAGGGTTTCCTTTCTAAATTACCCAACACAAGCCATAGGATGCCTATTAGGTTTGTTGTTTTAGACATAGCCCCCCTCTAAGTTGTGATTTCCTTGTTACCTATGTGGATATGGTTCATATAATACAGTGTGTGAAAACACTGGTGTCTGTATTCAACTCTGTAATATGTAAAGGTCCACTATATAAACCCAATTAACTATGATGGGGAAGTGCAGTTCTGGTAAAACACATACTAAAATGTTTGGATAACATGCATGCGAGGAGAAAAAAAATTAAACATATATAAGATAATAGTCAATAAAAATGACTTTATAACATATCAAAATTGAGCTTTTATGAACAAAATATTCTTCTATATCTAAACTATATATATTTTTTTTAATTATTAAATTATTTATCAACATAAAAGTATATATAATAAATAAATTATAAATATAAAATGGAGACTGATAAATTGGCCTAAAAAATAGGATTGGCAAATAATCAAAGAAAAGTTTGGCAAAGGAACCAAGAGGAAGTTGGGACACCATGCATGTTGGTGAGATATTTTAGGCTTCTTCCTTGTTGTTGAAGCTGGGGGGAAGAGGCTGCCATTTGTCATGTCAATCATGTCTTAGGGGAGATCCTAAATTTAACTTTGAAAGCCCTTTACTGGTAAACAACTTTGCTTAAAGTATGCTGTTCATACCATGTAAATAACTTTCATATTATGAAAATCTAAGACTTCATGTAGGCCAGCATGTATTTCAAGGGCAGTCCATGAACATGCTAACACTTCTGTAAGAAAATCATTATAAACCAAAAGGAATGTCTAAGAAATGTATTTTTTTATACACTCATTTGCAATATTCCTGAAATACCTTATTAAAATAATAACAATTCTTGCTTTTGTTATTTCAAACACTTAAAAAGAAAACATGCCTTTTTATTCAATAAATTGCCTTAGAAAATTGTTTCAACCAATAAAGATGAAAAAAAAAAGACATTTAGGCCTTAAAATAAATGAGCTAATTGGATTAAACTATCAACTGGTTTATAAATAAAGGTAAACTTAATGAAATGTATTTCATGAATTGAATTATTAGATCTGGGTATACGTAGCCATATAATAGGAAAACCTCCCTGCCAATTTCTTACATAATGGTAAGTCATTTGAAATTGACATCTGTTATATGTTTATTATGACAGTGTCATAGTTTCCATATTAAAGTAAATTAAAAATTATTAACATCATATTTTCTTCTAAGTAAATATATTTTAAAACATCTAAATGTTACAAACAGAAAGGAATTTAAATAAAATGGTGAGTTCCCAGAAAAGGTTAACTTTGGTAGGCGGCGCTGTACGTTGACACCGCCGTACCTTCGAGGCGTTTTACACGTTTTAAAAATACAATTTCGGTGAAATACTTTGAATTTTACCAATTTAAATATATAAATTTAAATTACAATTTTAAAAAAGATATAACAGTTAAATAAATACATTTTTTCAAATAAAATATTGAACTAATTTTTCTAAAAACGAACATTATTTTTTTGAATTAACTGAAACTAACCTAATTCAACTTATCTAAAACTAACCTTATTTAGAGATTAAACTAACCTAATATAACCTATCTGAATATAATATATTTTAATTAATGAAACTAACCTTTTTATAACACACCTTAATCTAACCTAATTTATAACCCGTCTGAAACTAACCTATTTTACCTATTGGAATATAACATAACGTCATGTTAGTAAAAATGTATTAATATTTATTTTATAAAGTTTATTAATCACATATTATACAATATTTGTAAAATAAATATAAAACTTGTGTATAAATATATGACTTGAAAATATGCCACTTAAAAAATTTTAATCTAAACTATACCGAGATTTTTTTTATATAGAGAGAAATAAAAAAATACATAATTGATTAGATACAAAAGTGTGAACCAGAAAGTCGATTTTTAAAAATGTTATTATTTAATATAAACTTATTTTAATTTAATTTTGAAATGAAAAGGTAGTGTAAAAGTGTATATGAGGTTAGATTCAAATAGGTGAAATTATGTTAGTTTAATCGCTAAATAAGGTTAGTTTTAGATAAGTTGAATTAGGTTAGTTTCAGATAATTAAAAAAATAATGTTCGTTTTTAGAAAAATAATTCTAAATAGTAAGTATATATATATTAATATAAAAGATCGAAATGTAAAAATCACTATGTCCAAAATCTTCGCTTTAACTCGTGTAAAACGGCTCGAAGGTACGGCGGTGTCAACGTACAGCGCCGCCTACCAAAGTTAACCTTTTCTGGGAACTCACCAAATAAAATATTGTATATAATAAATGTATGAAACAGGTTTATTATTAGTGTATTTTCAATAATATTTGGAAAATATAAACGTGTATTTTCTGTTAAAAAAATAGAAATGGTAATTAAATTTAATTATTGTGTTGAACCACTTGGCTGGGGTTCATAATTGTACGTTACATTCTTAAGAATTATAAAACACAGCATTAAATATATCAATCGACGAAGCTATAATATTGTAAATAAAAAAATAACGGTTGTTATTTACCTAATTCCCACTTATCATAATACCGTAAAATCAAATTATGAAGTATTAAAAATAAATGTTTATTAAAACAAACAAAAAATTTAACTTAAAGTTACCAAAAAAAGTTTTTAGAAGCAGCGTTAGATTTGTTTACTTACTACAGAGTGGATATTGGATAATTATATCATTTTAAATGATTTAAAACACTGAAAAAAATATTTTATCAGTCTCATATTCCTAGGTATTGATTGTTCTTAATCTCAGGGTCATGTGCTACTTGACGTTTCACTATGTATATATTTTTAAATATAATAATAGAAGAAAATTATATACATAATCCGAGCCCCGCGGCGGGCGACATTGTTGGGACGTGTATTTATCTATTTTATTGCCCGGCTGTCTCCCTTTTTTTTAGACTGCAGAAAGCCAACCTTTGAAGCTAATTGTCACAATATTTACTACATTTTGTACCCATTAGGTGTCAAGGTTGTGCATTGAATAGGCTAGCATTTATTTGATCTGACAAAATTTATTAACAAAATTGATGTAAGAAAAAAAAAGGGGAATAATATTGAAATATATTCAATAATAAAAAAATAATAATAATAATATATATACATAAAACCTATGAAGGACTATTACTGGTGGCCCAAAAAATATAAATGTAATAGAAAGAATGACTTACTGTAGGGGGAAAACCGCCGACCAAGAAAAAGATGGCCGCGGTACGGTCAGCTGCCTCGTTCCTTTTTTTTTAAATTTTTGGCGCCATATACCGTTCAAACCATGCTGCCCCCTATGAGCGAACTCTGAGAGCCTTTTAATAAAATTTTAAAAAATGCTTAATATTATTACGGTTTTACAATGAATATATATTACATTCATTTTTTTTAACTCTAAATATTTAATAAAAAAAAAAACAAAGAGCAAAAGACAATTTCATGCCTGTCTCCATGGGTGATGGGATCTGGGTCCTCTTCTCAGTTGAAGGCCGAGGTTGTTGGTGGTGGTGGGGGCCCACAGACTTATCCATTGTTTGGTCATCTCCAGGCTGCTGAGCGGGTCGGCCTCCATCACTGAGGGACTCTTGGCATCTCACTGAGGGGCTCTTGACATCTCACTGAGAGACTCTTGGCATCGGGGTGTAGCAGGTCACATGGGGAGTTTAGACCGTAGGAAGGCCAGGGAGGTCTATAGACCTTTTAAAATCTTCCTTCAGCCACACTTTCCAGCTCCCACACCAGGCTTGGTGTAGTTCCTCACGCACACTTTCTGGTTAGTGGTGAGCTCCTGTAGCATGCCACATCCTTGAAGGTGTCCATGGGGTTCTGGACCTGGAGTAGGGTTGCCTTGTAGTCCAGACTGCATGCTACAGTAGTCAGTTGGCTGTCAGAATTGGTCCTCAGGGACTCATGCCTCCCCTGCTACAACACTCTCACATACAGGTGAGCTCCACTTTTTCTTTTTATTATTATTATTAACATTGTTCCCCCTACAGCAGACATCCTTTCATCCCATTTAAATTCATTTAGACCACCAGCTAAGCCATTTGCAATCAATTACAATATATTTGTCTTCCGCATCCTCAACAATCCTCCCCTGCCACAAGCATCAAAAACTTGGGGAGGATTATTGAAGAAAAGTTTTTGGTGCTCCCAATGTGGAAGACAAATTTATGGATTCTTAAGCATCACACCTTAAAGAACCAAACAATAAATAAATGACTCAAAATGCTAAAAAAAAAGGTATATATAAAAAAAATTAGCCACTTATATCTTAAATTGCTTCACAAGTTCATGACATCATTATACATAACATAGAGTATTATGAACAAATATTCTACTAGATATCCTCCTTATAAATGTATTAGAGCACAAATCCATAATATAACAAGAAAATAAATAAACATGGGTTAATGATAACTAAAACTATCTAGCCTATTCAATGCACAACCTTGACACCTAATGGGTACAAAATGTAGTAAATATATTGTGACAATTAGCTTCAAAGGTTGGCTTTCTGCAGTCTAAAAAAAAAAGGGAGACAGCCGGGCAATAAAATAGATAAATACACGTCCCAACATTTATAATGATGATATATTTATTCACAGATTAATAGGATATATATATTTAGTCCCAAACCATAAATATGGGTCACTACACGCTTATTCTTATTTTTCACCAACATCATCAAGCTCTACTGCAAGTAACACAGATCTCTTAGTGGACTCGCTGTCCATAAACTGGTCTCTCATAGCTTATCAAATGATCCCACAGCTCTGGCTTCTATTATTCCTCGTTAAGGTTGAGACTGCATCCTTGGCACATGCCTTCTAAATGCATAATACTCTATTTTTTATATTCAACACAATTTCATTACTAACAACTAAGATAAAACTAAACTAATTACCTTAGGGCACCATCTTTATTGAAAATGTGAGCTATGTTTACTTTCAAATAAAAACGCGCTGTAAAATGATTTGCTACCACGCCAAGATGTTTGCTCTTCGTGCTACCAAGAATAAAAAATGGATGCCTTTCAATAACTTTCTGGTCATGGTTCAGACTCCGAAAAATTCTAAAAGAAAGACCCAATTACCCTAAAAGAAAGGATGAAGACCAAAGAGTGGGCCATCGCTTCTTCACCTACTAAACTTTACAAAACCTGCCAGAACGACACCCTCCAAGTAATTCCCAAATTAAGCCTGTCCTCTATTGGAAGTCTTCCAATAATGAATATGGACTAACAACTTGGACTTAAATATGAAGGACACCTTGTATAGTAGAAGAAATATCCTGGAACTCTTAGTCAATATATAAAAGATAGATTAGAAAAATATTTAAATTTAATTTTAAAAGTTTTTATTAATGTGAATTATTTTTCTTATAACATATATATTATATTATATATATATATATATAATAATACAATATATATATTTTTTTAAATTTTCAAAAATAAAAAAATCATAGATAAGATTGTTTATTAAGGGAAGTGTGGTAAAGAGAAACTTTTAGATAAAGTGAAACTGGAAACTTGTTTTTAAAAATATTTAATTTATATTTGTAAAAAGATGCTTCTCTATAAAGTTACCGTCAGTATAACTAATGTTGACTTTAAAAATTTAGATATTCATTCTTCTTTGCCCGCAATTATTTCACCAGATTCCGTCGAAATTCCTTCTTTGCAACTACATCCACTGATATTTAAGATTAAACGATATGATCGCAAAAATGAGCCGAACAATTTCGAAGACATTTTTACTGCGTATGCGCAAGCGTTAAATTTTAATTATCAGCATTTATTCGTTACAGAAGAATTTTTAAAATATTATAAAATTTTGGTGAATAGCAAAATAATCTTAGAAAAAATCGAGGTCGTACCACTTTCAAGAGTTACATTTGGTGTATGTGGTAATATTAAGGCAGATAGAAAGCACAAATTCGATATCTTGTGCAAAACTGGCAAAACAATTTCCAAATCCGATCTATTTGATTTAAAATCAAAAGATGAGAGCAGTTTGCTTGTTTTAGAATGTGAACCAACCTATTGTGGAGAAATAACACCAACCACCAGTTTTACTTTCATCACTTTAAATGACAATGAATTTGTTGAAATTTTGAAAGATAATCAAACCTTACAAATTAATCCAATCAATACTAATTTTTCACTTATAATAATCAATAATGGTGTATCAAAAAAGTTATCAGTTAAATTTTTGACAGAAGATATGTCTTATACAAAGAAAATGTCAGATGCTGATCAACAAAATAGAATGTATATTTCAGATAAGGCATTTACAGAATTGGAACTTGATCTTAAATATACTTTAGAGCTTGAAACAGAAGGGGATTATCCTGTAGAATTGTCTAGTTTTGAAAATATCTCCAAAACAAGTAAGAGATATTTCTCTATTGGCCAGTTTAAAGGTGAAGAGGACAAATATCCATATTCAGCATTCCTCACCCCACAGCTGTGGTTCAATCTTGCTTGGAAGGAAAGGAGATCAACTCTAAAGTTGAAGGCATCTTCAAAAAACTACAAGGTGAGTACACATATCATGTAAATCTTAAAATCTTTGGGCCATCTTGATCCTGAATACATTTTACAGAATCCACATAAATAATTAGTGTGTAACGTTTTAGTAACAACGTTGTTACCACCTTCAGACAAAAGTACTGAATGTAATTAAAAGTTCGTTCAAAAAGGAGGAGGGGGAGCAGTAACAAGCTCACTAAAAAACCTGGGTTCAGCTGGCCTGGCTGATAGTACCCTGTAAGAGCTCCTAATTCAGGGATACAGGATGAGCAACGTTTGTACTCCATGTTAGGAGCAGCTGCACATGGCATCTGTTCCTCATGTCAGAGGCGGCCATTTCTTTTGGAGCTAAGTCAGCCTGCCACTGAGTAGTGCTCCCAGTCTTAATGGCAAAGGCAGGCACATTCTACTTCACCCAGTCATGATCTCTAATATGATTGAGTGGAGATAAGAAAGAAGAAGAAAAAAAGTTCATTCAGTACTTTTGTCTGAAGATGGTAACAACGTTGTTACCGAAATGTTAACACACTATTTATTTATTTGGATTTGGTCTTATTACCTTGTGTTCATAATCTATTGTGAAACGTCCCGCTCCAAACTTTACATGTACATTAGGTCAGCTGGTATTACCCCTCATTTTCACCGCTAGAGGCGCGAGCGAAAGAGCAAATTTGCAAATAACACGACGGATATTCGGGATAGAGACCTGAAATTTTCACTAAGAGTTTTTCCAGATTCTACTTTAAATACTGTTAAAATATCAGTCATATTAGTTACGTATTGTGGATGTTTATAGTTGACAAACATACATACATACATACGCTGACTTTTATATATATAGGGATAATAATATAAATGAGTTTTAAAAATTGTAAAAAAGAAAAAAAATGCATCGGCCGGGAATCGAACCCAGGCCGCCCGCGTGGCAGGCGAGCATTCTACCACTGAACCACCGATGCTTATAAGAAATGGCCCTATTTGGGTATTTATTCCATTCACAAAAGCAAACGATGTCAGAATTGTTGGTGACTCTGATACTTGTATTTATAATTATGTTAGCATAATGAATTAGTCAGTATTCCCATGGTCTCCAGTGAAGAGGTGTGAATTGACTTTTTGAAAATATGCATAATTATAAAGATAGAAGCTTCTATAGAAATAAATAAAATAAGCCGAAATAGCTCAGTTAGGAGAGCGTTAGACTGAATATCTAAAGGTCCCTGGTTCGATCCCGGGTTTCTGCATCTTTTTTTAATTTTTAAATTTCATCCGTGACAGAGGCCGATGAGGAAAGACGGTCGTGACTATATATATTAATAATCCAAATTGTATCTTATCGGTTACCTGTAATGTTTTCCAATCTTATTTCATAATTTGATAAAGCACAATTTGGATTATAGATTAGAAATATAAGGTAATATGACTAAATCTAAATAAATAAATTTATTTATTACAAAATACACGCTATATCCTATATGGATATTTATATATAAATATATTTTTGAAAATAGAGCAATCCATATTTAATTCATTAGATAATAAAAAGGCATATATTGGATTTAATAATAGATTTATTTTGCCAATATTTTTGTAATGCCTTGATAAAGGTTTGGCGTTCAGCCAACCGAAATATTGGCAAAATAAATCTTTTATTAAATCCAATATATGCCTTTTTATTATCTAATATAAATATATGTGATGTGAAAACAATAAACTTAAAATATCAAGACAGAAAACTGTTTATATTTATTCAATTGTAAAAACGTATTGCACAATAATCTTGTCCAACTAGTTGAAAACTTAAAAATATTAGGATCGACTTTCAAAAATCATCAAAACAAGAATAATTAGATTTTATGCCTCGCATCGACAGTGTTATTGCAAAAACAACTAGAGCTAGTGGATAACTTCTTGGTTTAACAAAAAAATTGTGGGGATTGGATAGTAGGCGATCATAGGAGAGCAGCACAAATTACAAGGTGTGTCCCCAATAAATAATGAGACCGGTCAAAAACAAAGAAAAAATGAAATGATAATTTTTTTTAAAAGTCTGTTAAAAAAATAGAAAGCTTCAGCTACACTGCGGTATATAACATCACGTGATTGCGCGCGCAGTCGATAAATTGTAAGCTTGTAAAAAGAACGCCTTGCATAACAACTTCTAATTTGTAATGGATAGAAAATTCAAACAACGAATTTGTATTAAATTTTGCCACAAAATTGGGAAATCGACTTCAGAAACTTTAGATTTGCTGAAATTGGCATTTGGGAATGAAAATGTAAATAAGCCCACCACATTTCGATGGTTTTCACGATTTAAAAATGGAATGGAATTGGTGAAAGATGAGAAGCGTGTTGGACGTCCAATTCTGCACAGGAACCCTGAAAAGGTGAGCCAAATTTCAAATTTGATAAAAGAAAATCCACGAATAAGGTTACGGGACATTGAAGAAGAAACAGGGATATCAAAATCATTAGTTGGATCGATAATTAAAGAAGACTTGCAGTTAAAGAGGACACCTTCAAAATTTGTCCCTAAAATGCTCACAATCCAACAAAAGGAGAATCGCGTTGAAGTTGCCAAAAAAATGCTTGAAATGGTGGAAAAAAACCCTAATTGGAAGGAAAAAGTAATAACTGGAGACGAGACATGGGTTTACGGGTATGACCCGGAAACAAAACGCCAATCCATGGAGTGGAAAGGAAAAGATGAACCAAGAACGAAGAAATCCCGACTTTGCAAGTCAAAAAACAAAGTCTTATTGGTCACGTTCTTTGACATAAAGGGAATTGTGCATTATGAATATCTAGAGGAAGGTCAAACAATCAATAAGGAGTCTTATTTAAACATTATGAGACATGTATGTGAATCAATTCGTCTGAAAAGAAGTGAAATGTGGAGTTCCAAAAATTGGATTATCCATCATGATAATGCACCACCAAACACCGCTACATCTGTACTGACTTATTTGGCTAAACACGGCATCCAAATACTTCAACAACCTCCCTATTCCCCAGACCTAGCTCCAAAATATTTTTTTCTCTTTCCAAAACTCAAAATGGCTCTAAAAGGAAGGAGATTTGACATTAGAGAGTCCATCATAGCGGATTTGAAAAAGGTCTTGAAGAACATCCCGAAAGATGCCTTTTTTAAATGTTTGAAATCATGGGAGGAGAGATGGAAATTATGTATAGATGCGGGAGGGGACTATTTTGAAAAATACTAATACAAATTTTTTAATCATTCTATTTTTTCTTTATTTTTGACCAGTCTCATTATTTATTGGACACACCTTGTATATCTTCCCAAGGGAACAGCAATCCTTCACATTTCCAGTCTTAAGTCTGGTCATCTACGGACAATGACTTTCCAGAATGGTTGCAAGGTATTCTCATTATGTACTAAGTGTCAACCTGCAACCCCAAACCACATTATTGACTGTATTGACTCATCCATTGATGAGCTCTACTCATCCCCAGCAGACATCAAGTATCAAGCTCTACAGGCTTGATGCCCTCATCTTCTTCTTTCTTATCTCCACTCAATCATATTAGGGTTACCTTTTGTAGATTTTTCATGGCTTTATTCAGAGAGTGTTCTGAATCGGAGAGGTTGTTTTTGGAGACCCAGATGATTATATCATCTGCGTAAAGAGCAATTTTAGCTGGTGGTTTGATGAAGGTGTCCACATCATTTAGGTAAATATTGAAGAGAATAGGGCTTAGGATTGACCCTTGGGGTAGACCCTGGAAAATACGAGTGGTTTTTGATTTGTTGTTGTTGAAATTAACCTGTATGGTGCGTTTGGATAGAAAGTTGCTGATACAACTCAGCATACTTCCCTCTATTCCAAGTTGGTCGAGTTTGAGAATTAGCTTTTCCTTCCAGACTCTGTCAAAGGCTTGGGAAAAGTTGATGAAGGCATCTATAATAGATTTGCTATAGCAAATCTCCACCTTTGCCGGTACCAAGCCTGGATGAAAAAGGAGGAGGGGTGCAGTAACAAGCTCACTAAAAAACCTGGGCTCAGCTAGCCCGGCTGATAGTACACTGTAAGGGTTCCTAATCCAGGGATAGAGGATGAGCAGCGTTTGTACTCCATGTTAGGAATGGCTGCACATGGCGTCTGTTCCTCATGTCAGAGGCGGCCATTTCTTTTAGAGCTAAGTCGGCCTGCCACTGAGTAGTGCTCCCAGTCTTAATGACAAAGGCAGACACATTTTACTTCACCCAATCATGACTTTACAGGCTTGACACCCTAATATGATTGAGTGGAGATAAGAAAGAAGATTATAATTCTAAAAGTCGCCATTTGTTGAACCAGGTTTGTAACAAAGATCAGTTCCAAGTGGTGTTGTCTAGTGAGGTTAGACTGTATTGAATAAAATAAATATTTACATAAAATAGGCTTAACAAACTCTCAGCAGGGGGTAGATCTGTAGATTATATATATCTTCAGCAGAACACTCGCTACCTAATTACATTAATTAGTCCATCTACTTAATTAATACAACTTGACATCTACAAGGTCTATTACTCATGACCCACCAAACTCTTCCTCTTACATTTTTAAATACAGTAAAACCTCCCTGTAAAGGACAACACTTCATTACAGAGGCAAAGTGTCTTTTTGAAAGAAGTGTCCTCTTATCGGAGAGTTGCTAAATAATAAAAATGGTAATTTTTCAAATGAAAACTGTCCTTTGTAGAGAGGTGTCCTCTAGCGCGAGTATCCTCTCAGTGAGGTTCTACTCTTGCATGTACACAATAGAACTTTGTTATAATAAGGCACAATTTGGATTATAGATTATAAACACAAGGTAATAAGACCAAATCCAAACATATAAATAGTGTGTGACATTTTGGTAACAACGCTCTTACTGAAACGTCGTACACCATTTATTTATTTGGATTTGGTCTTATTACCTTGTGTTTAAATAAACAATAATACACTAACAGAGTTTGTTGAATTAAAATAATTGCTGAGGTTATACTTTGTATATTCAAATAATGGGTCCAAGACAAGTCTTTGGTAGATATGTTAGTTTATCTTGACATTTGGTTTCTTAAAAGTAATTTTCCAAATTCTTGTTTATAACATGGAAGCGACATACAGTCAAGAAAGGATATTTGGCCAGTAAATATTCTGGAATAAATTAAAAAAAATCAAAGTCAATATTTATTGGTTTATAATATACAAATATATATATATTTAAAAATAAATAAATAGGAAAGAAGTCATCTGTGGTTAAATGTATGAACTTTGGCCAACACAAATGTGCCGGGATGTTGTGCAGTGTAGAATTTCCTTCCTTCCAGTGACTAATTAAGTGGAAGTTTCCTTCCTCTTGGGTTGTCCAAGTACACTCCGGCATCTCTTCTGTTCTTGCTTGGTTGGAGCAGGTGTCTGGGATGTGTGAACCCATGTTGATGGGCCTACTCTTGATGGGTTGGTTGACTTCTTTGGGGCCAGGACAAGTTGTATTGTTGTTGCTTATTCCTCAAGTCATTTAAACGATCTCCATTAGGTCCCATTGTCTCAGCTTTTCTAGTAGAAGGAAAGAGGGGTGCACTTGCTGTTGGTCTGAGACCTGGAAGTACCACTCAGTGTGACTTTGTTTCTTTTGGTTGGCCGCTCCTGACATGGAGTGTAGCTGCTCCTATGGAGAACAGACCCTTCCAATTGATACCTTCCTACATTAGCCGGGTATGTAGCACAGCCTTCATGCCTAGGGTGGCCCTACCAGGAGTTAAACTCCCGACATCCTGTGCTACCCCTTTACACCCTCCCGCCACTTTGAGGCTGTAGGATAGGGTTTTGGGAGGGAGAACAAGCTGTTCCTGGTGTTTAAAGGCCTTAAAAAAAAAAATGTAAATCTCTTATTACAGTAATAAGGCACAATTTGGATTATAGAATATAAACACAAGGTATTAAGACCAAATCCAAATAAATAGTGTGAACTGTCAACACACAAAAATGTGCCAACACACCATTTATTTATTTGGATTTGGTCTTATTAGCTTGTCTCTATTGCGGGAGAGTTTTCCATGAGAGACCATGGCCTAAAACTGGTCTCTCCTGGAGGTGATCTCTCGTCAAAGACTCTGTTTTGGTTGAAAGACTCCCCGTGACTAACATGACAGATAAGATCTCCAGGAGAGGCTGGGTTTGGCCATGTTTTTAGACTATGCTTTATGATGGGAGACTCTCTACACACTGTATCTCTATATAATGATAAAGCACAATTTGGATTATATATTATAGCTACAAGAAAATAAGACCTAATCCAAATAAATTAATAGTGTGTGACGTTTCGGTAACAGCATTGTTACCATCATCATGATTTATTCTTTTGTCTGATGATGATGATGGTGGTGGTGTCTTGTCCATGGAGCAGATCAGATCGGTCCATGCATCCTGATCACAATACCGGTCAACTGAGGTGCCTTGTCCGTAGTCTGATGATGTCAACAACGCCGTTAGCGAATTGTCACACACTATTTATTTGAATTAGGTCTTAATTTCTTGTATGTATCTCAATAATAAAATAGTATTTTCAATAGATTTTTTAACCCCCAGTTTCAAGAAGGGGAAGTGAAATAAGTAGTCATGGTTCTGGTAGCATCTATTTCAGATGGGATTTCAACCCAAGAACAGTGATAATTTCTTTCTCATTTTTTCCCCAAGTACACAAATCCTAATTAACTATATACAGTTGAACCTCCCTGTAAAGGACACCTAATTGCAGAGCCAAAGTGGCTTTTAGGGAGAGGTGTCTTCTTACCGGAGAGTGTCAAAATAGTAAAAATGGTAATTTTGCAAATGAAAACTGTCCTTTTTAGAGAGGTGTCCTCTAGCGTGAATGTCCTCTCATAGAGGTTTTACTGTAGTATCTTACTGTAATGTAAAATTATTTGAGGGGGCCTGGCTTATCAGCAGCAAACCCTTCTGGTATTTCAGTTTTGTAGTTTTGATCTACTAGACCTCTCTCTACTATAATTGGCTATATGTGTCCTCTAGCTGGAGTGTCCTCTCATGGAGGTTCTACTGTATATCAGAAAAAAAATACAGCTGAAGGAAAAAGAAGCAGATAGTGACTGAGTACAATTTTTACTGAGAGCAATCATCTGGCAAGAAGCCAGACAAAATGAAACTAAATTGGAGCTGGAGGCCCTTTTATTTATAACGTGATATCACCAGCGACAGGATGAAGAAAAAAGCCAGAAAATATGGCCTTGAATGAAAGATTGCTTGAACTTAGAGCATTACTTGTGTTAGACTGCTTGCCAAGATAGCTTACAGTCGGACTGGAAATGCTTAAAGTCTAGAATATCATTCTCATTGAATGAATTACCTTATACTGTATGTGTCTGTATTTTTTTTTTGTGCTTATACCTAGGACACGTGGTACAGGCCATGAAAATTATGGTGGGTAGAGGTTGACGACTGCTTTTACTGTAAGTGCACCATATGTCTAGACATGTGAAAAACAGTTGTCCGTACTTTAAAAATCTTTAATAAAAAACCCGTAGATATCAAAATTATAAAGGTAAGCCGAACTTTGTGGTAATTTTACTGACAGCATTGTTGCTACTATCATCAGCCTAAGAGCAAGGGTCGGCAACCTTTTGAAGAGGAAGAGTCAAAAATGACAATTTACAAATTTCATTGGCCTGTACCACGTGTCCTAGGTATAAGCACAAAAAAAAAATACAGACACATACAGTATAAGGTAATTCATTCAAATTACAAGTTTTCAAATACCTATTTTTTCTTGTCATTAATAAATAGTGCTTGCATAAATAAATATTTACATATGGAACTATATAAAGAGCCGCAGCTTCATATCCAAAGAGCAGCATGTGGTTTGCGAGCCGCAGTTTGCCGACCTCTGGCCTAGAGTAGTGGTTATTGATCCTACTGAATACTGGTCCATGCTTATGTTACTGAAATGACCTGTTGAGGTTTGAACTTGATGTTGTTGTTGTTTTCTCTCAAATTAATCTTTAGTTCAAAGAGTGAGAGCTAAAGTAATAAATCTTCTCTAACCAAAAATGCATATTTTTCAATTGAATATACAGTAGAACCTCCCTGTAAAAGACACATAATTGCAAAGCCAAATTGTCCTTTAGGGGAAGGGGTCCTTTTACTGGAGAGTTGCTAAATAGTAAAAATGGTAATTTTGCAAATGAAAAATGTCCTTTAAAGAGAGGTGTCTGCTAGCGGGGTGTCTGCCAAAGGGAGGTTCTACTGTATAAAGAAAAATATCAATTCTTTGAGATATAAACTATTGTTTTCATTAATCCATTAATCCATCTTCCAGAAAAATTTTAAATTCCTGATTTTTACCATTCCTAGTGGTACTTATCCCATGTTCATCATGGTGTGTAGTTAAACAACTGCTTTTACTGTAAGTGCACCACATGTTTACACATTAAAATCAAAAAAGGCATATCCTGACCACGTGCACATGATCTTTTTAAATGGCAGAGCGCCATCTAGTGGAACAGAAATCAACTAAACGTTGATTTAGCCTGTTCCTTGATATTTGGCCAACCCATTTTCTTGATAAATCGAGAAAAGTCAAACACAAACTTATTTCGGGCTGTCGGCCCTCATCAGCATGGTGCAGGCTGTGCCTCTATGACCAAAAATGTTTTAGTCCCAGAGGCTTCCTGAAAAAAAAAATTAAGAAATGGGTATTTAAGGCCAAACTTGCGTAAATATGCTGAACATGTGAAAAAATAAAAAATGTCTACACATGTAGAAAGTAGTTTGACTTTTGCACTAACATGAGCCTCAGAGCCCCTTGTAGTTATTGCACTCACTGGTGGGGTTGGACTTTTACAAGAATAAAGGGGTAATTGTAACTTTTTTTTCAGAAAAAAAAGTGTATAAAGTGGGATTGATCCTGGGAAGTGACTTGAAAATTGACTGTTTTATACCATTCCTCCTTCAATACCCATTCCTTGGGCCTAGAAGCAGAAAAAATATCCGAAGAATGACGTTTCCTACTTTTTGGTATTTTCAAAGTTACTTCCAAAAAAGGAAATGTGCCATATATTCGAAAAGGCCTTAGCCTGATAGAGAATAGTCTAGGGAGTAAGCTGGGTGGGTCAGAAGTACAAATCCTTTCAAATCCACAAGTTTATTAAGAGTTAAGCATGCCTTGTGAGGCAGGGCATATTGTATTGCTGGGCTAGCACTTACTCTTGGAGCTGAATATTTGAGGAATAAAACTTTCTTACAATTTTCTGAGAATATCAGGAGTCATTTCAAAGTACACCAGACCATCAAATACATCTCCTGATGCATGATATTCTACCATGTTTGTAGAGTGTGTTCCATGTCATTGTATGGCATCATCCTTCTATGGCCAGACATTAGACAGACTCCATGGAGAGCTAATGTGGGTGTGTGGATGTAGGAATGTTTCCCAAAGGCCAAACTCATCTATCTAGCTCCAGTCAATGATGGCTTTTCCCAATACTCACTCAGTGGCATTGAGAATTATTTCTCACAAGACAGGTAAGTCCCTCTTCACACTGTCATACAAGAATCTAACTGCATTTGAGAGAATCTTTAACTGCATTTGGGAGAAACTCTAACTGCATTTGGGAGAATCTTCAACTGAATTTTAGAATCTGTCTTTTTTCATCTGTGAAACAGTCTCGTATCCAGGAATCAATGTTTGAATACGGGAATCAATGTCATTTATCTGGGGATCAGAGTCTACTTTTTAGAATCAGTGTCTTCATCTGGAAACTATGTCCACATATGCGACTCTGTATACATTTGGTAATACAGTAGAATCTTCCTGTAAAAGACACCTAATTGCAGAGCCAAAGTGTTCTTTAGAGAGAGGTATCCTCTTACCGGAGAGTTGTTAAATATTAAAAGTGGTAATTTTACAAATGAAAACTGTCCTTTAGAGAGGTGTCCTCTATTCTGAGTGTCCTCTCATGGAGGTTGTTCTACTGTATTTATCTACTTTTTGGAATTAGTGTCTTCATCTGGGAATCAGTATCTGCATTTGGGAATCTATACATTTGATAATATTGTCACTGAATAATTATTTTAAATATTCTGTTGTTTATCATCATAAATATTTGCATAGTCATCACCCCTTACCACTTGAAAATTCCTTTTGATACATTTTGCAATATATAAGTTTAATTAATTAATAAATTATTTTTAATTAAGCTTTTGGAATACTTGTCTTCTCTACCGTGACAATATATATCTGATTTTTGGAATTTGAGTCCAAAAAATAAATTCTAATTAAAATACCAGGCTTATAATAAAACTTTGAATTTTAACTTAATAAATTTTTAAAATGGAAAAATATTGAGCATTTTTCAGCTCACAAATAATATAAAAAGAATAAATTTGATTGCCTTGTTTGTCTTCATCCAAGTTCTAATTTTGCCACTTGATATATATACATTTTTGCATTTATACTTCAATTTTGCATTAAGCAAAATTGAAATTGAAAAAAAAAATGCAAATAGCTACCAAAATAAATTTTTAAATAATTAATAGAAATCAAAGAAAAAGGGTTCATAACAAAAGATAACACTAGAAAAAAGGCCATTATCAAAACTTTTAAAAGTGAAATAATGCAGGCAAAACTTCAGAACGAGTGTTAAAAATGAGAAAATGTAGCATTTATGCCATAAGAGATAAAAATGATGATTATAAAAATTGCTGCAATGAGAAATCAACCCCAGCTTTTGCAGCCATCACCTTTGTTAGCATCTCCTTTCAGAAGGGTTCTATATTTAGCTAGTTTCTCCTAAAACTTCCAAATAAATAGGCCTTCTATACAACAAATAATTATTTTTTATGCCATAAACAATCGTGATTTTGAAGTCAGCAATGGATTCCATGACAGGTTCAAAACAAATAGAATATATGAAAACTGGAAATGAAGAAAAAAATATTTAACTCTATTTACAAGGCAAGGCTTGAAGAGTGCTTTCAAGCTATTAAGTATTACAGACTTTTTAATAAAACATTGTATATTGTATAGTGTTTTATGATAAAATAATTTTATATCTTTTTAATATATAATTAATAAAGCTTTGATTAGGACTGACTTGTCTTGATTTTAAATTTAGACACAAAGGTACATATATGTTAACTAGCCGAATGACCCGGGCAACGCCCGTGTTTTACCCGATTGAATGTTTTGATTCAAATACTATTTGTTACAATTATAAATTGTGGTCATGTGGCCTAGTGGTCATGGCATCTGCCTGGTAAGCGGAAGGTCGTGGGTTCGATTCCCATCCCTTGACACTTTTTTTAATTTTATCTATTCTGACCAAAATCTATCCGTGAACTTCACACAGACAGAATAAGGCAATTATATAAGTAGATGATAAGACAAACCTATCATCAAAGGACTCGTTTCAAAAGATTTTTTTGTGTCTATTTTTGATATACAACATTGATGTGTGGAAATAGGTTCATTTCAGAAATTAAAACAAATTAAACATTTTTAAGAGGTAGCCCTATTTTCTTTGTATATGACTGTCCTTTAATTATAAAATCTAAAAAATAAAAAATTGAAAAGTAAAGTTCATTCCCATTGAGGTTCACTATAGGGTCTTTTATCTTCTTAGTTCTTCATCACTCTATCATGACCCACAAACCAAGCTGGGCTATCTCGATGCCATTACTTATTGAAATTATGTTTTTATTTTGCTTATTCATAGTACATGTGGTACAGGCCATGATAATCATGGTGGGTTGAAGTAGGCGACTGCTTTTACTCTAAGTGCACCACATCTCTACAAATGTGAAAAGCAGTTTGACTTTGCACTTACAAATGTTCCAGAGCCCCGTTTGGTTACTTGCACTCGCTAGTGGGGTTGGACTTTTGCAAGAATTGGGGGCCATTGGAAAATTTTTTTTTAAATCAGAAAAAAGTGCCCAATGTGGGAAATCGAACCCGGGTCGTAGCAGTCGAAAACAAATGGTTTAGACCAGGGGTGGCGAACATGCGGCCTTAAGGCCGCATGTGGCCTTTTCTTGCCCAAAATGTGGCCTTTTCATAAATTCAAAATTATAATTTTTGTTTCGCAGTTTTCAATTACTTTCATTATTTTATTGAAAATATCTAATACGAATGTCACATATATATATATATATATAACATATAATATATTTAATATAGTAAATTTAAGTATTTAAATTTCTAAAAGTAATTCAAGTGTCGTGCTAAAAATGAAGTACATAACTATACCACTATAAACTATTTAATTGCAAAGAAAATTATGTATTTTAATTTTGTGTATAAATCCCTATAATTAAATCGTACATATGTTCAAATAAATAAGCTTGAGGGATGAGTCTCTTTTAATTACATTTATTTCAAGCTTTCGGGCTCAACCGCCCTTCGACAGGACAAATTATATTAGCTACTAAAGTTTTCAAATCTAATCTATATAAACATTTGAGAGACGTCTGTGTCTCGAGTGTAATACGAGGCTTGCCGCGGGAGGGGATGAGATCTTTGAAAAAGATGGCCGTTTAGCCCATTGAATTATCGGAAATAAAAGATTATTTGTTGAATCGCAGAGTTCATGATACCGAGGGGGGTTTGGTGGCTGCAGGGAATATTACATTGTATATTTCAGGTAAATCAATTTTTCTATTGAGGCTATGGAATTTGCTTGATAGGATAGATTCAATGATTAGTCTTTGGTGTTTGTTGGCAATATTAGAATAGTGAATTTTCGGTGATGTAATGTTGAAGGAATGGCCAGTTTCATTTATGTGCTGTACTATTAAGGATCTATGGTCTAAGTTATCAATATTTCTTTTGTGTTCATGAATTCTGATATTGACATGTCTCCCGGTTTCGCCTACGTAGATTTTTGGGCAGTTCATACATTCTATGGAGTAAATAGCGTTTCGTGGTGTGCTGTTAGGTTCATTGAGTTTCATGATCTGGTTTCGGAGAAGGGATCCAGAGGTAGGTGCGCAGGTGAAGTAGAATTTATGTGCTGTACTATTAAGGATCTATGGTCTAAGTTATCAATATTTCTTTTGTGTTCATGAATTCTGATATTGACATGTCTCCCGGTTTCGCCTACGTAGATTTTTGGGCAGTTCATACATTCTATGGAGTAAATAGAGTTTCGTGGTGTGCTGTTAGGTTCATTGAGTTTCATGATCTGGTTTCGGAGAAGGGATCCAGAGGTAGGTGCGCAGGTGAAGTAGAACTACTGCAGCCACCAAACCCCCCTCGGTATCATGAACTCTGCGATTCAACAAATAATCTTTTATTTCCGATAATTCAATGGGCTAAACGGCCATCTTTTTCAAAGATCTCATCCCCTCCCACGGCAAGCCTCGTATTACACTCGAGACACAGGCGTCTCTCAAATGTTTATATAGATTAGATTTGAAAACTTTAGTAGCTAATATAATTTGTCCTGTCGAAGGGCGGTTGAGCCCGAAAGCTTGAAATAAATGTAATTAAAAGAGACTCATCCCTCAAGCTTATTTATTCGAACATAATATTATGGGATTACCTATTAAATCGTACATATATTTATATATATGGATGCGGCCTTCTCAAAGATGGTAAAATGAAAATTGGCCTTCTAATATAAAAAGCTTCGCCACCCCTGGTTTAGACCATCCTTCCACTGACCCCTTCTTGAAATTAGGTGTAGTTCCTTATTGTTTCATTCTATCTGTACAATTTTCACTGCACCATTTTCAGAAATGTCATTACATATTGAAACTGTGTGTAGTTTTTAATTGTTTCATTCTATCTGTACAATTTTCACTGCACCATTTTCAGAAATGCTGCTGTGTCCAGGTATCTGGCCAAAAACGACGTTGTTGCCATTCCCTCAGCTGGTAATCTACACATTTATACACCACATTTCACCATCATGTCTTCACATTCATTCATTAACACCAATAAAAGTAAAAATTGAATACTGTAGAACCTCCATGAGAGGATACTCACGCTAAAGGACACCTCTCTATAAAGAATAGTTTTAATTTGCAAAATTACCATTTTTACTATTTAGCAACTCTCTGGTAAGAGGACACCTCTCCCTAAAGGACACTTTAGCTTTGCAATTAGGTGTTGTCTTTTACAGGGAAGTTCTACTGTATAAAGCAATAATGTTTCATAAATATATCCATTAAGCTGTATGTTTCTTTTTCAAATAAAATAAATTTCTACCTGACTTACTGCGATGGAAAAAATATTGGGAGGGCTTGGGTCATTAGTGGTAAACCCTCTCAGCGGTTTCGCCAATTTAATCTACCAGACCACTTCTTAGAGCTTTAATACTGATTTGGATGATTATATATACTACACTGAATGGACAACTTTTTCAGAGCCAAAATGTCCTTTAGAAATTGGTGTTCTCTTACTAGAGAGGTGATAATGAGTGTCCTCTCATGGTTGCTACCTAGGTATATCAGTGAGCCTATTTGCTACTGTGCCAATGTAGACTCGCTGCCACACAGGGTTGTGGGTGTGTTGTAGAGGATCCCCAATTCCCAGAGAAGCAGGATGAAATCATGCTCAAATGGTATTTGATCACTTCCAACATGGCGTGCAGTGGGTGAAGCCAGCTTGTTGCAGCTTCAGCAAGCCCCTCCTCTACTTCAAAGTGGCCATGATTGAAGCTGAGTCCTCCGCTGACTTCGGCTCTGTCTTCACCATCAACAAAAAAACCTGCAAATTCTCCTGGGTAGGAAATGTCTTCCAAGTTTGCACATTGCAGACATCTTTTGTTGGTCTGCCATTTCCAGTATTCATAATTGGAATTGAATCCTCGTACTAAAAAGTTTTACATATAATTTATCAATTGAGAGATTACACTGCACCTTTTGTTAAGGTGTGTGACTTAAAAAAAAATAAACAGTGGGGTTTTATTTGCAAGCTGGTGGACCTGGGTAGGTCTGTGCTTGGGGAAGATGATTAGGCACAGTTTGTATTATAGATTAAAAACACAAGGTAACAAGACCAAATCCAAATAAATAAATTGTGTATGGCATTATAGCAATGACATTGTTACCAAAATGTTACACCCTCTTTATTTGGATTTGGTGTTATTAACTCTTTGTGTTTTTAATCTTGGGGTAGAGGAAGACTTGCATGGCTGTAGATGAAGTTGAGCTTCAAGTCCACTGGTGGTAGACTTCCATACAAAGAAGAGGCCAGGGTCCTGTAAATGAAGAACTTGAGACTTATTATCTCTTCACTTGTGTCAGTTCCTGACATCATGTGGCCAGCAATGCCAGCCAAAGCATACTGTCTCACCAACTCGTTGGTATTGATATTGAAGCATTCATAGACAATCAGCTATATAGGGTATAGAGAGTTTCAAATTATAGTTGTGGTTATATCACTCCAATATATCTGATTTACATATTGATGAGGCTGAAGTGGGGATGTAAATCTCAGTTTATTTGATGGTGGTAGGGCGTTGTCCTGGTGGGCTATGGTCACCAGGGCCCGTTCCAAGGCTGGGTTCGGGGTCCGGTCTCGGAGGGTCGTTCTCCGGTTCTCGTCGGTGCAGTTGTAGGCGTTGTTGTTTCTGATACCAGACATCTTGCGGTCGCGGGTCAAGGAAGGAGAGATATAAAAATATATATATAATAAAAAAATGTGACGAAGCTCCTAGTGATAACTCTCACGTTGTATCTTTTTAGCCTTCCGCGAAAAAGGTGGTCAGTGGTCAAATACAACTTGTACCTGTTATCTCTGTGATGCCGTTTCACTGATAAATAATAAATAAACAAAATTTAAAATAATTTTTTAACGGTCACGTGTATTTCCGGTCGGTTGCTTGTTGACACACAACAATATGTAATGGTCTGAAGATGAACCCGAGTTCTACCTGATGATATAATGGCTTGGAAATTGTGTTATTGTTTCTTATCCCCTTGTGCAAAGATTACACAAATTCCATGAGTCCATGATCTCATGGAATGGGGGTGTAGGGGTGCAGCTTTCGTTGATCATGGCACCATGATCCAGGCACAATTTGGTGAAGTCTGACTTTGCCTCTTGAAAATTATTCATAATATGGCATGGTTATGATATAGATCTTGTATTAGTTGTATATAATTCTCTATACAAAACTTTATTACTTTAAAACTTTAGATGCACTAATCAGGACCTTTGGGAGAGGCTGATGCTTATCATAAAACAGCTCAAGAAGCATGAACTCATGGAATTCGTGTAATCTTCACACAGGGGATAAGAAACAACAACAGCAACAAACTTTATTACAGTCTTCCTTAACTGGAACCCAAACTATCTTTGGGCGCTTGTCTTTGGATGTGTTGTAAGTTGTGGGTAAAAATAACTTGGCACAGCCTGCAATTTTATTACACTTTGTACATCGTACTACGTTGAGAATTTATAGTGTGAATTATGCACACACATTGAGAATTTAGTGTGATTTGTTGTTGACATAAATATGTTGTAATACCATGAAAAAGTTTGGCGTTCAGCCAACTGAAATATTGGTAAAAAAAATTATATTTTAATCCAAAATATGCCTTTATTATTAAATAAATTCAATAGATCCCCTTTTAACTCAAATTTGTACTAAGTAAATATATTTAATACAGTAGAACCTCTCTTTAAAGGACACCTAATTTCAGAGCCAAAGTGTCCTTTAGGGAGAGATCTCCTCTTACCGGAGATTGCTAAATAGAAAAATGGTAATTTTGAAAATAAAAACTGTCGTTTCTAGAGAAGTGTCCACTAGCAGGATGTCTGCTAAAGGGAGGTTATACTGTATTTTTAAAGGAATCTGCTCATTCACAGAGCTAACACATCCACTGTCTAGATGTAAGACTTCCTTGTAGATCCCCAGTCTAACTGGTGTTCTACCAGCTGGCTGCCACCAACCACTACGTCCCTGCGGCCATGTCTGTCTACTATAACACCCCCAGCCTGCTGTGGAACTCCCTCGAACCTCCAGGCCTGCAGCCGTATGTTCGGGAGATGGTGGACAGCATCCAGCCTTTCCTCACTGCCCCAGAGTAAGTACAGCTTCTCTCACCTAATGTGGCTTGAAAGATTTTACCTATTTTTGCCTAAATAAAGTATCAACTTTTTTTTTCTTATCTACACACAATCATATTAGGGTATCAAACTTGTAGAGCTTGTTACAAAAATACAGTTTGAAATGTTTTGAGAATAGAGCGAAATCCCCAAATAGATCTTTAATTTGAAAGACATATGTTGGATAAAAAAGAAATTATTTACCAATATTTCAGTTGGCTGAACATAATGTATTTATGTGAAGTACAACCCGTTTATTGTATACATAAATATTGTTATACCTTGTAAAGGTTCGTAAATAACTTTTTTTAATCCAATATACAGTAGAACCTCCCTGTAAAGGACACCTAATTTCAGAGCCAAAGTGTCCTTTAGGGAGAGGTCTCCTCTTACCGGAGATTGCTAAATAGAAAAATGGTGATTTTGAAAATGAAACTGTCCTTTGTAGAGAGGTGTCCTCTAGCATGAGTATCCTCTCTTGGAGATTCTACTGTATATGCCTTTTTAATTAAATTTTGAAATGTATCTGTTACATTGAGGATTTCTAAGAGAGGGATTGTACAGGTTGGCAAGGACCCTGGCCCCCCACACACTGGTGGTTGGTCCCTCAGGGGCTGGCAAGACCATCCTGATCCGTGCAGCATGCCTCCATCTCAACCTGCACTACCAAGAGGTGGGTGTTCTACACAGCATCACTCTGGACCAAGATTATATCTTGTCAGTTTGAAAAATTACACTAGGCAAATGTCATTTATTTTGATAAGGTACCATTTGGATTTAGAATTAAAACACAAGGTAAATAAGACCAAATACAAATTAATTAATAATGTGTGATGTTTTGGTAGCACTGTTGTTGTTTCTTATCCCCTTGTGTAAAGAGAACATAAATTCCATGAGTCCATGCTCCTCTAGCTATTTTATGATAAGCAGCGGCCTCTCCCAAAGGTCCTGTTTAGTGCATCTAATGTAAGCCAAAATGTGTTCTGGAGCTGCAGGTGCCAAGCTACATTTTGGGCAAGTGGGGTAGATTTTGTTATTATTTTCTATCTTCAATGGCTTGAGATGTCCTGTTCTTGTCATGTCACTTCCATAGCATATTCCCCAAATACAATAGACTCATTCTAGAATCTTTAATCTCCAAAGACAATAATAGCATAAACAGAAGAATGGATCTACCCCAACAGTTCCAGCATATTCAACGTAGATGATGCCAACCCCCATTGTAACTGTACCCTCTACAACTGGAAACTTTTTTAATTTTTGATTTTTTAAATGTATTTCTCTGAATCTCTATTGTATCTGTTGCACGCCTTTGCAGAGCCAGTAGCCTGATGAAGCGCGACTGCGCGAAAGATTGCCTCCCGATACCTTAATAAAGAAACTCAGAAAATATTTTAAATTTATTTAACTCAATTATAATTCTAAGGTAGTAAGACCAAATCCAGTATGGGGAAATTTCTTATTTAACTGTGTTACCATGGGAACATGCACCATATAACAACCTTCTCACCGATTCAAAAATTCCACAATGACGCCAGCCTTTACAAAATTTTGGAATGCCTGTCACTTTCCAACTGGCATATCTCCATTTTTTTTTCTTATGGCATAAAACTTAGTCCATCCAACTTCACTAGCAAAGTAACTTTGTGAAATTTGGAAGATTTCCTGATTCTCTCTTTCTTCCTTCTGGTATTTCTTGAAATGAAGCTGACCTGGATTGACACAGCCTTCATATTTGCCACAGCTACTATTGTTCCATTTACACAGCCCATGTTTGCCTAGCTGATTACAAGGGGTCATGTTTATTTTAGCCTTCTTTTTGATGGGAGAAGCTTCTTTTTTTTTTATAGG
This sequence comes from Cordylochernes scorpioides, assembly GCA_030710605.1. NCBI lineage: Eukaryota > Metazoa > Arthropoda > Arachnida > Pseudoscorpiones > Chernetidae > Cordylochernes > Cordylochernes scorpioides. The sequence continues at coordinate 27,250,367 of CP092884.1, read as the reverse complement.
ATAAATGGTGATAAGCTTGTCTTGTAAATATTAGACCATTTCTGAGATGCCACCCTTCAGTGAAGCATATAAAAGCATAATTGTCCAATACAGTATTAGAGCTCTAAGAAGTGGTTTGGTGGATTAAATTGGTGAAATATCTGGGAGGGTTCACCACTGATGAGCCAAGCTCTTCCAATATTTTTTCATGGCAGTAAGGACTGTAGAAGTTTGTTTTATTTGTAAAATAAATATCTGTGCTTAAGTGGTTTCATTTCTTATACAAAGATGGCACATTATTGCTTTATATCAGGTTTGTGTAACTTTTGTCTTGAAACAATAGAATTGCTTTAGAAGATTACCTAATGTGTTATAACCACGACTAGCAATATGTATCTGTGGAGATGGTGGTTGCGTGATGTGTTGGTGTGGCTTGTGGAAAGGCCGCTGATAAAATTATAATTAAAATTAATTTATTTAAAGCCAGAAATATATAAAGAGAATAGAAGTAACGGCTGTTGGGATCAAGCCTTCTTGTTTACTGCCGAGTCGCCAGAGTGTCTCCGATGCTCGCGCATGCGTAGTCAGGTTGACGCTCGTGGTTGCCGAGGCCGTCCACTGCCCGTGTGTGTAGTGGAGCTTTGTCCCAGTTCGCGCTCGCTGAAGCAAAGTGTGGTCGCCACATATCCTTTATATTAACCTAAATAAGGAGCTTAAATTGTGATATTTGATATGAGCCTAAAACAATGATTTTTTGCTGCATATAAATTGATGTATTTGTTGTAATTTAACCTGCAGGAATACATTGGTGTGCTAAAAGACCATTTCTGTTAAGAGTCCTAGATTCAAATCATAGTATACAAGTTGGTTATTCGTCTGAATTTTTTTAAAATCTGGCATTATGGCAAATTTATTGATTCGAATCTGTGTGATTTGCGCCCAGAGATCAAGAAAAACACATTGTCTCTGTGTATTTTAAACAGGAAAAGTGCCATTTTCATTGAAGATCATTTGTTGGTTGGAACAGAACAAACACAGCCACATCAACCAATGATTTATTTAACTCCTGATGTTTCAGTGACTTGCTGTCACTGAAATGTCTGAGGTTAAATAAATCATTGGTTGATGTGTCTGTTCTGGATGAATACAATGATCTTTAATCAAGGTATCCTCTTTGACTTATATAAATTTTACAAGTCGGCAGTCAACGTGTCAGAATGAGAATAATGGATTCGTCGAATGTCGCGGTTTTTTTAGATGAGGAAAGTGAAGATTATAACGCGGCTGATTCCATACTTGTCTTTTCAGTGATACGCTAACCTTGATGTATGCACGGTGTAATCTGTGGCCACTGGACATGTGTCGGACCTGGAGGCTGTTGTTGGGTTCTGTGCTGCCTCGAGTATAGGGACTCTATCTGTGCTTCCTTCCTGCAGTGAATCTGTATAAGACCAATGGTCTTAATAATGCTATATGTGTATATTTTCTATTCTACCCATCACCTTGATATAATTACTGTATTTTTTGGCTTCAGCTGAATGCCTTGGAGTTCACCAGAGATGTCCTCTCCAACTCTGAGATCAACATCACCAATGTTCTGAAAAAAGGTTTGGATCTTCATATCTCAATTATTGTTTGCACATTTTCCTTTTAAATTAACATACTTCTTTGAACAAGAGTGTCCTTGTTTGAAAGATCTTCTCTAACATGACCAAACTTAGCAAAGAGACATACATTATTACATTTAAAGTATTTCATTAAATGAAATGATGAACCTGGTGGCATAGAAATATTTCTGAAGAGAATTTGTTGGTTGGAAGTTGATTCGGAGAAAAACACAGCCACATCAACCAATAGTTTTTTTAAACCCTGATGTTTCAGTGACTTCCTGTCACTGTCTTCAGGGTAATGATTACTTTCAATCCTAGTTCTACTTATATACATACATGATTTTCTGAAATGCATTCAAATATACATAAAAATATTATATATTTTTTTAATCTACAGTTGAACCTCTCAATAAAGGTTACCTAGTTGCAGAGCAAAAACACCCTTTAGGGTACCCTATTAGGGTATAAAGCTTATAGAGCTTGTTGATGGTGTCTGCTGGGGATGATTAGAGCTTATCAATGGATGAGTCAATACAGCCAATAATGTGTTTTGGGGTGTGGGTTGACACTTAGTATCTAGTAGTAGGAAAACCTTGCAACCATTCTGGAAAGTCATTGTCCGTAGATGACCAGACTTAAGTCTGTAAATCAAAGACTGTTGTTCTCTTGGGAGGACAGAACTGGTGCTTGTCCCTCCTGCTCTGTACCAGTCATGTGCAGCATTAGATTTCCATTCCTGCAGGCATTGGGTTCTGATGGTATAGAGGAGGTCTCTTTCCTCCATTTGGGTGGTAGATTCCCTTTAGCTATCAGTGAATGTGTTGTGTTAAATTTTGATAATCATATTAACCAACTATATAATACAGCACTGACTTTAAATCAAGTTAAAGCTCTGATCCCTTGAATTAGATTGATGCTAATCAGTCATTCATCTGTCATGATGATAAGCTAATCAAATAACAGACTATAAATTGATTTAAAAATCTCCTGGACACTAATTAAATAATTGAACAGGTTTCTGGAGATGAGTTTATTTTTATTAAAGCAGTCTCAAGCTAGGCATCAGGTGGCGTTTTATTTGTTTATTTGTTCTCCAGTAGAAGGGCAGAGATGCCCGAAAGCTTGATACTGCTTTAATAAAATGAAAAGAAATTCACCTTCAAAAACCTGTTTAATTGTTTAATTGACAGACTATAATTCAACACACTTTTTATTCAACCAAAAGCTCTGATTCCTTAAGGGTAATGGATTAAGGAAATTATAGACTATATGTTATTATGTAGTGTTTCTCCCTCCCAATAGCCGGGTAAACAATGTGTGGTGTAGCTACCTCAGTGGCCCCTTGTGTCATCCACTTCCGGAACCTGGATTTGGCCTACACTGGACTGAAGGAAGCTGGAGGTAATCTGTTCTCTACCTGTTTCTTCACCTATCCATAAGTCTCCGTGATGGAGGCTGCTGTCGTCAGTTGGGTGGCTATCCACCACATGACAGTCAGACTGTACTCAAGCAATTTATACCATTTAACGCACAAGTCTTTTATAAATAAAACAAACACAAGGTAATAAGACCAAATCCAAATAAATAAATAGGGGGTGACGTTTTGGTAACAGCGTTGTTACCATCTTCAGACAAAAGTAGTGAATGTAATCAGTATCATATAAGAAAATAAGATCTAATACAAATAATTTAATAGTGCATAACGTTTCGGCAACAGCATTATCACCATCATCAGACAAAAGTATAAAATGATCTTTTTTTAAAATTCTTTTGTCTGATGATGGTAACAATGCTGTTACCAAAACGTCACACACTATTTATTTATTTGGATTTGGTCTTATTACCTTGTGTTTATGATCTATAATCCAATATTAAAATAAGGTAATAAGACCTAATCCAAATAAATAAATAGTGTGTGACGTTTCGGTAACAGCGTTGTTACCATCTTCAGACAAAAGTATTGAATGAGAAATTTTACCACAGCATGTTTTAAATAATTACTGTTATCAAGTGTGTAAACTAGATAACAGATAAGAAGATATTTATCTGATACACACTTGATAACAGTAACTATTTAAAACATGCTGTGGTAAAATTTCTCATTCAGTACTTTTGTCTGAAGATGGTAACAATGCTGTTACCGAAACGTCACACACTATTTATTTATTTGGATTTGGTCTTATTACCTTGTTTTATAATCTATAATCCAAATTGTGCATTATCATTATAAATAAGAGAGACACTTCCTACTCTTTGAAAAAATAGTACAAATGTGATATTGTACTGGGATAAGGTGCATAAGTTAAGAAAAAAAAAAAAGGTATCTCCTTATTGTGCAACTTTTAGATGCCTTTTTTTTTCTTACTTCCTATTCTTCTTACTGTATTGGGATGGCCTGGCTCATCAGTGGTGAACCTTCCCAGAAGTTTCACTAGTTTAATCAACTTTACTGCTATGCATGTTTCTACTATTGTATTGAGATATAATCTGTTTATATACCTGGGACTTTATATAGAGGAATTCTTGGTTGAGGTATTTAATGAATCTATGGACAGTAGATATATATATTAGAGATACTTAAATTGACTGTTTCTCTTCTACAAATAATACGCATGAAGGTCAGTAAGCATAGAACTACAAGGTAATAATACCAAATTCAAATAAATGCATATCGTGAAACGTTTCAGTATCCATTATTTGTTACCATTATTGGATCCTACAGGAACTGCAATAACTGTTACAACACTCAACTCACTCTGGACCATATATACCCGGCCATCCTTGCAGCCCTCTATATGGCAGACATCAATCCAGAAGAGGACATTCATATGAAAAAGGCACCTCAGTTGGCTGGTATTGTGATCAGGGTGCATGGACTGCTGATCTGATCTGCTCCATGGACTAGACACCACTACCACCATTATTGGACAAAAGATTAAAATGTCTTTTTTCTGATGATGGTAACAATGCTATTACCAAAATGCCACATACTATTTATTTATTTGGATTTGGTCTTATTATCTTGTAGTTCTAATCTATAATCCAAATTGTGCCTTATCACATGTCAGTAGGCATAATTTAAACATTAGTGCACCATCTATATATAAAACAATAATATCCTTTTATAGCACCATTTGTTTTTTTATTATGCTAAAACATTTGTCTGTATATAGATACTGTGCTTAATGTGCCTTAATATATATGTGGTAGTCTTTATATAGTTACAAGAAAATAAGGCCAAATCAAATGAATTAATAGTGTGTGACATTTCAGTAACAGCGTTGTTACCATCATCGGACAAAAGAATAAATGAGAGATTTATTATATCACATTTGTTATTTTGTCTGATGATGGTAACAACACTGTTACTGAAATGTCACACACTAATAAATTATTTGGATTAGGTCTGAATTCTTGTAGCTATAATTTATAATCCAAATTGTGCTTTATCATTGTTAAAGAGATGTAAGAAACCTAGTGTACATCTGCCCAGGCACCAAGCACGTCCACATCCTGATGTCCCTCATTCAGAACTTCAACAAGGACCACGACCTCCCTGTGGTTGCTGTGGCGTCGGTTCACGACACCTCCAACTTGCCCTCCAGTATTTTCTCCGTTTTCCTCCACACCATCACCATTGAGGTGGGTTTTTACTCCTGTTGTCCTTGTAAACTGCCATTCCAGTGTTTATCTCAGCACATAGGTTGGCAGTCTTCTTAGCCCGCAGTCTCTTTTTCAGACATTTCATAGGATCTCCAAATTGGCCATGAACTCAGCATTCTCTGTTTGTACTCTAAACCTCCTTCCAGTAGTGCAAGTAACCATTCTAAGTTTGAGAAAAATATCCAAGCATTTAGCCCAAGATGACGCTTAACATAGGGTCAAGTAGAGGTAACATGCTTTACCCACTTACAACAGGTTTCACTTATTTTATAAATTCCTTTTAAATCCTGTACATCTATCTTGTACTGACAAGGACAAACAAACTATGGCCTCAAAGCTTGTCTAGTGACAATATCAAGAACCTGTTTGATTGCAGATATGTATACAGTTAAACCTGTCTATAGCGCCCCCTCTTGGGACTCGCCAAAATAGGAGGCTATAGAGATGGGGTGCTATAGACAGGTCACTTTTAATGTAAAATGCATCGTACTACATATTTAAAATCGGGCGCTATAGACAGGTTTAACTGTATATTTTTATAATTATTAATATTATAATTCTTCGAAATTGCATAAAATTATTTTAAATAGTTAATTAACTACTACATCCAAGGTTTATTTTCTAATTTATTCAAATTGACGAGCTTTTGAGTTCAAGAACTTTTCTACAGGCATTTATTCTAAATATATACATTTAAAATAAATATTTGTACACAGCCTGCGACTGGATTTGAGTCCATCAGACCTGCTTTGAGTATTGCTTTTATAAAATTTTCTTAAAATGTTTACTGATTCTTTGATACCAAACACCTTAATTTTTTATTGGAGACTGAATTCATGAATCAAATTTACATTCTAGGTAGGGTGGCAAGCATATAGGTCCTGTCTTGAGGCTCCCATACATTCCAAGAGGTGGTCTGGTGAGGCCTCTTTGATTCTGCAGAGTTGGTTAACAGATAGAACATAGTAACAGCATATCTTGCCCTCTACTTTGGGGGATAATCTTGTAAATGACTAAATGTCTTAATAAATGTTTTGTGTGTCTGGTAAAATGGGTATCATGACCTTATAAGCCTTCTTGGACTTGGGTCTGACAATAATGTTACCATGATATTTACATGCACCAAGTTTACTTATTTGGAATTTGATTTTGTTACCTCCAAGAGGGAGAGAGATTTCCACCTAATCTTCAATATTTATCTGTGTTACTCTAAATAGATAAGAGGCACATTTTTATTGAGATACCATAGGTTTTTGTTGTCTTCCTGTTGAATGGGGATGCCCCAAGGTTATAGTTGGAGTGTCTATAGCAGCACTCCCACATATTCTTGTATTAGAGCCTTGATGTTATCAGTTAAACCACTGTTCACTACATGCTGCTCAAACATTTCTCATTAATCCTTAGAATCTCAAATATGCAAACAGACTGACCTACTTCTGATATAATGAGAGCAAATGGTTTAGAAAAGATGTTGATGTTGGGAAAAATTGAAGGAAGAGAGGCATACTTGCTTTGAGCTGGCTAGAAGGAATCAAGAAAACTACCACACTAAATGAACTAAGAATGATGGTCATCATGGTCATTAACAGATCAAAGTCACCCAAAGTTGAACTCGATGAACGCTAATAACACACACAACTATTTATTTGTATACTTTAATTCTGACCCATTCAACATCTTTGAAGGAATCTCCAATTCCCTTTTAGATTGTTATCTTCAATTCAATCTTAGGTTGAATGGTCATTTGAAAGGGTTTTAAAAATTTACTAAAATTTAGTTAATTGAATTAGAAATGTGATCTATATATATTCAACACAAAGAAAATAATATTAGCATATGCATTTCAAAGTCACATATTATAAAAGGAAAGGAATATATTGAAGGTGTCAATGGTGTTGTGGCAGTCCCTGTCAGAGGAGAGCAGGAGGGATGTCATAAGCCAGCTGCTGTCCAGCACTGTGTCAGCTCCCTCAGTCTCCCCTGGCTACATTGCCCAGCGGACTGCTGTGAGTGGTCCATCTCTCTCTCTCTCCTTGTCTCTCTGTCACATTGTCACCACAGGGCTTCCTCCTGGGGGACCTGGTGGACACCTTCACTCATGCCATGCACTCCGCTCTCAGTCGGATACAGGACTTCAGGTAGGTGGACACTCAGTCTTCTCTGACATGGGAGTAACTACATTCTTCAGGCCTATTGATTGGTACAGTAAGGGGGTTGGTGGAAGGGTGGTCTTTAACCATTGGTTTTCAACCGCTAAGACCCGGTGTTGTAGATAAATGATAAAAATAACTTTGACTTGTGCTTAATTAATAGGGAGAAAATCTTACTTTTGATAAATAATCTTTGAGATAATAAACTTAGTGATAATAAACTTATAGATAAAAAAACTTGTTGGTAATAAAACTTATAGATTATAAAACTTGTGTGTTGGTATTCAAACTTTTAGATAAAAAACTTAGATGTAATAAAACTTATCGATAAATAAAAACACTATTTATAAACATTTTGGTAGAAAAACTTGCTTAAATATATGTTCAAAATAGTGTACTTAACTTGGATAATTTAAGACTGACATTGGATTAAATTTTGTTACTTTAATTAAAACATAAGGATTAAATATGAAAATGTTTGACGCGCGTTTAAATGGCGTCACTGTTCCTCTTGATAAAAGTTCTTTCTAATGCTTCTTTTTTCCGCCGCGCATGCGCACCACACGGATTCCTCGTCACCAACTACGGAGGCACACCACTTCACACCGGCGGTGGCGCCGCCAGGGGAGCTTAGCTAGATTTGGTCAATCTAACCTCTCCATACTCCCGGCCGGGCCTGTGGTTAGGGTCAAATCACTCTGCACAGGCAAAACAGCTACCTTGTTCACTGGACGACGAAGTAGTCCTTTACCTGTACGCAATTCTACAGTTCTGACCAGCATATCTGGACCGTGGAAGGTTTTTGATACTCTACCAAGTATCCATGAAGAAGAACAGATGCTTTGTTCCATGATCAAGACTATATCTCCAATTTTTACATTTGGTTTGGCTGATTTCCACTTTCCTCTTTTCTGGAGATTTATGACATATTCTTTTTTCCAACGCAAAATGAATAATTTTTTTAATTCTTGGATATGTTTCCATCTTGCAGATAGGTTAATATTTAAATTTGCATGCTGGTTGTCTGTTTCTGGTAAGTTAGATGTGCTTGGGCCTGAAAGGAAATGTGCTGGAGTTAGAGCTTCAAGATCATTAGGATCTTCACTTAAGGGGGTTAATGGTCTTTGATTTAGTGTTGCTTCAATCTGGGTGAGAAAAGTTGTGAGTTCTTCAAAGGTTAACAGTGATGATCCAATAACTTTCTTGAGTATCATTTTTACAGATTTTATGTTTGATTCCCAGATTCCCCCAAAATGGGGTGCATGGAGAGGCATAAAATGCCAATTAATCTCTGAATATGTTATGTAATCTTGTATTTCAGAAGCATGTAGCAATGCATATTGTTCATTGAGAAATTTAGCTGCTCCTTTAAAATTGGTTCCATTGTCAGAATATATTTTTTAAGCGAGTACCTCGTCTTGATGTGAATCTTCTTAATGCTGCGATAAATGAACCGGTTGAAAGATCTGACACTAATTCAAGATGAATTGCTTTTGTTGCAAAACATACGAAAAGGGCAATATAAGATTTTAGTTTAACTCGGGATCTTGGTAATCTGGGTTTTGTCAGTATTGGACCTGCTAGGTCAACACCTGTTCTTGCAAAGGACCTAATATAGGTTGTTCTTGAAGAATGCAATTCACCCATTAGTTGTGTATTAGGCCGGGCATTGACTTTGAAACACTGAACACAATTTTTCAAAATTTGTTTAACAAAAGATCTTCCATTAATTATCCAATATGTTCTCCTTAAAATTGAGCAGGTTAAGTTGAAACTTGAATGAAAATGCTCCTGGTGACATTGTCTTATGATAAGTTCAGTTACATGTGACTTGGGCAGAAGAATTATCGGATGTTTTTGGAATTCAGACAGAGAAGACAGTTTATAAGCCTTCCTCCAACTCTTAGAATGCCATTTTGATCAATAAATGGATTTAAACATAAAAGTTTGTTGGTCTTTGGTAATGCTTTGGAACTTAAAAAGGGCATTAATTTCAACTGAGAAATAACATTCTTGGACAACTTTGGTTATTTTTAACTCTGATGATCTAATTTCTTTGGTTGTCAAAGTTCCACTAAATTTATTGGATGGATACCTAGAATTATTAATAAATCTTAAGCACCATGCTAGAGTTCTTTTCATTCTGCTATAAGAAGAAAATCTTGTAATAGAATCGGGTAAACTATGTGATTTGACATCTTCCGCACTTGAATAGTGTATTTGAATTAGTTCTCCGTATGATTGCACAATTTCACTTTCTTCAACCACTGATTCCTTATTACTTGATATTTTTGAATCAAATGTAGTCAACCAGGAAGGTCCATTCCACCATAAATGGTGATCAACAAGCTTACTTGGCAGTATTCCCCTGCTTGCACAATCTGCTGGATTTACAACTCCTGGAACATGATGCCATTGATCAACTCTTGAAGTTTTTTGAATTTTCTCAACTCTGTTTGATATGTAAACCTTCCATTTTGAAGGACTGGATTGTATCCAACACAAAGTGATTTTAGAATCTGTCCAAAGAAAAGTCTCTTTTATCTGGAATGGAAGTGTTAACTTAATTGAATCAACTAGTTGACTCAACAGATGAGCTGCACAGAGTTCTAAGCATGGAAGAGTAGGGGCCTTGAGTGATGCAACTCTTGTTTTGGCTGCTAGAAGCTGGATCTTCACATCATTCTGTGTTTCACATCTCAGATAGCATACTGCAGCATAAGCCTTAGCTGAAGCATCAGCGAACCCATGAAGTTGCATCCGGACTTCATCCTCTTTAGGAATAATAGCTAAATATCTGGGGATCATAACTTGAGATAAATATCCAATTTCTTTTTTAAACTGAGCCCATAGGTTTACTATATCATCAGGTAGATAATCATCCCAATCCAGTTGGAGCTTCCAAGCATCTTGCATTAATATTTTGAGTAAAATTATGGAAGGAGATATAATTCCTAAGGGATCAAAAAATTGAGCTATTACTGATAACAACTGCCTTTTTGTTTTTACATCCATGGCATCTTGTACTTTAACTTGAAAAGCATCTTTAGTTGTATTCCAGATAAGTCCTAGTAGGTTTATAGTTAAGTCGTTTTCAATTGGAACCATACTGATATCATATTTATCTTCATTTGGAAGTGCTTCTAGGACTTTTGGAACATTTGAGGCCCATTTTCTTAAATGAAAACCTCCTCTCCTCATTATTTTATTTAACTGGATAATAAGATCTTTAGCTTCTTCTACAGAATTTGCTCCTGAGAGCATATCATCAAGATAAAAATTGGTTAAAATTGCTTTAGATGCTTGAGGAAATTGTTCTTGTTCATCATGAGCTAATGTTTTCAAGGTCTTTATAGCTAGGTATGGTGCACTGGTTGTGCCGTAAGTCACTGTTACTAATTGGTATTCTTTGATTGGTTCGTTAGGAGATGCTCGCCATAAAATTCTTTGAAAACAACAATCAGCTGGGTTTAACCTTATTTGCTGGTACATTTTTTCTATGTCAGCAGTAAGTGCTATTGAATAGGTTCTGAACTTTATTAATATATTAAAGATATCTTCTTGTAGTTTAGGACCACAATAAAGTAAGTCATTTAATGATAACCCAGTGCTAGTCCTTGCCGATGCATCGAACACCACCCTGAGTTTTGTTGTTGTACTTTGATCTCTTAATACTGCATGATAGGGCATATAATATACTTGATGAGATGGTTGCTCTGGTTCAATTTCATTGATAACTTCCATATGGCCAAGATTTAGATATTCCTGCATGAATTCTCTCACATGTTGTGAATATACCGGGTTTTGATGGAAGCGTCTTTCCAAAGAAAGGAATCTTCTTAAGGCTTGAGATTTTGAATCTCCTAATTGATCATTCATTTTATTATGGTTAAGCCTAAATGGCAATGAAACTACATTTCTCCCTTTTTCATCTCTGAATGTTGTATTTCTAAATATATTCTCACATTCTAATTCTTCTGTGTTCATTTCTTCCTTGTGCGTAGGAATGCTTTCCGTATCCCAAAATTTTTTAACAATATCATCTAGTTCAGCTGAAGAATGATTAACATGTATTTGTTGAATGGATGTGCTAGTAGTGTTATTGGGCATATTTGATCTACCTGAAATGATCCAACCTAACTTTGAATTCATAGCTGAGGGTGCATCTCTTGGACCCTTAATCAAACCTGGTTCAATAAGATCTAAATATAAATCAGCTCCTATAATTATATCTATAGGTCTAGGAATATAAAATTCAGGATCAGCAAGTTTCAAATTATTTAAATGAGGCCAAACTGGGTTATGCGTATAAAAATTAGAGCTTTAGTTTCAAACTTGTAATTATCATAAATGGAAGAAAGTTTTAACTTTATTACCTTATTAACTTGTGATTGTATGGTTGAATTAAATCCTGCAATCCAGAGCTTCTTCATCTCAGGAGGAGGGCAGGAGAAAGTGTCCCTCAGGCAGAGAATCAGCAAGGCCATTGACTACATATCTCGGGACCTGGCCAGCTCTGATGTCCTGCATGCCCTTCCCTGTGAGGAACGCTTCACGATTTTGCATGTCATCCTTGCGCAGGGGCCATGCCTTCCCTGTGAGGAGGTATCCCCTCGGCAGCCTGACCCCTGCAACCAGCTCAGCAAGGTCCCTGACGAGAACCTCCTCAACCAGGTGGAGTTGGTGGCCAGTAATCTTGACCAGGTGGAGCTGGTGGCCAGCAACTTCGCTGGACTCCTGGAGAACCAGCGCGGGGTGGATGCAGCAAGCTCTCACCTAGACACCAAAACCTTCTCTCACTTCAAGCAAGCTGCTAACTCCCTGGGCTGTCCCAAGGCCCACTACAACCTGGGAGTGTGCTATGAGAATGGCCATGGCACCTCCCCAGACCTACATCTGGCTGTTCAGCACTACCTAATGGCAGCCAGGGAGGGCCACGCTAGCGCCCTCTACAACCTCGGCATGTTCTGCCTGCAGGGGCTGGGGGGCTTGGAGTGCAGCGAGACCCACGCTCTGACCTGCATGCAGAAAGCTGCCTGTAAACTGCTGCCAGAGGCCCTGCTGTACATGGGGGTGTACTTCCACGAGAGGAACAAGTCCACCAAGGCTGTGAAGTACTTCAGTCAGGCAGCCCAACAGAATAATGCTGAAGCCCAGTTCTATCTCTGCCTGTGTTACCACCATGGCTGGGGAGTGGCCATCAGCCAATCACAGTCCAGACAATGCTTTGCCGCCGCCTCGTCTGCAGGGCACACCGATGCTGCACGTTGGCTGGCCCTCCACCAGGAAAGTCGCCCTATCAACATCTCATTCTCTGCCTCGGACCTCAAGTCCCAAGACTCTTCAAACTCCATCAATCCCAAGAGTCCTTCAGCCTACCTCGATGTGGTCATGAGTCCGGTGTTTTGTGCCGCCCCTCATTAGCTTCTCTCCACAGAGTGAGCGGACTTCCTTTGACCAGGGGTTGAACTTGTTCTGGTCCTCTTCTTTCTTCTACAATAGTATGGACAGGAGATACAATTATAGGAACCTATACCATATTGGTGATCTGGTTTCTCAACAAATAGCACTATCAATTAAATATCTTTCAAGTAATATAAAGTCATATATTGATATAAACACAAGGTAATAAGACCAAATCCAAATAAATAAATAGTGTGTGACGTTTCGGTAATAATAGTGTGTGACGTTTACTTTTGTCTGAAGATGGTAACAACGCTGTTACCGAAACGTCACACACTATTTATTTATTTGGATTTGGTCTATTACCTTGTGTTTATAATCTATAATCCAAATTGTGCCTTATAATCATATATTGATATGATAAAGCACAATTTGTATTGTAGATTAGAACTACATGGTTTGACAACCATCATGACTCTTCTCCAGCAGACACCATCAACAAGCTTTACAAGCCTTATAGCCTGATATGATTGAGTGAAGATAAGAAAGAAGAAGAAGACTACATGGTAATAAGACCAAATCCAAATACAGTAAAACCCCGCTAATACGAACCCTGGATATAACGAGCCTTCCCTTATAACGAACCCACGCCGATTCCCAATTCCATTCCATTGAAAATACCATCGTTATAACGAACTTTGCGATTTTTAGAATAACGAACTACCCCTATAACGAACCTATTTTCGGTCCCAAAATAATAAAATCTATTTAAAATACTATGCTTATAACGAACTTAGAATTGTAATTTAAAAAAAAAAAATTAAAACAACCAAATTTTGAGCATGTGAAACATGCTCGCGGATCGCGATTTCAAAACAATAAATTTAGCGGCATTGTTTGTTTTGAATTTTGCACTTTATTTTTGCTGTATGTTGTATAAATTTTAACACATTATACTTTTTATTAAATATAATATATTTTCATCCATTAAATCTGAAATATAAAAATACAAATGGCTTCCAAAATGAAGAAAACAAAGGCATTTTAAAAACAAAAGCGTTATTTCTTAAAAAAAAAAAAGCCATTTTCAGAACTTTTCAAAGTGAAACAACACAGGCAAAATGTTAAGAACATATTAATATAAGAGAATATAATTTTTCTATTATAAAAGATAAAATATAAAGCTATTAAAAATTGTTACAAAGAGGAATCAACCTCAACTTTTGCCACGATCGTACGTTTTAGGGCTAAAAAAAAAAAAAAAAATCTAAATAAATGGTCCCGTGATCAAACAAAAACTATTTTTATGCCATTAACTATGGTGATTTTAAAGTCAGCAATGTTTTGCATGACAGGTTTAAAAAAAAAAACTAAATCTAGACTTAGAAGAATATGTGGGAAAATTAAATGGAAGAAAAACTCCAACTTTATTTGAATGGTGCAATGCTTGAAGAATGCTTTGAAGCAACAAGGTGTTAGAGCCATTTTTACAAATAAACAATGTATTATATAATGTGATAATGATGTTTTAAAATCATTTTATATCTTTGAATATATATTTAATAAAACTTTGCCTAGGAATTGTCTTGATTTTTAAATTAGACATAGAGGTACATGTATGTTAATGATAAGAAGAACCTATCATCTAATGATTTCTATTATTATTCAGTATTAATGTAAGGAAATTGGTCAATTAAGGGAATTAAAACAAAGTGACCACTATTAATATTAAGAGGAAGCTCTTCCAGTGTGTATGTCTGTCCTTTAATTATACGGTCTAAAAATTTTGAAAAGTAAAAAAAAATGGCCAAACCGTGGCTATAGTGAACCGTGGCTATAGTGAACCAAAAGCTCTGTCCCATTGGGGTTCACTATAGAGGGGTTTTACTGTAAATAGTATGTGATGTTTCAGTAACAGCTGTTATATCACACTATTAATTTATTTGGATTTGGTCTTTATTACCATGTAGTCATATATTAGTAATTAAATACTTTTTAAAAAATCTAATATATATGCCTTTTTATTATTTTTACGATTTATAATTATGGATTGCTCTATTTTCAAATTTTGAATATAAATTTGTGTCTAAAACCTATTTTTTAAAAGATTTTTATAATGGATCTTTTCGAATCTTTTGAAAAATGTAGTTTTAGCTGTGTGTAAATTAAAATGAAATTTTAAAAATTGTCATTTTTTGTTTAAATTAATAAAAAAAAGAATTTTTTAAAAAATAGATCTCTATTTTACTAGATCCTCAAAAAAAAAAAACATTTTATTATTAACATGTTAAAATTGGATATTTGATACGTGTTTGTTGTACATTGAAGAGTATTTTTGTGAAAGAGAAATTACTCAAATATATATGTAATTAAAAATATATATAAATATATTAATTTTTTTTTAACGATTATATTTTTTTCAATTTCAAAATTATATCTGGGCATGTGTGTGTCTCTCAGATTGTATAAAGACGTTTGTTTTATAGTCCCACCTTACCTTTAAGTCAAATTATTAGTATTGCTTTTTAAAGCTACATGTTACACTCCCTCTAGCCTTACCAATATTTACCTATTGTAAAAACATTGCTCAATTAATCAGGCTATATATGAAGAGAGGGAAAAGTTACATTTTTAAAGAATAAAATGCATTTTTAGATTTTATACATCAGCTATTTTTTGGCAGGTGGTGGTGGTGTCTTGTCCCATTTTTTGGGGGTAAATTCTAGATAAAAGATTGTGTCTTTATTAGTGTTATCAGAACTATTTCTGCATCTATCAAAAATTCCCTGGTGTCTGCTTCCATGTTAGGAACGGCCTCAAATTAAAGGCAAAGTCAGACTTTCACCAAAGTGTGCCTGGATCATGGTGTCATGATCAATGAAAGCTGCACCCCTACATCCCATTCCATGAGATCAAGCTTGAGGAGCATGAACTTATGGAATTTGTGTAATCTTTACACAAAGAGATAAGAAACAACTTTTGTATGTTCTTGAGTTATATTTAATTTGTCTGCAAGTGTCTTAGTTATTAAAGATTTTTGAGCACCCGAATCAATCAGAGCTCGGCACATTACCTCATCATTATTTGAGTTAAAAACTTTTATTAAGGCTGTAGAGAGAAAAATATTTGTTTCTATGATTGAAGTATTGTTAGATAGAACTGTGTGGTTTACTGTCTGATGCTGGTTTTGTTCTTCACTTGTATTAGCTTGATGTTCGGTATTTGAAATAGGACCTTGTCGTCTTTGATAATTATAATTATGAAAGGTAGCGTATGGTGTTTTCTGTTGCAGACTTTACAAGTGGAAGTTATTTTACAATTATTGGCATAATGATTTACACCTAAGCAGTTTATACAGAGGTTTTTGCTTCTTACAAATTTGATTCTATCATCTAAAGATAACTTAGCAAATTCTTGGCAGGTACCTAACTTATGAGATGAATTACAATAGGTGCATTTGATTATGTTAGTATTTACTTGATAAGTCTTAAAGGTCTTCCTAACATTATCTTCTTTTTGATATATTTTTCCATTAATGTGATCCAATCCCTTTCTATGCTTTTCTAAAAATGTTAATAAGTCTTGAAGAGTAGGAAATGTATTTTCCTTTAATGAAAGTTCAAAGTCCTTGTTCATGTTGCTATCAATTTTCTTTAAAATAAAAGTAGTGAGAAGCATGTTTCCTAATTGTTCTTCATCAATTCCTAACAATTCTAAATTTCTTAAGTTCAACTTAACAGTATCAATTAGTTCAATAATATTCCTTGAGTAGGTTACTTTTATATACTTGACATTCAGTATATTGTTACAGTATTTATAGGCTAGGTCTCTTGTACAGTGATATCTTTCATTGAGAGCAAGCCAAGCTTTATCAAAAGTGTCAGGAGTTAAAGAAAAACCCTTAATTATGCTAGCTGCATCTCCAGAAAGAGAACTTTGTAGATATTTAAACTTTTGAATATTATTTAATGATGAATTGTTTATAATGGTATCTTCAAATGTGGTCTTAAAATCCAACCATTGATCAAGTCACCTTTAAATGGCTCCAATGGCCCCCCGATTCTTGCAAAAGTCCAACCCCACCAGCGAGTGCAAGTAACCAAACGGGGCTCTGGCACATTTGTAAGTGCAAAGTCGAACTGCTTTCACATGTGTAGACATGTGGTGCGCTTACAGTAAAAAGCAGTCGCTAACTACCCACCATGATTATCATGGCCTGTACCACGTGTACTAGGGATAAGCAAAAAAAAAAAAAAAACCTTTAAAAGAGGGTAGAGAAAACTTAGGGAGATTAATTTTAGTTTCTTCCATCTTAGTATTTATATTTTCTTTCAATTCTAAATAATTTAATAAAGTAGATTGTATTTCAGTTATATCTTTATTAGCTTCTTTATACATAGGTATATGTGATTCATGTTCATCAGAATCAACTAATGCAATCATATAATTTTCAATATTTTCTTTAATTTTGTTTATATTATCCAGTTGTACCTTTAAATAACCTTTACTTTGAGGTTCTACATTTTCTAATTCGATCTTTAGGTCATCAAGCTTCGATATTTCGAAATATAATTTTTTAGATATAACTTTACTTGTTTGTTTAGGCATCTTTATTTATTTCTTTAATCCAATAGGTCGTCAATAATTATCCGGCTCGAGGGACCAAAATTATGTTGTAGATAAATGATAAAAATAACTTTGACTTGTGCTTAATTAATAGGTAGAAAATCTTACTTTTGATAAATAATCTTTAAGATAATAAACTTAGTGATAATAAAACTTATAGATAAAAAAACTTGTTGGTAATAAAACTTATAGATTATTAAACTTGTGTGTGTTGGTATTCAAACTTTTAGATAAAAAACTTAGATGTAATAAAACTTATCGGTAAATAAAAACACTATTTATAAACATTTTGGTAGAAAAACTTGCTTAAATATATGTTCAAAATAGTGTACTTAACTTGGATAATTTAAGATTGACATTGGATTAAATTTAGTTACTTTAATTAAAACATAAGGATTAAATATGAAAATGTTGGACGCGCGTTTAAATGGCGTCGCTGTTCCTCTTGATAAAAGTTCTCTCTACTGCTTCTTTTTTCCGCCGCGCATGCGCACCACATGGATTCCTCGTCACCAACTACGGAGGCACACCACTTCACACCGGCGGTGGCGCAGCCAGGGGAGCTTAGCTAGATTTGGTCAATCTAACCTCTCCACCCGGGATTGAATCCCGTATTGGAAACTTTTTTCTAATTAAAAAAAAAAAATGCTCCAATAGCCCCTGATTCTTGCAAAAGTCCAACCCCACCAGCGAGTGCAAATAATCAAACAGGGCTTTGGCACATTTGTAAGTGCAAAAGTCGAACTGCTTTTCACATGGATAGACATGTGGGGCACTTACAGTATAAGAAGTTGCTAACTTATACCCACCATGATTATCATGGCCTGTACCTCATGTACTAGGATTAATAATAAAAAAAATACCCTTCAGTAAAACCTATGATACTTTTCTTAAGATGGCTGAAATTGGATAGTTGAGAGAGAGGTTGTAAAAGTTCTCAAGGTCCAGGTGGGTGTTCTGACCAATGCTGATGTTGGGGCTTTGAGATTGCAGGGAGATAGTTTTGAGTCGTATTTTGAGACAGAAGGGGGAGCCTCTCCTTTTTTACCAATATCCTCTCTCACAAAAATTTCCATCTATGAGGTGTGTAGGTGTGTGTAAAGTATCTGGACTTTTGTTTTGTTTGTAAGCCAGTAAATAGCAGTGCTTTAAAAGAAGAAAAAAAAAATATATATATATATATTGAAGAAACTTTCAAGGAACATTTCTGTATTTGTGGTGGATCCAAGAATGCTGCTATAGATGGTGAAGTCCTCATAATAAGTTGGCCATTTTTATTATTTTCCTTCTCTCTTCTAACTACTGTGGAGCATTGTTATATCGGCAACTTGGTTATAACATAATAATTTTAAAATCCCCAGCTTTTAAGTTCCAGTGTTTTAACTGTGTCCCCAATATTGGACCCAAGTGGTTTTCACAGCGAGAAGGTTTGTCTACCTTGATATAACATGAAGGATAGAGATATCAAATATGTCATTTTTACACCATTTACATGGCTTCAGATTGAGAGTGGATTGGGAACAAACCTTTGCACAATGCCAACTAGGAAAGAAGAAAATGAACAATTCTCAATTGAAGTGGCATATCACATCATAATTACTGTGCACTTATTGTAATTGACAAGATGTCAATAAAGCATTATTAATTATCAAATGATGTGGTCCATGCATGATTTTGGACAAAGTGAATTGAACGAATCTTGATGTGTTATCTGCATAGATGTAAGATGCAAACATACATACACCTTCTCTATGTGAACCCTCAATTTATTGATGTGTAAGGGCGATGACATGCCACAGGATGACCAGTAAGCTGAGTGTGGTCAGTTTGGCTCTTGCCAGAGGAGGATATTGACGGGAAGTGACCCATGTCTTATTTGAGAGACCTTCCTTGATTTTTATCAATTATGGGTCACACGGAAAATTTGACCATTGTCCCTTCAACTTTTCCTTGTATTTGTCTTTTCCTTGGTTAGCCTCTTCTTCCTTTTTTTTATTTTTCCTAGAACATGTAGTACAGACCATTATAATCATGGTGGGTAGAAGTTGTCAACTGCTTTTACTGTAAGTGCACCACATGCCTACACATGTGAAAAGCAGTTGCCAAACTTATGTGAAAAATAGTACAAAAGTGAAATTGTACTGGAATCAGATGGATAAATTCTTGATTTATCAAGAAAGGGTATTTGGCCAATTCTGGAATGATTAAATATCAACGATTAGTTGATATACAGGTAAACCTGTCTATAGCGCCCCCTTTTGGGACTCACCAAAATAGGGTGCTATAGAGAGGGGGTGCTATAGACAGGTCACTTTCAATGTAAATATCGCATTGTACTACATATTTAAAATCGGGCGCTATTTAGAGGGGGCGCTATAGACAGGTTTAACTGTATATTCCAACAGATGGTGCAAGCCATCAGCAACTTTCAGTTGCACGATCAGATTCCTTTCTCTTAAACTACTGTAATTGATATCATTTCTACCCATTTTTTTCTTTTTTCCACTTAAATTGGCCTGGTGTAGTTCACAATCAATCCAGTCAACCAGAGAAGTCCCTGATAAGACTGTTGTGGCTCCAGGAAGAACAATTCCAAAGTGACAGAAAAGATGTGTGCGGATTCCGGGGTCCAGCTCCTCCAAGATGACTTCATCAAGTCCATCAACCACTTCCAGTCCCACAAAGCCTATGGACAAGGACGGCCATCTGTATGTTCTCTTATTTTTTCCCATGTTCTTTTCTCAGTACACTCTCTAGACAGAAGCCTAAACATTTACCTAGCCTACCATCAGTTAAGTAACTAGAGTAAAATCCCGCTAATACAAACCCAGGATATAGCGAACCTTCACTTATAATGAACCAAAGGTAATTCCCAATTCCATTCCATTGAAAATATCATTGTTATTTAACGAACTTTGTGATTTTTAAAATAGCGAACTACCCTTATAAAGAACCCAATTTTTATCCCAAAATACTCACAGATCGCGATTTCAAAACAATAAATTAAGTGGCATTGTTTGTTTTCATTTACATTTATTTTTGCTGTATGTTATATAAATACTAGCCGAATGACCCGGGCAACGCCCGGGTTTTACCCGATTAAATGTTTTATTCAAAAACTATTCGTTACAATTATAAATTGGCGCCGTGGATGTCACTCTTGTGAAACGTCCCGCTCCAAACTTTACAGTCAGATTAGTTACGATATAAATCTTCAAATCGAGCGAGCGTCTATAAATATTTCGATTTAGATCAAGTATTCTAATTATTAAGCGAACACTATTATTAATAAAATTTTGAGAAGATTTTGATTTTAAACGTATTTATAACCTTGATAGAGGGCGCTGTTCGTGAGCTAAGTAGAATAATTTGAATATATAGTTTTAATATTTAATTTATATATAATTTAAAATAGCCTATCGTTTTCCTCGAATCTTTTTTACCTATGTATGGAAATTTTGGTTCTGTAAAAAAAACTTTGCTTCAATAATATAAAAAAAACACCCAGGCTAAGTTTCGAACCAAGGTTGTGGAAATACGAAGCCGCACACCTAACCATTAAGCTACACTTGGCATCATAAATATTCGCATGTAAAGCTATTTCAGGCCTTACATATTTCTAACGACCTTTTTGAAATAGGTTTTGGAAACATGGAAATTATAATACTTCAAATAATAGAAATAGAGTGAACACAAATAAAACATACCAAATATTTCGAATTAGAGCAGTTATTTTAAACGGCGAATTAGATCAGTTATATCTAAAAATGAGAATATATAAATAAATAAAATATACCAAATATTTCAAATTAGAGCAGTTATTATATAAATATTTATATTATATTGTTGCGCTGGCGGCCTGATGTACTGGGAAGAAACATTCGTGAAGTCTTTTTAACGTTTGAATAATCTTTAATTAGAAAGTATAATAATTGAACGATAGGAAATTATAGTAAATAATTATACAAAGCTAAATGATGTAAAAATAATTATACATGAAATTTGAAATAAGTTTTAGAAAAGTTATCGTTAAGTCCACGGGAAAAGATGTAGCCAAAACAAAAAGGGTTCGAACAGTGCCACGTGAGCACCCGCCTTGAGCCGCGCTCCTCTCTCCTAACATTACTCCCCCTCTTGAAAAAGACTTGTCCTCAAGTCTGGTGATCTATATGGCTTCATTCTTGTCACATGTACTATTTGTCTCTTTTTCCTTTTTCCCTCTGCAGTTTCCATGACTTCGTAGTTTACTGGTGATGTTTGTCGCAGTATTTGGTAAGGACCGATGTATCTTCTTTGTAGTTTGTCCGCTCTTCCTACTTTCCTTATTGGTGCCCAAATCAGTACCAGATCATTGATGGCATATTTAACTTCTCTGTGAGTTTTATCATATAACTTTTTGGATTTATTCTGTCTGGCTATTGTTTTAGAGGTGGATATTTCTTTTGCATCTTCTATTATTTCTAATAGGTTCAATACATATTCGTCATAGTCTTTGTGCTTAGAGAGCTCTGGCATATCAAAAGTCGAATCTAAGAAGGTCAATGGCTCTCGTCCGTGGATTAGGAAGTATGGTGAATAGCCGGTAGTATCCTGTATGGACGAGTTATAGGCGAAAGTTACGAATGGAAGTATCTCGTCCCAATTCTGATGTCTCTCGTCGATATACATGGCCATCATATCAGCGAGTGTACGGTTCATTCTCTCCGTTTGGCCGTTAGTCTGGGGATGATAACTCGTCGTTTTCTTATGGAGCGTATTGCATATCTTTAGAACTTCTTTGAATAGTTTGCTCAAGAAGCAACTACCCCGATCAGATATAACTGTTTTGGGTGCGCCGTGTCGTAATACCACCTTTTGCAAGAAAAAGTCTGCAATTTCTTCCGCCGTCCCGCGGGGTAATGCCGCTGTCTCGATATATCTGGAGTAATAGTCTGTGCATACCAGGATCCAACTATTTCCTCTTCCAGATTTCGGGAATCTCCCCATCAAATCTATTCCCATTTTCTCAAAAGGTCTTGAAGCTGGTGGAATCGGCTGCAACAGTCCTTGAGGCAATTGGGAAGGTGTCTTGCGAAACTGGCATTCAGGACAACTCGATACATATTCTTCCACAGTTTTAAGCATTGAGGGCCAGAAATATTTGCTCTTTAAACGATTGTAAGTTCTTTTAATGCCCATATGACCTGATGTTGGATGGTCGTGCATATTTTCTAAGAGCTCTTTCTGTTTGTTTTTCGGGACTATCAACAACCAAGGATCGCCAGTCACAGAAGGATTTTTCTTGAATAATTTCTCTTTAAATTTTGTGAAGTTCTCTCCATAGCTGTTTGGATTCTGATTTACCAAATTATCGATCTTTTTTATATAAGAATCATAATCATGTTCCTCATAATTAATTGTGGAAATAATTCTTTCCGGGATAGGACATCGTGACAATCCATCTGCATCTAGATGAGTTTTTCCAGACTTGTATTTAATGGCAAAATCATATTCTTGTAGTTCTAGTGACCACCTCGCTAATCGCCCTGCAGGGTTTTTCATTTTTGCCATCCAGCACAGACTATGGTGATCGGTATATATAGTGAATTTTCTTCCGTAAAGATATGGTCTAAATTTTTTAATCGCCCATATGATAGCTAGGCATTCTTTTTCTGTTGTAGAGTAGTTGGTTTCTGCTTTCTGTAATGTCCTGCTTGCATAAGAAATTGGACGCTCTTTAGTGTTTTCGTTTAAATGAACAAGCACTGCTCCAAGTCCTTGGTCGCTTGCGTCTGTGTGGAGGCCTATAGGCTTATTTGGATCGTAATGCGTTAATACTTCAGGAGAGATGAGTTTGTTTTTCAATGAATTAAATGACAACTCTTGTTCTTTACCCCATGCAAACGAATGGTTTTTGCGGGTCAAAATCTGTAAAGGCAATGCAACTTTTGAAAATTCTCTTATAAATCTTCTATAGTATGAACAAAGTCCAAGAAAAGCTCGGACATCTTTGACAGTTCTGGGCGTTGGAAATTTTCTTATACTTATAATTTTTTCTGGGTCTGGCGCGATTCCTTCATTTGAAACGACATGTCCCAAAATAAGAAGCTCGGTATATGCAAATCGGCATTTCGAGGCATTGAGTGTCAATCCTGCTGTTTTCAAACATTCTAAGATTGTCTTCAATCTCTTCAAATGGGAATGTAGATCTTCTGAGAATATGATGACGTCGTCGAGGTAACAGAGGCATATTTTCCACTTATGGGTTCTAAGAACAGTATCCATTAATCTCTCGAAAGTTGCTGGCCCGTTGCACAATCCAAAAGGTAGAACATTAAATTGATAAAGTCCATCAGGAGTGATAAAGGCTGTTTTTTCACGGTCCTGTTCTTCCACCTCTACTTGCCAGTAGCCTGAGCAAAGGTCGAGTGAAGTAAAGTACCTGGCGCCATGAAGGGAATCGAAGCAGTCATCTATGCGCGGTAGTGGATATTGGTCTTTTACTGTGACTGAGTTCAGATTTCTATAATCCACGCAAAATCTAAATGTTCCATTCTTTTTCTTCACTAGAATTATAGGGGATGCCCATGGACTTGAGGAATGTGAAATAATTCCATTTTTTAACATACTGTTTATTTGATCACTAATTATATTCCGTTCTTTTAAAGATACTCTGTAAGGATTTTTCCTGATGGGGATATCGCTCGTTGTTTTAATTTGGTGTTTAACGAGATGTGTTCTACCCTTATACTCATCCGGCGCAGTGAACATCTCGCCATATCCACTAAGGAGGGTCAAAACCTGGCTGCGTTCTTCCGGACATAACCCAGGATTTATATCAAAATCAGCTCTAATAGAGGCTACTCTTTGGTTCCCCGTCTGGTACAGTCTGTCTACCTCCGAAAGTATTCCTATCTTCGTGTTCCGGAAAAGTTTTACAGGTTTGTTCGTACCGTTTAAAATCCATATGGTCAAATATTTCTTCGTATTATTCAATAGGGATCTGGTTGTTATAAGATTATATTTGGTTGTCAGAGAAGGAATATTCTCAATTAGTATTTCTCTGCCTGTAATGCTAGTCATACTATATCCTTTTACTAAACATAAACAATATTCAGGAATGATTTTATCCTCAGCTATATGAGCATATCTTAAATTTGATTCATTTTGGTCAAATATATTTGGGGATTCCACCCACAAAGTATTATTTTGACAATTTATTAGTGCTTTATTTTGACTTAAAAAGTCATCTCCAAGGATTATTACAGGGTTGCATTTTTTTAAGATAATCATTTCTATTTCATATTCTTTCTTATTGATTTTAAATTTAACTCTTGACTTCCCTATTGCATTGAGTTTTTGATTATCTGCTGATTTTAATTTTAGATTTTTATCGGGTATGAATTTTAATTCGAGATTCTTAACAAGTTCCTCATCAATGCAACTGACCATTGCTCCGGTGTCTATCAGTCCTTCTATTGGCATTCCTTTTATTACAATGCGAATGGTTTTGTTTTTCTGAAGATTTACAATTAAATTTATTCTATCACCGGAGAGTTGCGATCCTTTTGACTTAATTAGTTTTTTGAAGCTACCCCTAGAGTAGGGAAGTCTTCCTCACTATGAATGTCGAAATCTGGATCCTCTCGCTCCCTATCCTCGATGCCCCTACAATTCTTTAGGTATTCCTCATGTGGTGAATTTGGTTCGTCTATAGACCTCGTATATTGTCTTCGGATAGGTCTGATATTGTAGTTTTGGTGTTGGGGCTTATACGGGCAATACCTCGAAATATGTCCTTGTTCCGAGCAGTTCCAACAGATTCTTTTGTCAACCTGATACTGTCTTCGATAATAAGTATTAGGACGTGTGGATCTTTGCTCGTTGTTGCGATTTTGTTGAGGTGGGGGTGAATTTCGCAGATTAACGCCACTTGTTCCTGCTCTAGTTTCAATTATTCTTTTTCCCTCGAATTTACTCGGAATTATATTTTGCCTTCCATAGTCAGTTGGGCGCTCGTTCGATATTTGGGGTTTCTCGTTTGAAGGTCGTGCTGAACCTCTATAGTTGTTATAATTATATTTTCTTGTTTGAAATGGTTGGATAGGATTAGATCTTTGTCTGCAGCTTCTTCTCTGTTCGAAGTCAACCAGATGTTGATCAATGCGTCTTGCTAGTTCCAAGAATTCTTTAACTGTACTGCAAGGTGTCATTAATACGACGAGCGAGAGATATTTGTTCAGACCAGTTTTCATATAATAAAGTTTATCCTCAGCGGACATTTTAGAGTTTACCTTGTTGCACAAGTTGAGTACATCTTCAGCGTATCTTAGAGTAGATTCATTATATCCTTGTACTCTATTCTGGAGCTCCATGATTAATTTAAATTTTGTCGTATCTGCAATCTTAAAGTCTTGCATCAGTGTTTTCTTAAAGGTTGTCCAATTTGAAAATATTTGGGGGGTGTTTAGCTTTGCCCATTTTTTTGCAGGACCTTTCAGGTAACTTCTGGCATATGCCAGCATCACGTCCTAGGGCCATCGCTGCTGTCTTGCTAAAAGCTCGAGTTCTTCTAGCCACTCTGCTGGGTCCTCTTCAGAATACCCTCCGAAAAATTCTAGGCTTGGAGGTGGTGGCTGACAGAAAAATACGTTGTTATTCCACGAGGCGGCATCTTCAGGATCAATGCGTCTTGTTGGCGAGGCGCTAAAAGATCTAACTGGTGGCAGGCCTTGAGTTCGCCTGCTTCTTCTTGGGTTGGAAACAGCATCTCCACCAGTGTTGCGCTGGCGGCCTGATGTACTAGGAAGAAACATTCGTGAAGTCTTTTTAACGTTTAAATAATCTTTAATTAGAAAGTATAATAATTGAACGATAGGAAATTATAGTAAATAATTATACAAAGCTAAATGATGTAAAAATAATTATACATGAAATTTGAAATAAGCTTTAGAAAAGTTATCGTTAAGTCCACGGGAAAAGATGTAGACAAAACAAAAAGGGTTCGAACAGTGCCACGTGAGCACCCGCCTCGAGCCCCTCTCCTCTCTCCTAACAATATGTGTTATTAAGCGAACTATTATTAGCTATTTTAAATGGCGAATTAGATCAGTTATATCTAAAATTGAAAATGTATAAATAAATAAAATCAACCAAATATTTCAAATTAGAGCAGTTATTATATAAATATTTATATTATATGTGTTATTAAGCGAACTATTATTAATTAAATATTGAGAAGATTTAGATTTTAAATGTATTTATAACCTTTTAGTACTTGATAGAGGGCGCTGTTCGTGAGCTAAGTAGAATAATTTGAATATATAGTTTTAATAATTGATTTATATATTTTTTTAAATAGCCTATCTTCTTCCCCGTTATTTTTTACCTATGTATGGAAATTTTGGTTTGAATTAGTGAACTACTGCGAATTTGTATACCGGACATACAAACCAACACACAAACATTCATTTTTATATTTATAGATATCTCTCATATTTTAACTCCTTTTTACAAGTTGTTGAAGAAAAATACCCATAGGAAATGGACAAGAGAACATCGGATATTGTTCAATAGATGCAAATCATTATTGACAAATGAGTCAGTATTGACACACTATGATCCAACAAAGGAACTAGTACTGGCATGCGATGCCTCAAGCTATGGACTTGGTGTGGTGCTTAGTCACAGAGACAAAAATAAGCAGGAGAGTCCAATAGCGTTTGCGTCACGAACCCTTACAGATGCTGAAAAAAATTATTCCCAGCTTGAAAAAGAAGCCTTAAGTATTGTTTATGGCTGTGAAAAATTCAGGCAATACCTTCTAGGACGCTCGTTTGTGTTGGTGACGGATAAACAGGCCGCTGATGCATTTGTTCTCACCTCACAAACCAATTCCGGTATGTGCAGCGTCAAGGATAAAGCGTTGGTCGCTAAAGCTGGGTGCTTTTCATTACTCAGTTGAATTTCGGAAGACTGACGACCACGGAAATGCGGATGCTTTATCAAGGTTGCCGTTAAAAGCAGTTGAGAGAGAGTCTATTGATGAAGATCAAGTCTTGCTTCTAAGAAAAATGAATGAAGTACCTTTTTCATTCCGGGATGTAGCTTTTGAGGCTAGAAGAGACAAGATCCTCTCAATTGTTTTGAGGAATGTACGGGAAGACAATTGGCAAATACCAAAAATCTCGAAAGAAAATCCGTTATTTCCTTTCTACAAGATTAGGAATGAACTAAGTGTGGATTTTGGCTGCTTACAGTGGAGGGAACGTATAGTAATTCCTCCCAAGTTGAGATCGCAGATTCTTAGAGACCTCCATGAGATGCACTTTGGGATAGTGAAAATTAAAATTATCGCACGGAGATATTTTTGGTGGCCTGGAATAGATGGTAACATCGAAGATATGGCCCGGGAATGTACCATCTGTCAGGAATCTGCAAATATGCCTCCCTCCACGATTTCAGAGTGGACTTGGCCCGAAAAACCCTGGCATGCCTACATATGGATTTGGCCGGCCCTTTTATGGGTAGAATTTTTTTGGTCATAGTGGACGCCTATACAAAATGGTTGGAGATTTTCATCCTGAAAGAAATAACCAGCAAAACCATTATTTACCATCTTAGGCAAGTGTTTGCAAGATTCGGACTGCCGGAATTATTAGTAACGGATAATGGGCGTCAGTTTGTCTCAAAGGAATTTGAGGAATTCACCAAGATGAACGGAATTCGGCATACAAAAACAAGCCCATACAATCCGAGCACAAATGGATTAGCTGAGCGCTATGTGCGAGAGTTCAAGACATCACTAAGGAAGAACAGTGGAAAGGATGGCCTTGAGACAAACTTGGAGAGATTTTTATTGGCTCAGAGAGCATTTCCACAGACAGTGATGAAGGAATCGTCGGCGGAACTATTGATGAAGAGGCGTTTGAAAACAAGGTTTTCAAATCTAATGCCTAAAATGGAATTTAAAGGAGAGGTGTTTCATGATGCCCTAAAAAAGCAAGAGAATTTCAACATAGGTTCCGATGTTTATTTCCGGAATTATGCTGCTGGACCAAAGTGGAAGCTGGGCACAATACTAAAACTCCTTAGTTGCCGCCACTACCTAATAGGGTATGAGGACCAAACTTTAAAGAGGCATATAAACCAGTTGCGCCCTGTAAAAGAAAAACCAGAGGCTACAGTACTGAAAGATCCGAGGCTAGTACTTCCAAGTACATCTACGGAAACCCTGGAAAACCATCCTGAGATGAAGCCCTCTCAAGTTGGCCTGGAGATCCCTGAGAGGAAATTGCCAGATATGGAATTGGCAGAGAAGCCGAAATCGACAGGGCAGGACTTGGCACCAGTTGAAGACAACCAGAGTCCTGTTGCTGTTTCTGGAGAAAAGGTCCCGAGCCGGAGCCCTAGACCCCAGCGAGAGAAGCCGCGGTCAACAAGGCAGAACGTGGCACCAGTTGGAGACAACCCGAGTCCTGTTGCTGCTTCTGGAGGAAAGGTCCCGAGCCGGAGCCCCAGACCCCAGCGATCCAGGAGACTGCCTGACCGACTCCAATATTATTAGGAGGGGAGGGTGTAGTGTATTTGCATATCGAATTATGGATATGCAAATATCCTGTTTTGCATAATAGTTTTCATAGAATATTGTATATAAATAACGACAGTTTTTAGCTACCAGTAGTCAGTCAATTTATGTAATAAAAGAGATTACTGGAGTCCGTTTGCCTCAGTTAAGCGACACCTCACTCTAGGCTACCTCCCAACCTTCTAGGATAAAACAAACTATACAAAATAAGACCAAAAATTATTCTGAAAGAACAACAATTGCAATATAATAAACTTCCTAAATATCTCGGCTACTTCCTGGATCCAGAAATTACCTCCAGTAAACATATTGAAGAAGTTATTAGAAAAGGAAGAGACTGACTAAAAATCCTGAAATATATTTCAGGAAGAGAGTGGGGAGCCGATGCAACCACACTAAAATTAACTTACACATCTCTAATTAGACCTATCCTGGAATATGGATATCAAATCTATGGTAAAGTATCTGAAACAAATCTAAAATCACTGGAAAGGATACAACTAAGTGCAGCTAGAATTATTACAGGTCTTCGAAATACCTGCCCTAATGATATTGTACTTTACGAGGCAGACATTATGCCCTTAAAGGATAGAAGAAGCTACAATCTGCCAAAATACATAAACAAAATCAAGTGTTATGGAAACAAGCACAGAACTTCCAATTACATAATTAATTGGGAATCCAATATAAGACTCAAAAAAGAAGGCCCTCTCCACCTGGCCAAAAGAAATGGATTTTTAAAATATAAAGTGGAAAAAAATTATTTAGCAGAAAAAATATCTCCATGCGAACCACTACAAAATGTTATTTTTAATGCCACTTTAAATGAACCCACCAACAAACAATACCAAAATCCAGAATACTTAAAACAATTATCATTAGAAATAATTAATAACATTCCTAAAAATGCAATAACTATCTATACCGATGGTAGCAGAGACGAGTTGGAACACACTGGCAGTGGCTGTTTAATCAAAACCACAAATGTAATTGAGAAAATGAACAGAAGAAACCCAGATTTTTGCTCAGTCTTCAGATCAGAACTTATAGCCATCTATGAAGCCTTAAAATCCACAGAAATACTAATTATCAAGATATCTGGATTCTTACTGATAGTAGAAGTGCCATACAACACTTGAGTCACACAGGGGAACTTAGAGACAAAGTAAGCAGGAACATAATTGGTTATCTCCAAAATCTCTCAAAAACCTCAAAAATTCACCTTCAATGGATACCCTCACACGTTGGCTTTGAAGGCAATGAAGCTGCTGATGCGCTAGCGAAAAAAGGCACAAAAGAACCCTTGCCACAGAAAAATAAACTTACTTTTAAAGAAATAGAAACAGTAGCCAAAACAAAAATAAATAAGAACTGGAGGATCCCACCTAAGCATAGTTGATACAGTGGAGTGATCCCAGGAGGAGCTCTGAACATCAGAAATAGACAGCATCAAACAACACTAACAAGATTTAGAACAGGCCATCTCAAGCCATTGAAGATAGAAAATAATAACAAAATCTACCCCACTTGCCCAAAATGTAGCATGGCACCTGCAGCTCCAGAACACATTTTGGCTTGCATTAGATGCACTAAACAGGACCTTTGGGAGAGGCCACTGCTTATCATAAAACAGCTCGAGGAGCATGAACTCATGGAATTCGTGTACTCTTTACACAAGGTGATAAGAAACAACAACAACAAATTGGAAAGCTATTAAAAATTGTTAAAAAGAGGAATCAACCTCAACTTTTGCCGTTGTAAGGCTAAAAAAATTGACAATTTCCTAACATCACTATTGCTGCCATGCTGCTATTTGTTGTTAGAGTCCATGAAGATGACTCATCAGATGCACTAAACAGGACCTTTGGGAGAGGCCGCTGCTTATCATCAAAAAGCTTGAGGAGCATGAACTCATGGAATTTGTGTAATCCTTGCACAAGGAGATAAGAAACAACAACAACATGGTCTATTAAGTCAATTTTGGCTTATGGTGACTATATGGACAAATATTTTCTAATTTGATCTGTAATTTAATCCATGTAGTTTTCTCTGCAGTGCATGATACAGATATAATTTGCCAGTGCCTTTTTTTTTTGTCTATTCCATTGACCAAATAAATTAAGATCTTTTGCCTTTTGGGGCGATTTTTTCTCCCAAGGACAAGAGAGATTGTTTTTCTTCTTTACAAGAAGGATGTCGAAAGCTTATCCTGGCTTTCATTAGATTTTATTTTGTGTTAACCACCCCATTACAATATTACCCGCCCTCTACTGGTGTTGTATTCGCACTGGGAGGAACAAATAGTGTTTTTTTTTTCATTCATTGGAATTGAGACCAAATGACATTTCTCAAAACCCTCTAATAATGCTGCTACTGTATATAATCTAATCATAAAAAAAAAAAAAAACATTTTTGTTGGGCTCACACTCACTCTGGAAGTATGTGGGTAAATCCAAGGAATTAAGCTAGAGGTCTCAGAATTATGTTTTTAAATGCCAGTACCTAATGTAGCTGAGAGGGAAGAGGCTTCCAAACCTAATTTTTGAAATAGTGTTAGGGTTTGGATGGGTAGTATATTGCTAAATGTTGATGAATATTTAGCTATTAAAAGTCACCTATCTTGTCAAAATATATGTAAAAACTATGTCTCATCTATTTACCATCTCTGCAAACTAGCAGAATCAGGTCAATGACAAGGCCACAATACCAGAATTGCTAAATTTCGAATGTCCACACAAGATGGAGCATAGTTTTTGCATCTATTTTGAAGGGAGAAGTGATTTTTTTCTTTTCATAGAAGACTAAGTGTGGTGTCATCTGCTGGGTTTGGAATGCTGACTTCTGAGACCCTCACTTCCCAGACACTGTGATATATATTAGAAAGTTAAAAAATAAACCATTATTGACTCGGTGCTGGGGCTGACATCATCTGTTCTTTACAAAAATTTCCGACAGTACAGTTTCTCCTGGCCCTACACTACGCTAAGTGATGTAAAAATAGGTTGTAATAAAACACTGCGACTGAGGATAAGTTTCTTGTTATCCTCGGTGGCAGTGTATTGTTAAAATTTATATTTAAGAGGATTCTATCTTTTGATTTTTGTAAAAATACCTGCTCTCTAAGATGGCACATTGTAGAAGCTACTATATGAAAGCCTATCTCCAAAGCTTGCACTTATTATAACCCCAAGTTGTTGTGCCCCCAGATCCCAGAAGTCCACTGGAATGACATTGGAGGACTCCAGAATGTGAAGAAGGAAATATTGGACACCTTCCAGCTGCCCATCCAGCACCCAGAGTTATTGCAAGCCGGACTTCACCGGACTGGTAACTGATTCCTTTGATATCCACCTCACAAGTCCATCACTAAATTACTTCCTCAATATTACAAAAATTAGGTCTTTATATTTTTCCCTAAATCATCACTCTTTTATTGGTACTTGCTGGGAATATACAAATTTGTCCTAATTACCAGTAATTCCAATTTGTAAAATATTTTATAATACAATATAATGTGGCTATGATTATAGAATGACGTTTGACAAGTTTTACCACAAATGTTTATTTTTACAGAATGAAAAAATTGTAATTTTAATTATTTAAAGTAGAAATAAAGACTATTCCTATCCTTAGGAATGAAGTATGAAAGGATATATGAATTGTAAAATAAATTAAAATTACAATTTTTCATTCTGTAAAAAGAAACCATTGCGGTAAAACTTGTTAAAAGTCGTTCTAAAATATTTTGTTTTCTGTGCCAGTTGGCGAGAGATGAAGAGTATTTTATTCTGTAAATTGGGGCTAGTGATAATTGTGGGATGATTGTTTGAGACCCACTGGGATTCAAACCAAAATCTAGACCAGGAAGAATTGGTTTGAGAATCTAATACATTGTGTAAGATCTGGGATTAGAAGATATTGAAGAGAGAATTGCAATGGTGTTCTATGATGACTGATATCCGCATCAGAACTAAATGACGATGATTCTAAATATTTTATCCATATCCCTCATTTATCCTATAAAATACAAGATTGATATCTCTCTCTCTCCTGATACAAATATCCACTGTGGAGTTAACTCTGTAGGTACATGTGTATGAAGAGATAATGTGAAGAGTTTTTTTTTATCTAGTACACATGATGCAGGCCATGATAATCATGGTGGGTAAAAGTTGGCAACTGCTTTTACTGCAAGTGCACCACATGTTTACACATGTGAAAAGCAGTTCGACTTTGCACTCACAAATGTGCCAGAGACCCTTTTTGTTACTTGCACACGCTGGTGAGGTTGGACTTTTGCAAGAATCGGGGGTCATTGGAGCATTTATTTTTTTAAATTAGAAAAAAGTAGTTCTTCAAATTAAAGATACTTCGGCCAGTAAATCTTTTCATAATTATTTTTATTTATTATAAAAAAGATTTACTGGCCGAAGTATCTTTAATTTGAAGAACAATGAATGCCGCCCAGGCAGCCTCATCTTTACGATAGAAAAAAAGTACCCAACCATTTCAATCCTGGGTCATAGCGGTCGAAAACCAAAGGTTTAGACCACCCTTCCACCGATCCTCTTTGTGAAGAGTTGATTTAGACAATATCCATGTGAATATTTATAAAACAACTTGCAATGGTATCAAGACAGCTTTGATGAAAATGCTTGACTTGTCCCCTGCCAGGTGTGCTTCTCTATGGACCCCCAGGGACTGGCAAGACTTTGCTGGCCAAGGCTGTGGCCACGGAGTGTTCCCTCAATTTCTTCAGGTAAACCCCACCATTACATTGTTGATTGGAGCATTTTACTTGAAGCCTCTAATCCCTTTCTAAGACCTCTTATGAATGTCCATGTGCCATCAAACTTCAAGAATATGAAGTTCAATTATAAGACAATAACGTGCCATCTATATATAAAAAATGGAAGCATTATAAAGCACGAATGTTTCTTTTTTCAAAACATAAAACAAATTTCTACTGTCCTTACTGCGATGAAACAATATATTAGGAGGGCTTGGATCATCAGTGGTGAACCCTCCCAGAGGTTTCTGGTAGATTAATTGCAGAAGAAGCTGGGAGGGTTCACCACTGATGAGCCAAGCCCTCTTTCAATATATTGTTTCATCGAAAAAAGGACAGTAGAAGTTTGTTTTATGTTTAAAAAAAAAATTTGTGTTTTATAATGTATCCGTATCTTAAATATGAAGTTCATATAACAATTTTCTCACAAATGGTTGCATACACTAGTTAGAAGACGACCTAGTCCGTCCCCACCAGCGAGTGCAAGTAACCAAACGGGGCTCTGGCACATTTGTAAGTGCAAATTGAACTGCTTTTCACATGTGTAGACATGTGGTGGGTGCACTTACAGTAAAAGCAGTTGCCTACTTCTACCCACCATGATTATCATGGCCTGTACCATACGTACTAGGGATAAGCAAAAGAAGAAGAAGAAGAATGTATGGGAGTAGTTGTTTTACCTGGATGTATGTTGCAGTGTGAAGGGCCCAGAGCTGGTCAACATGTACGTGGGGCAGAGTGAGCAGAATGTGAGAGATGGTAGGTTGGTGGCTGTGTGACTCTGTAGATCCTTAACTACCTGTATATGGCAGTGTTCTCCCGGGCCCGCGCTGCTGCCCCCTGTATCATCTTCTTTGATGAGTTGGACTCACTGGCCCCCAACAGGGGACATAGCGGAGACTCTGGCGGTGTCATGGACAGGTGAGGGATACTAGTAACTTATATTTAAGATACTACCCCTGTTGTTGTTGTTGTTTGTTTTCAACTGCTATATTTAGTGACCAGATGAATTCAATCACACTATGTGTGCTGATAGAGGAGTGGTATGCAACTTTTTAAAAAATTATTATTCCTAATACACGTGGTACAGGCCATGATAGCGACTGCTTTTACTGTAAGTGCACCACATGTCTACACATGTGATTGACTGTAGTTCAAGTTAGGAGCTGATGCACATTACGTCTGTTCCTCATGTCAGAGATGACCATTTCCTATTGAAATCAAGTCGACCTTCTATTGAGATATACTCATAGTCTTAATAAAAAAAGCAGACGCCATTTTATTACACCCAACATGATAGTTATCAAATTTCTTCATCTACCGTAAACTCGACACTCCAATATGATTGAGTAGAGATAAGAATGAAGAAAGAAGACTTTTAAAAAACTTACTTTACCAAAATAAAAGTTCTCTAGACACTCCCAAAACTTTTTTTTGCTTATCTCTAGTACACGTGGTACAGGCCTTGATAATCATGGTTGGTAGTTAACGACTGCTTTTACTGTAAGTGCACCACATATCTACACATGTAAAAAGCAGTTTGACTTTACACTTACAAATGTGCCAGAGCCCTGTTTCGTTATTCGCACTCACTGGTGGGGTTGGATTTTTGCAAGAATCAGGGGCCATTGGAGCATTCTATTAATTAGAAAAAAGTGTCCAATGCAGGATTCAATCCCGGGTCGTAGCGGTTGAAAACCAATGGTTTGACCACCCTTCCACCAACTCCCTTATACAACGTTGATTTCAACAACCACACCCTGAAATTGAATCTTGCTCTGAGCACTTTATTCTGCATCAATGGCTCTTGATTCTTGTACAAGTCCAACCCCACTACTGAGTGCACATAGCCAAGTGGGGGCTCTGGCATTTTTTAAGTGCAAAAGTCAAGTGACTTTCTACATATGTAGATATGTGGTGCACTTAATGGATGATGCTAATTACCAATCATCATTATCATAGCTTGTACTACATTTTTACTTGGAATAATTAACACAAGGTAATAAAACCAAATAAATAAATATTGTGTGACGTTTCATGAACAAAGTTGTTACCAAAACATCACATACTATCTGATCTTATTATAGATACAAGAAAATAAGACCTAATCCAAATAAATTAATAGTGTGTGACGTTTTTATTCTTTTATCTGATGATGGTAACAACACTTTTACCGAAAAGTCACACACTACTTATTTATTTGTATTTGGTCTTATTACCTTGTATCTATAATCCAAATTGTGCTTTATTATTGGTCTTATTTACCTTGTTTTTCTAATCCAGAATCCAATTTGTACTTATCACATGGGATAATTAAAAAAAGTAATCTCTCACTTATACTTACTATAAAAAAATAATGATAACCAGAATCTTTCTTCCACTGTTTCCTTTTGCAACACCTTGATATTCTTCATTAAATAGAAATTCTTGGTGTTGTTGTTTCTTATCCCCTGTGTAAAGATTACATGAATTCCATGAGTTGATGCTCCTCGAGCTGCTTTATAATTAGCAGCGGCCTCTCCCAAAGGTCTTGTTTAGTGCATCTAATACAAGCCAAAATGTGTTCTGGAGCTGCAGGTCTCAAGCTACATTTTGGGCAAGTGGGGTAGATTTTGTTATTTTTTTATATCTTCAATGACTTGAGATAGCCTGTTCTAAATCTTCTTAGTGTTTGATGCTGTCTATTTCTGAGGTTCAGACCTCCTCCTGGGTCCACTCCACTGTGCCAGGCAGGTGTACAGACGTCAGTCTAGGTAGCCCACTATCCAATGGTGTAACAGTTGTGCCCGGCTTACGGACTGAAAGGTCTGGGAGGCCATTTGCTTCTAGGATGTACCAGCTGTGCTTAGGTGGGATCCTCCAGTCCTTATTTATTTTTGTTTTGGCAACTGTCTCTATTTCTTTAAAAGTGTTGTGAAGAGATTAAGTATGCCTGATATCTCCCTAGCTAAGTAAATTGTGACAAGGTGACTTTGATTCTCTACAGAGTTCACCATTGATGATGGTAGGTCCCACTGCATAGCTCTTCTTGTCTTCCTTTCTATCACACCAAGCCTTTCACCTCCAATTTCTTATACAGAGAACATGACATGAGAGGGTACCTTCTATTCTCAAGACTAAATTATTTATGCTTATATGTTTCTTTTTTTTTTTTAAATAACCAGTACCCCATAATGTTCCTTGTGTGTGAATGGAAACTACGTCTCTTATTATATACTAGACGAATGGCCCGGGCAACGCCTGGGTTTTACCCGAGTGCGTATATATTTTAAAAACGTTTTAATTCAAATACTATTCGTTACAATTATAAATTGGCGCCATGGATGTCACTCTTGTGAAACGTCCCGTTCCAAACTGTGTGTTTTTAAAATGTTTTAATTAAAATACTATTCGTTACAATTATAAATTGGCGCCGTGGATGTCTCTCTTGTGAAACGTCCCGCCCCAAACTGTGTGTGTCTTGAAAATATAAAAATAAAAATGTGAATTTTCATAAAGATTTCATCATGTCGATTTTTTTTTTTGCATTTATATATTAACTTTATGAACGGAAAAATATGTCCAGGGTAGCCTAGTGGTCATGGCATCTGTCCGGTAAGCGGAAGGTCGTGGGTTCGATTCCCATCCCTTGACACTTTTTTTATTTTATCCATTCTGACCAAAATCTATCCGTGAACTTCACACAGTGAACTTCACACAGACAGAATAAGGCAATTATATTTATATATCATGGTCATCTTATATATCATGATCAAAACTTGAGAAAGTTTTACATTTTGCATGTATATATATTTATATATTTTATTATTATTATATATATTTCATTTTCATCACTCCGGATCACATATACAGTTGCCCGGCCATCCTTGCAGCCCTCTATATGGCAAACATCAATCCAGAAGAGGACACCTATGCGAACAAGGCACCTTTGTTGGCGGGTACTGTGATCAGGGTGCACGGACCAATCTGATCTGCGATCTGATCTGCTCCATGAACAAGACACCACCACAACCATATTTCCTTTTATATATATATTATAATTTAACTGTTAAATAATTAAAAAGGTTTCTGGAGATGAGTTTCTTTTTATTTTATTAAAACCATCTCAAGCTTTCAGGCATCTCTTCCCCTCTACAGGAGAACATATATAATGAATTAAACGCCGCCTGATGCCTGATTATTCATTGTATATGTTCTCCTGTAGAGAGGGGCAGAGATGCCTGAAAGCTTGAGACGGTTTTAATAAAATAAAAAGAAACTCATCTCCAGAAACCTTTTTAATTATTTAATAGGGAGATCTTTAAATCCAGGAGATTTAAATCAATTGATAAATTACCAGTATTGTGGAAATCAGCCATTATGATTTTGTCCACTAATGTATACCACACTTACAACAAGGGTCATTTAAAGATGATCATGTACAGAGTGGTGTCCCAACTCCTGGTGGAACTGGATGGACTCTCCAAGTCCAACGATGTGTTTGTCATCGGAGCCACCAACCGCCCAGACCTCCTTGATCCCTCTCTGTTGAGACCAGGGAGGTGAGTACAGCTGTTGACTAGTGTACTGGGTCTAGTTTAAAGGACATTCACAAATTACAAAATATTTTCTCACAATGAGTTTCTTTTTATTTCAAAACGCTAGCTTTCAAGCGATAATCGCTCTTCAACGGGCTTAATAAAACAATATTTACAAAAACATGTGTGCAGCGTGGATATTTACAACTGAAAATTTTAAAATTGATATGTAATTTAACAATTATATGGATTCAGTTGTTAATATCCACGCTGCAGGCATATGTTTTTGTAAATATTTCTTGTAGGATATAGTTGATATTGTTTTATTTGAAGAGCGATTATCTCTTTAAAGCTAGCGTTTTGAAATAAAAAGAAAATTCATTGTGAGAAAATATTTTGTAATTTTAAAACGTTTTCACAATTTTATCTTGAATAGACATTCATAAATATGAAAGTCTATATTTTAGAGCAAATATGTTACTTTTATCCAATATTTTAAAATAATGACAATTGGGGGTATGTTGCAGGTTTGACCGACTTCTCTATGTCGGCATACAAGAGGACTTTGATAGTCGCCATGAGATCCTCAAGGCTCTGATGAGAAAGTAAGTTTTTATGTATTTGCTATCACCTTCAATTACAGATTTTTTTTATTACCTATTATGTTCACTGGCCTTTTTAAAATTACCTCACTTTTTTTTTTTAAACTTAGAAACACAAGGTAATAAGACCAAATCCAAATAAATAAATAGTGTATGATGTTTCTGTATTGTTGTTACCATCATCAGACAAATGTACTGAATATAAATGTACTGAAAGTACATTTGTCAGATGATTGTAACAACGCTATTACACCAACATCACACAATATTTATTTGGATTTGGTCTTATTACTTTGTGTTTCTAATCTATAATCCATATTGTGCCTTATCATTTTTTAAACCCTCATCCTTCCATCTTCAATTTATAGAGAAAAAGTCCTCTATGAAACTAAACTTTTACCACATACCCTGGGGGTGAATTAAGATCTTTCCAGGGTACAAGAATTTCCAGGTCTTGACAAACCTTTTGGTTCTATTTTCATTTATATATCCTACTAGAACTGCTTTCATTGAAATAGTTATTTAAAGTCTTAATATTTTTAAGTAAACAATACCAACTACCCAGAAGTGTCCTTTAGAGAGAGAGAGAGGTGTTCTTCTTACTGGATATCAGCTAAATAGTAAAAATGATCATTTTGGCGATGAAAGCTGCCCTCTGTATAGAAGTTTCCTCTAAAAGGAGTGTCCTCTCTTGGGGAATCTCCTGCATACCGAGGTTCCACTGTAAGTATATAAGCAAACTTAATATTTTGGTGTCACCTGTGGGACAATGCTCTAATTGTTTCATGAGCCTCATTAAATACTTCTTTTCACGGAATCAAATTGTTGAAGATTAAAATTTTCTTTTCAAATAAAGCACCCCTACTTCTTTAACTGTGATAAAAAATATTGAGAGGGCCTGGCTAATCAGTTGTGAATCCTCCCAATGGTTTTACCATCTATCATACAATTGTATTGGACAATTCTTCCTGACACTGTAGGGGGAATCTTAGACAAGTTTTTCTATTGTAGCATACAATAGACATTTTGAAATCTACAAGAAGCTAAGACCTAATCCAAATAAATGAATAGTGTGTGACGTTTCGGTAACAGCATTGTCGCATTAATCAGACAAAAAAATAAAATTATTATTTTGTCTGATGATGGTGTAACAATGCCGTTACTGAAATATCACACACTATTAATTTATTTGGATTAGGTCTTATTTTCTTGTAGTTCTAATCTATAATCTAAATTGTGCTTTATCAGTTTGAAATCTCTTTTATTAACTTAATTTGTTTTCCATGTGTGCCATCCTCCTCACGTGAACTTGCCCTATCAAAACATTTATTAGCGAATTCACAACAATGTACATCAAATTGATGAAAGGCTTGTGCCCAAAAGCTTTTGCAATGTCTTTTAATCCTCTGTTAAGACTTCTCATGTTGTTAGGTACTGTTAGTAACCAGAGCTGTAACTGCAGGCTCAACACAACAGTGGACAGCTGTGCCCTCGCTGCCAACTGTCCCCCCCACCTGACTGGAGCTGACTTCTACTCCCTCTGCTCCTCCGCCATGATGAATGCTCTGGCTCGCACCATCGAGGCCATTGAGGCCAACAGTGAGTAACTCTCTTTCTCACAATGGAAAAACTGGTAAACTTTCTCTCAGTCTACCTCTCTGTGTGTT
Organism: Cordylochernes scorpioides; assembly: GCA_030710605.1. Classification (NCBI taxonomy): domain Eukaryota; kingdom Metazoa; phylum Arthropoda; class Arachnida; order Pseudoscorpiones; family Chernetidae; genus Cordylochernes; species Cordylochernes scorpioides. The sequence goes on along the minus strand of CP092884.1, from coordinate 27,209,795 downwards.
AAACAATTTTAAGAAACCAGTTGCAGGATCTCTTCCAATTTTAGATTAATATTTAATAGATCATATTCTCATTAAAGTGGTTACAAAACGAATAAATGCTATAAGGTAAAATAGTGATGTACCTCAATAATAGAAAGTTGAAGAAAATATACACTCATGGACAAAACTTAAGAAAGTTGTACCTTTTAGCATGTATATCGGGATTTAGTTTAATTAACTCTGAAAGATATTACAGTGATCTTTATTGAAGATACACCAGATAACCAAGTGTGAGGAAAATTGCCTCTGTCTTCTTTAAAAATAGATGACCAGGGACATTAAAATAGCTTTGTACATGAATGTATATACAATATGGTACCACCAGACATTATAGGAACCAATGGCAACGTTGTGCAGTAGTATGACTCTCATAGCTACAAGTAGAGGCAGCCAACACTTAGTTTCATAACAACCTGCATTCACACTTTCTTTGAAATTGTTGCAGTATAGTGGACCTATGTTTAACATTTTGAGTGAATCGTCAAAAAATTAGAATAGGAAAATATGCCAAATTTGAAAAAAATATGATAGCTTTGCCAAGCTCAAGAGGCAGTATTTCCCATTTATTGGCTGATTTTGCAGGGTGAAGGCTAAGAAATCACTACAATGCCAAAATGGAACAGATATAGTGCCAAATAGAATTGGCCAAATTCTGGAATAATTAAAAATCAACGAGAATAGTTGAAATTTATTCTGATAGATGGTGCAAGCCATAGGCAACTTTCAGTTGCACGATAAAGAGATGCCTTTTTCATAAACCATTAGATTATTTTTTTTTTTGCTTATCCCTAGTACAGTACACTTGGTACAAGCCATGATAATCATGGTGGGTAGAAGTAGGCGACTGCACGATAAGGAGATGCCTTTTTCATAATTTATGCACCTTATCCCAGTACAATATCACATTTGTGCTATTTCATTCACAAATCTAATGGTTTGTTTGTGGCCACAGATCTACCCATGGACACGGAGCTGTGGGTCCAACAAGAGGACTTTGACAAGGCTCTCCTGACTCTAGTCCCCTCAGTGTCCGCACTAGAAGTCCAGCATTACCAGAAGCTCAGGGACAAGATTGAAAAGTCCCGGGCTTAAATCCTAGGCGGAACATCACTTTGTTTCAACTTGGTTGACTGTCATCTCTTTATGCTTCTCCTATTGCTTAACTTTGTTTTTTTCTCCCATTTCCTCCCATATGTTATCTGTTTTTCTTTTTAATGCTTTTGTAATACTTGAAAATCACATTTATAAACTTAGATAGAAGCTTGTTTTATCTACCATTTCCTCCCATGTTATCTGTTTTTCTTTTTAATGCTTTTTTATTACTTGAAAATCACTTTTGTAAACTTAGATAAAAGCTTGTTTTTATCTCCTATTTCCTTCCATATGTTATCTGTTCTTCTTTTTAAACCTTGAAAATCACATTTGTAAACTTAGATAAAAGCTTTTTATATACATCCCCTTAAAAAATTTTAAAAAATAAAGAGCAATATATTTTTGTAGTAATTAAAAAAAAAAAGGCACATCTTGGATTATGAAATTTTTTCCTGTCCAATATCTCAATCGATGGATTGGTTATCTTATTTAGAGATAGGAGTTACATTTTAAACCTTGATCATGGGTGTGTGTTCACACAACATTTTTGACTGTATTGACTCATCCATTGATGAGTTCTACTCTTCCCCGGGAGACACCCTAATATGATTTTGAGTGGAGATAAGAAAGAAGAAGAAGAGAGACACAAGATATTGCCTTTTCAACTTTTTGCACATGGATTTTGCCTATACAGTAGAACCTCCATGAGAGAACACTCCCACTAGAGGACACCTCTCTATAAAAGACAGTTTTATTTATAAAATTACCATTTTTACTATTTTGACACTCTCTGGTTAGAGGACACACCTCTTTCTAAAGGACACTTTGGCTTTGCAATTAGATGTCTTTTACAGGGAGGTTCTATTGTATAGAATATCCTCTCTTCAATTCAAATAGCTATAATTCTATTCCTTTTATAAAACCAATTAGAAAGCAGCACACAAGAATCTTTAATTCAACAGAACACTTCTATCTCCCGGGGAAGTGAGGAGTTGAGATAAAAAAAAAGACTTTTCAACTCTAGAGTATAGGTGTGATAAAAAGACACCTCTCGGTTTCAATAAATTTATAAAAAAATGAGATGTGTTCTCTACAAAGGACAGTTTTCATTTGCAAAATTACCATTTTTATTATTTAGCAAATCTCCGGTAAGAAGACACCTCTCCCTAATAACACTTTGGCTCTGCAATTAGGTGTCCTCTACAGAAAGGGTCTACTGTATATTTTATTTTGAAAATAGAGAAATCCATAAATAGATCTTTAATTAATTAAAAAGGCATATATTAAATTAAAAATAATTTATCTACCAAAATTTTCAATTGGCTGAACGCCAACCTATTTCAAGGTCTTATAACATATTTATGTCAACAACACACTCTAACAAACTAGTTTATTATTGACACATAAATATGTTGTAACACTTTGAAAAAGGTTGGTGTTCAGCCAACTGAAATATTGGTAAATAAATTATTTTTGATCCAATATATGCCTTTTTATATAATTAAAAAATTATAAATATTTTTTCAATTTTGTTAGAGGAAGCTATCCATTTGCAAAGAATGCACCTCTCTTCCATTAAAAAAAAAATCCTTAAAAATCATATTGAAACACATGTTCCAAAAGGAGCACTTATCCCTTTAAAAACACATCAAAACTATGTATTTCTTTATATTCTCATGACGAAGCTCCTAGAATCATAGCACAAATAAGCCAAAATCCCTTTTTTGCCAAATGCCAACCTATATGTCATAGGTACAAGGGTGGCTACAATTGTATAATATCCTGTAAGAAAGAGGATTAGGCACAATTTAGATTATAGATTAAAAACAAAAGGTAATACAGTAGAACCTCCATGAGAGGACACTCCTGCTAGAGGACACCTCTCTATAAAGGACAGTTTTCATTTGTAAAATTACCATTTTTACTATTTAGCAACTCTCTGGTTAGAGGACACACCTCTCCCTAAAGGACACTTTTGCTCTTAAAATAGGTGCCCTTTACAGGGAGGTTCTACTGTGCAACCAAATCCAAATAAATAAATAGCGAGTGATGTTTCCGTAACAGCATTGTTACCATCATCAGACAACAGACTGAACTAATGATGGTATTAATGTTGTTACGGAAATGTCGCTTTCTATTTATTTAATTGGATTTGGTCTTTTGTTTCCTACAAGAGGAGTTATGAAATCAGAATTTACCAAGGTGTTAAGTTGGTGAAGTGGAAGGGACAATTTTAGGCCAGTGTTAAATGACAAGAAAAAAGTAAAAAGTTGAAATTGTGCAAAGTTAAACACTAGGTATAGAAACCACAGAGTGAACTAATCCCTAGATATTGAACACACACAGTAAACACAAGGTAATAAGACCAAATAAATAAATAGTATGTTACATTTAGGTAACAGCGTTGTTACTAACTTTAGACAAAAGAAATGAATGTAGTGTAGTACCAAAGTTCTGATTTTTATCTGAAGATGGCAACAACGCTGTTACCCAAAGATCCCACACTATACATATATTTGGATTTGGTCTTATTACCTTGTGTTTATAATCTATAATCCAAATTATGCCTTATCACACACAGTAAAGGTAATATATAATTCTCCAAGATATGCCAGTTTTCTATTTAGCATATAATGATATATGTATTTTTATAGAATATAGTAAATATTATTTTTACAATCATATTTTAATAGATGCTTGTTTTTTTTGTTTTCAACATAAATGTTATGTTTATATTGTTCATGTCTTTTTTATATATTTTGGCAAGTTAATCTCTCAGAATGATCAAATGCTCTCTCTTTAGTTAGTATATGTGGCTGTTGGAATATATTGTTAATCTATGAAAGGAACAATAAAGTTACATCACAACTATATATATTGTGGTGTTATTTATTTGTTGGATATTTTTATACTTATTTCTACCTTGCCTTCCACTAGTCACATCCTTTCTTAGAAGATTTTTACCAAATGCAAACTTTGTGCAAAATTTTGAATAAATTTTATTGTTACATTGTTGCTTAACAAAAGATCAACTTCCATGGGTATAAAGGATCTTTAGGACTTTATTCAAGCCAAATCAATGGAATTAATTACAGATGAATACGTTTTTCCACTATGTACTAAGTGCAATTCTCAACCTGCAACCTCAAAACATTATTGACTAATCCATTGATGAGCTCTACTCAGCAGACACCATCAAAAGGCTTAAACTTTACAAGCTTGATACCCTAATATGATTGAGTGAAGATAGGAAAGAAGACAGATGAGAATACAGAGAAAAAATAACGACAAAAATACAGCAGTACAAATTCTCCAACTGCAGTACAGAAAAAGAAAATAGGAACTGAAGACAGGTTGGTAAAACCTTCCAGAATCTTCCACAGAGTACATCAGCTTTGGTGGTAAGCAGCAGCCTTCCACTGTTGTTGTTGATCTCATGGAATGGGGTGTAGTGGTGCAGCTTTCGTTGATCATGGCACCATGATCCAGGCACACTTTGGTGAAAGTCTGATTTTGCCTATATTTTGAGGCCGTTCCTAACATGGAAGTCTTTGCTGCCAACTCTAACATGAGTACAGACACAGTTCCTCCGTATCCCTGGAGTGGGACCCTTGCTGAGGTCTATCAGCCAGGTCAGTTGAACTTAGGATTTTTAAAGTGGTCTTTCTTCTCTTCTAACAATGCTGATGTTGGTCCACGACTGCTTATTCGTCAGAGTTATTCTGCTTGTTTCGCAGCTGGCCTTCATATCTAGAGGTCATTCTTCTATCCGCCAACTGGGGACATGCCTGTAGCAGTCAGCTCAGCAGAGGGGCAGCCTTCCTCTTGAGACAGCAGCTCACTTTAAGCACACAACATAGCTTCGTTAATATTTCTTCCTGAGCTCTGCCTCCCTATATTTCCTAAGTAGACCTTTCCAGAACACTCTCAAGGTCAGCCACTCAGAAAGCAGCCAGCACTAAGCCTTGCATAATCGATTTAAATTGGCCAATTGGTTCTTCTCTGATTGTTCTAAATTATTCTAGAATGTTCTAAGAAAAAATTCTATTTGGGAATGCGATTTTTATTCTGCATAACAATATTAAGAAAGAGAGTTGGTGCGTATTATTGATCTTCATTCGTTTCTGGGCTTTTAAGAGCTATAAGGGCTATAAGTGCTCTCTTAGATCAAAAAAGAAACCAGAGCATTACAACTGATGATTACAAACTATTTATATCATGCCTTACTATGGATGCATACATATATGGGTTGCCCAAAGTTCACAAGCCCAATATCCCATTACGTCCTATTGTAGCCTACCACAGATCGTCAGCAGTCCTGTTAGCCAAATATCTATCAAACATTTTCTCTCCATTACTGAAACAATATAAACACCAATTTTCAGTACACAACACCCAAGATTTCATTGAAGACTTGTGGAAAATATCACCTGATCCCAACAACATAATGTGTTCATATGACGTCGTTTCGTTGTTCTTAAGCCTTCCCCAGCAGTTAATTAAAGACAGCGCAAGTGCCTTCCTCTTTGATGTACATACAGATTTATCCATCATGCAAACAATAGGAAACCTCATTGAAATTGGTCTAAAGATGATTATTTTTAGTTTCGAGTCTCAGATTTACCGGCAGATACAAGGTTCCCCAATGGGAAGCACGTTTTCAACCATTGCAGCTGAATTAATAAAATAGATAATTCAATCAACGTTAAGCATAAAACCGACATAGGATTCTGGTGTCAATATGTCGACGACATCTTTTGTTGTTGTTGTTGTTGTTGTTTCTTATCCCCTTGTGTAAAGATTACACGAATTCCATGAGTTCATGCTCCTTGAGCTGTTTTATGATGAGCAGCGGCCTCTCCCAAAGGTCCTGTTTAGTGCATCTAATGCAAGCCAAAATGTGTTCTGGAGCTGCAGGTACCAAACTACATTTTGGGCAAGTGGGATAAATTTTGTTATTATTTTCTATCTTCAATGGCTTGAGATGGCCTGTTCTAAATCTTGTTAGTGTTGTTTGATGCTGTCTATTTCTGATGTTCAGAGCTCCTCCTGGGTTTACTCCACTGTACCAACTGTGCTTAGGTGGGATCCTCCAGTTCTTGTTTATTTTTGTTTTGGCTATTGTTTCTATTTCTTTAAAAGTAAGTTTATTTTTCTGTGGCAAGTGTTCTTTTGTGCCTTTTTTCGCTAGCACATCAGCAGCTTCATTGCCTTCAATGCCAACATGATCCATTGAAGGTGAATTTTTGAGGTTTTTGAGAGTTTTTGGAGATAACCAATTATGTTCCTGCTTACTTTGTCTCTGAGTTCCCCTGTGTGACTCAAGTGTTGTATGGCACTTCTACTATCAGTAAGAATCCAGATATCTTGATAATTAGTATTTCTGATGGATTTTAAGGCTTCATAGATGGCTATAAGTTCTGATCTGAAGACTGAGCAAAAATCTGGGTTTCTTCTGTTCATTTTCTCAATGCCATTTGTGGTTTTGATGAGACAGCCACTGCCAGTGTGTCCTAGCTCGTCTCTGCTACCATCGGTATAGATAGTTATTGCATTTTTAGGAATGTTATTAATTATTTCTAATGATAATTGTTTTAAGTATTCTGGATTTTGGTATTGTTTGTTGGTGGGTTCATTTAAAGTGGCATTAAAAATAACATTTTGTAGTGGTTTGCATGGAGAAATTTTTTCTGCTAAATAATTTTTTTCCACTTTATATTTTAAGAATTCATTTCTTTTGGCCAGGTGTAGAGGGCCTTCTTTTTTGAGTCTTAAATTGGATTCCCAATTAAGTATGTACTTGGAAGTTCTGTGTTTGTTTCCATAACTCTTGATTTTGTTTATATATGTTGGCAGATTGTAGCTTCTTCTATCCTTTAAGGGCATAATGTCTGCCTCGTAAAGTACAATATCATTAGGGCAGGTATTTCGAAGACCTGTAATAATTCTAGCTGCACTTAGTTGTATCCTTTCCAGTGATTTTAGATTTGTTTCAGATGCTGTACCATAGATTTGATATCCATATTCCAGGATAGGTCTAATTAGAGATGTGTAAGTTAATTTTAGTGTGGTTGCATCGGCTCCCCACTCTCTTCCTGAAATATATTTCAGGATTTTTAGTCGGTCTCTTCCTTTTCTAATAACTTCTTCAATATGTTTACTGGAGTTAATTTCTGGATCCAGGGTGTAGCCAAGATATTTCGGATGTTTATTATATTGCAATTGTTGTTCTTTGAGAATAATTTTTGGTCTTATTTTGTATAGTTTCTTATCGGTAGTAAAAAGACAGGATTCAGATTTTTGGGGGTTAAATTCTAATTTATGTTTATTAGCAAATTTTTCTAGGTGGAAAAGAGTCTTGTTCAAATCTCTTTCAGCTTTTTTCCAGTTAGTATTGCTGCTCCATAGAATAATGTCATCAGCGAAAAGTCCAATATTGGTTTTATGTGAAATTTTTTCTTCTATGCCTGCAATAAATAGGGTGAAGAGAGTTGGGCTAAGGACTGATCCTTGTGGTAATCCTTGGTACAATTTGAAGGTTTTAGATAGAGTGCCATTATATTTGACCCTGATGTATCTATTTTTAAGGAAATCATTTATCCAAGTGATAGCTTTTCCATCAATTTTGAAATGTTTGTATAATTTTGTAATTAACTTGTTTTTCCATACTTTATCAAAAGCTTGTGTAAGGTCTAAAAAAGCAGCTATTGTGTGGTTAGTTGGTTTTCTGTTTTGTGCATCTTTTACCTTTTGTGTGAAAAATAAGAGTTGGTCTATTGTCCCATGTCCTTTCCTAAATCCATATTGTTCTTCTGGTAAGAGATTTCTTGTGTCAAGGTGGTAGGTAAGTCGTCTGAGTATAATTTTTTCCATTAATTTGCAGCAAATACTTGTGAGGGAGATAGGTCGGTAGTTTTTTGGGTCATCAGCAGATTTGTCAAGTTTTTTAATAGGAATTATTGTTGCAGTTTTCCAGTCTTGAGGCAATTTTCCAGTTTTCCAGGAGTTATTGAAAATATCAAGAAGTTTTTCTTTGCCATTTTTGCCCAAGTTTGATATCATTTGGCCATGGATTCCATCTGGCCCAGGAGTCTTGTTCAGGTCAGTGTTTTCTAATGCATAATCTAGCTCTTTCATATTGATTTTTTCATGGAAAATATTATGAGTGCTAGTGACGTTTTTACAGTCATGGATAATCTTGCGGGCCTTTTTTTCAACTTTCTTATCTTTTATTTCAAATTTGATTTTACTACTTATTTGATATGAATTACCTAAAAGATTAGCAGCATTTTTGTCATTAGTTGCTGGGGTACCATCTATATTCTTAATCATATTTGTGTTTTCAGTTTGTGGCTGGGCTCTGTCAATTTGTTTTGCCAAATGCCAAAGTTTTGTATTTGGGTTTCTTGGGTTCAGGTTTTCACAAGTTTGTTTCCATTTTTCCCTTTTCATATTTACGTATAATCTTTTTATTTTTGCATTCACAATGTTCAGTTCAGTTCTACAATTTGTTTGGTTTTGGGTGTACTTTTTTTGTAGTTCATTTCTTTTAGTTATAAGTGTTTGAATATCTTTTGCCTGGTGTGTATAATTTGGAATCCATTTCTTAATGTTACCTCTTGGTATTGAAACTTTGGCTGCTTTAATAATGGTGTTTTTGAAAGATATCCAATTTTGTTCCAGATCTTTTATTCTAGTGGGTGCTTTTCTAAAGTCTTCATTGGTGTTTTGCTGGTAAAGATTCCAATTAGCCTTTTTGAAGTTCCAGAATTTTTCTTTAATTGAGCTGGTTTTGGTCTTGGTGCTAATTTCTATCAAAATAGGCAAATGATCACTTCCAATACTTTTTAATATTTGCCATTTGCATTTGTGGAAAATGTCAGGACTGGAGAAACTTATATCAAGGGCTTGTGCGGTATTATAACTGTAGGAATGGTGGGTAGGATTCCCATCATTTAAGCACATGAAGGCATTGTCGTCAAATAAGTTTGAAAGTATTTTGCCTCTTGGGTTTGGCGTGGAACATCCCCATAGTTGATGTTTGGCATTAAGGTCACCTACAATAATAGTGTTGTCTGTAAGAAATTGAGCCATTGTTCCATCATCAATAAGTTTATTGTTTGGTGGGTGATACATATTGAATATGTTGATGGTTTTGTTTTGATTGAGGTAGACTTTGATACCTTGGGCTTCGAGGTCTGATGTGTTTGGAATATTAATAGCCATGTCTTCATAGTACAAATTCTTGATTAAAAATGCAAGGCCACCCCCTTCTTTATTTCTGTCTTTTCTGAGGATATTGTAGTTTTTATATTTGAGATTGTACTTTTCATTTAATTTGGTTTCCTGTAGGGCTATAATTTGTATCTTTTGTTTTTCAGCTATTTCCATTATTTCTTCTAATTTTATTTTTGTTGCTGTTGAGCACAATCCATTTATGTTGCACTGCAGAATGCTCAATTGCTTGGAAGTTGCAAAGTGTGAAATTTGTGGAGACTGTATTATACTTATCGGACAGAACCCTCTACCTAAGTCCTGAACGCGCCCCTGTTTATTCTGCGCGACGGGCGATGCAGCATGCAAATCAACATCTGATCTCATGGAATGGGGTATAGGGGTGCAGCTTTCGTTGATCATGGCACCATGATCTAGGCACACTTTGGTGAAAGTCTGACTTTGCCTGTAGTTTGAGGCCGTTCCTAACATGGAAGCAGACGCCTTTGCTGCCGACTCTAACATGAGTACAGACACAGCTCCTCCGTATCCCTGGAGTGGGACCCTTGCTGAGGTCCATCAACCGGGTCAGTTGAAGTCAGGATTTTTAAAGAGGTCTACTCCTCTTCTAACAATGCTGCTGTTGGTCCGCGACTGCTTATTTGTCAGAGTTACTCTGCTTGTTTCGCAGCTGGCCTTCATATCTGAAGGTCATTCCCCTATCCGCCACCTGGGGACGCGCCCTATAGCAGTCAGCTCTGCCAAGGGACATCTTTTGTATTTGCGACAAGAATTCATTAGATCAAATATTAACCTCTCTCAATAATTATCATAGTGACATGTCCTTCACCATTGAAAAAGCCCAAAACCAGGTTATTCCGTTCCTAGACATTTTAATAATCCAAACCCGTAGCAGATACCACACCTCTGTGTTTTAAAAAAGATTTTCTCCCAACTACACACATTACACATCCTGCTGTCCCCATTCCAACAAAATTAACATTGTAAGAACTTTATTAAAGCGCATACACACCCACTTTTCTCTTCCACTTTCACAATCAAATCCACCTTTGTTGGTCCCAAGCCCGGATGAAAAAAGAGGAGGGGGAGCAGTAACAAGCTCGCTAAAAAACCTGGGCTCAGCTGGCCCGGCTGATAGTACCCTGTAAGGGCTCCTAATCCAGGGATACAGAATGAGCCACGTTTGTACTCCTTGTTAGGAGCCGCTGCACATGGCGTCTGTTCCTCATGTCAGAGGCGGCCATTTCTTTTGGAGCTAAGTTGGCCTGCCACTGAGTAGTGCTCCCAGTCTTAATGACATAGGCATTCTACTTCACCCAGTCCTGATGGTTGTCAAACAGACACCATCAAGGGTCACAATTTGATACCCTAATATGATTGAGTGGAGATAAGAAAGAAGAAGAAGACTTTTACAATCAATAGAAAAACGTAATATAACCAAACATTTTAATTCTGCTGGCTATTCGATATACTTCATTTTTAACAATCCGTCCACGGCACTTCTCCATACCTATCCAATTGTATTATTCCCTTCTCTTCCAAATCCACAGCCATAGCACGAATATTACATGGCATTAATACCTATTTCTCTTGTCAAGATAGAGGCTGCCTGGCCGACATTTATAGTTATTCAAATTAAAGATACTTCGGGCAGTAAATCTTTTTTATTGTCTCGACATTTTGACAAACGTCTTTAGTCCTCGTCAGGAGCGAACAAAAATTAAAACATTTGGCAAAGCGTTAAAATTATTCTTAATTCTAAATCTAATTTTTAACGCTTTGCCAAATGTTTTAATTTTTGTGTTCGCTCCTGACGAGGACAAAAGGTGTTTGTCGGAACGTCGAGACAATAAAAAAATATTTACTGGCGGAAGTATCTTCAATTTGAAGAGAAAGACCTATTTATCTAATTCACTAACCCTCGCAGACAGACTAAGACATGATATAACTAAAAGCAACACCCCTACAGATTCCCTCAGTAAAAATAATGTCATATATTCAATATCATGCCTGCAGTATGTGGGAGAGACGGGGAGAACTGTGAGAATCAGAATGGCCAAGCACAAAAGATCTGTCAAGAGAAAGGATCCCTGTCCTCTCATATACCAGCACTAGACGGGTGACCCGGGCTTCGCCCCGGGATTGACCAGTGTGCATATCTACCCGAGTGATATATATTTAGATAAGATATTTTAAAAACAATTGTTTGTTATTAGCATTATCTATTTGTTTGCATCAGCATAATTTAATCTAATCTTTGATAGAGGGCGCTGTTTATGAGTTAGGTAGAATAATTTGAATATATAGTTTTAATAATTGATTCATATATATTTTTTAAAATAGCCTATCTTCTTCCCCGTATTTTATTACCTATATATGGAAATTTAGGTTTGAATTAGTGAACTACTGCGAATTTGTATATTGGACATACAAACAAACAAACATACAAACATTGATTTTCTATATATATTTAGATAACAGTAGTTGCTAAAAAAGAATTTACAAGTATACCGTCATATATAGTGTCATATATGCCACGCTGGGCTAGCGACCCGCTCCAACACAATAGTTACTAAAACAACAAAGTGAGTGGGGGGGGGGGGGGGGGGGGGGGGCAAAGGTGGCGTGATCGTAGCCAACCAATAGAAGTGCGCCATTCCAAAAAAAAAGCAAACGGTGACAGAGATGAAAAAGAATTGATGAAGCTCGTAACTGTATATAGAATATCACTGGCCATTCATTCAATTTTAGTGAATCCTAAACCCATTATCAGGATATAAAGAGCAAGCACCAGAAACCTAGTACTCGAAGCTTTACTTACTAAAAACTCAAAGAAATCAATAGATCCATAGATTTGCCCGACATATATCATAGTATAATTCCTTCTACCTAAATAATAATTCCCGGCTCCCCAATGTAATCACATAACCTCAATAGAGCATTAGCATTAACCAATAATCTTTTTTTTTTTTAACTACTATGTAAATCAGTTTTTGCATATCTAATATTTCCTACTTCATTGTATGTATATATATTGATTAAATTCAGAAAACCTCAGTACAGTAGTTATACCTGTCGAAGGGCTGTTGAGCCCGAAAGCTTGCATTGTTGTTGTTGGATCCTATAGTTAATAATTTCTTTAAATTCAATTTTATATATGAAAATTAAGTCAAAATATTCTAAATTCAATTGTACAATATAAATCTTTAATATGTAAATTTTAAAGCAAGCAACATGTATGTAAAGTTCCAGTTTGGTTAATTAATAGTTTTTTTTGTTTTCTCTCTCTCTCTCTACCACTAGTATCAAAATCTAAGTCAAATTCATGTAATCTAAATTCATGTGGTAGCTATTCATAACTCTAAAACCAAAGACAATAAAACTAATTCAAGACAAGTGGCAAAGTGCTTCTTAGTATCTTTTACTGAACATTCATGCCATGAACAATATGGTCCCTCATCGAGCCGGATACTTTAAAAAATTAAGGTAAGCCATTTGAAAACTTAAATTTCTTAAAATAAAGTCATGCCTAAATCAGAAGTTAAAATTCGGCACAAATTCAACTTTATCATTCAGGAAATAAAGGATCTGGAATCAGAGAATGAAGCTATTGTAGAATCCAAAAACATACATAGATTAAAGCTATTCCAACAAGAAGTTAATGAAAGGAAAATTAGCCTAAATCAAGTTATCAACACATTATTAGAATCAGAGTTAGATGATACACAATATGGCGATTATTCAAAGGCCAAAAAGGATATTTTTAATATGTTGGTGTCTATTGAAGAAGCTTTATCTTTAATTGAAACCAAAGAAAATATTCATAGTGATAAACAATTGCCAGAATCCAATGTTAATTTACCTAAGATAAATTTACCCATTTTCAATGGTGATTCAGCCAATTGGCTTAGTTTTAGAGAAATATTTAACTCCACCATTAATTCAAATCAAACACTAACTGAAATACAAAAATTTCAATATCTAAATGCATCTGTTAAGGGTCCTGCGGAAAAGTTGATTCGGGGTTTTCCCATTTCTGACAAAAACTACCAGCAAGCATGGGATACCTTATGCAATAGATTTAATAACAGAAGAGAATTGGCTTTTTCACAAATCAACAAAATATTCTCCATAAGGCCATTAAAATCTATTTCGGCTGGTTCTCTCTATGAAATCCTTGATGTTTGCAATGAAGGCATTAGAAATCTCTCAGTGCTAGGACTTGAGAAAAACACATTAACAGATCTGATCCTGATCAATTTTTTTGAAAAAAGAATCGGTGAAGCCCTCAGGAAAGAATGGGAATTAACCCTTCAAAATGAAGAATATCCAACATTTGAAAACTTTGTGAATTTTTTAGAAAAACATGCTAGAAGCCTGCAAGGTATGAGAATTCCTTTGTTCCAGGAACAAAAAACCTCTAGCAAAAATATGATGGCTCATGGCCTTTATGTCAACAAAGGTCAAAATTGTATTTTATGTCATCAAATTCATAAACTAAATGACTGCCAGAGATTCATAAATCTTCCCTTGCCTAAAAAATGGGAATTAGTTAAAAAACATAAACTTTGTCAAAATTGCCTTAGAGCAAATCATGAGATATCCAAATGTCTCATCACATCAAGATGTAAAAACTGCAAGCAGAACCATCATACTCTTCTGCATGAATACAACTCTGAACCATCCATTCCACAACCAACAACCTCTCAAGAGATGTTGATTTCAACAAATACCATCTGTAATGCGATGCCTTTGGAAACGGAAACAAATATTCTACTGTCAACAGCCCTTATTAAAGTCAAGGCGAAGGATGGCTCATTTGTGCTATGTAGAGCATTAGTGGACAATGGGTCCCAAATAAGCCTAATTTCAGAACAATGTTGCCACAAGTTGGGACTTGAAAAAAGGAAAAATTCTTATACACTAAAAGGTGTAGGTGACATTGTTGTCAACAGGACAACATCGCAGGTTGAAATAGAGTTCACCCCACATCATAATGATCAATTATTTTCTGCCAGAGCATTTGTGGTTGGGAGGGTAACTGCAGACCTTCCAAACTTCCAAATTCAGTCAGCAGACTTTCCTCATTTAGAAAATTTGCTCTTGGCAGACCCAGAATTCTATGTCACCAAGCCCATAGACCTAATTTTGGGTGCAGATACCTTTGTAGAAATAATTCTAGGTCATAAAACAGATTTAAAGCACCATCCTATAGCACTTAATACCAAGTTAGGTTGGCTTGTTTCTGGGAGAATCCATTCAACTATTAAGTCGAATACTTCGGTAATCAATCACTGTACCACTGAACTTGATTCCAGCATAAGAAAATTCTGGGAACTTGAAGATGTCCCAATTTCTAAGGCCCAGTTGGGTATAAAGAATGCCCCATCTCCAAGTCTACAAGAGTCCATTCAGAACTCTCCAAGTCTAAAGGAGTTCACTCAGAACTTTCCAAGTCTGCCGGGGTCCATTCAGACCTCTCCAAGTCTACCAGACTCTGTTCAAGGGTCACCGTCTCTAACTTTGAGCCTACAGAGCTCCAAACACAACTCTCCAACCCCCTTACAAGTATCAGTTCACAGCCTGAAAGAGGCCATGTCCCCTTTGGTCGAAATGCCATCAAGCCCTGGGTGCTCCAAGCAGATTCCAATTCCTATAGAAGAAGACTCTATAGAGAGC
Source organism: Cordylochernes scorpioides (assembly GCA_030710605.1). Lineage (NCBI taxonomy): Eukaryota > Metazoa > Arthropoda > Arachnida > Pseudoscorpiones > Chernetidae > Cordylochernes > Cordylochernes scorpioides. The sequence goes on along the minus strand of CP092884.1, from coordinate 27,194,750 downwards.
CAGAACCGAGTTGATAATCTGCCATCCTACCCGATGAGCCCAGAGCAGAGTTACACTCTCTCATCGGCTTCTGTTGAAGATTTCAAGGCCCAAAGTGGGCCCAAGTCCCCTACATCTCCCACCAGGGGTTCAGAGAGTTGCCGATGTTCTGGGGATTATACAGAGCCACAGATGTCTCAGAACTCCAATTTTTCATGCTCCTCTATAGAAGAATCTGAAGATAATTCAAGTAAATCTGAAGAAAATCTAAGTAGATCCGAAGATAATCCAAGTAAATCTGAAGAAATTCCAAGTAAATCTAAAAGGTCACGTATCTCTAAGTTAACTCCACAAATTACTTCTAAACAAAACCAATTACTTCCTTCTGAATCAAGTCAACCATCCACTCCAGAACAACCTCTCGCTTCTCAGTCAAGTGAACCACTCTCATCTAAGAAAGAAACTTCGATTATTCCTAAGATAAAGCCACCACCCTATTATAGGCGAAAACGTCAACTTCCTGCTGAGAAAACTTCATGGGATGAACCAATTGAATCAGATATAAAGTCAAATTGGAATAAATTCCAAACTCAACTATCGTGCCTAAAGGAAATCAAAATACCAAGATACCTGAACAGTTCATCTTCTGAAATAGAAGAATTACAACTACATGGATTTTGTGATGCATCCCTTAATGCTTATTCAGCAGTTTTTTACTTGAAAACTAGATTCAAAATTCAAAAGATCAAAATCAATCTGATAACCTCAAAAACTAAGGTTGCACCATTAAAGACCATTACAATTCCAAGACTTGAACTAAGTGCAGCATTGCTTTTGGCTCAACTGAATCAAGTCATTCTTGAATCATTTCCTTTTCAACCTGACAAAACCTTTTTGTGGACTGATTCACAAATCTGCATAGATTGGATAAGATCAGATGCCAGCAGATGGAAGGCCTTTGTTTCGAACAGAGTGTCGTCAATTCAAAATTTGACTCAAATCACTGATTGGTTCCATGTATCCAGTCAAGATAATCCAGCTGATTGCGCATCAAGAGGAATCATGCCTCAAGACTTGGTCAATCATAGAATTTGGTGGCGGGGTCCTATTTGGCTTCAAGAAAATAATGTTCGATATATTCCTTCTTCACCAACCCAAGTAAACCTCAATATCATTCAAGAAGAAGTCGGTGAGGGTCAAGTGTTGGATCAAACAACCTTAATTCAAAATTCAGAAACTATGTTAAATCTAGAATTCATTGTAAGGTATTCCACAATGACCAAATTGATCCGAATCACAGCTTGGTGTTGGAGATTCTACTACAATTGCCTCCTCTTTGATCCAATTCGTCAGAAAGGACCTTTGACAACAAGAGAATTAACAAAGGCAATTCAAGTCTTAGTCAAATCAATTCAGCAAGTTGAATTCTGCACGGAAATAAAATTACTGAAGTCAAACAAGCAACTACCTCTGTCCAACAAGCTAACTTCTCTAAATCCCTTTTTAGACACTCAAGGACTTCTAAGAGTTGGAGATAGACTCAAGTATTCCTATTTAAATGAAAATCAAAACTTCCCTCTCTTACAACCGAAACCCCCACGCCAGGAATCACTTATCAAAAATCTCTTAACTCAGAATGCCGACATTCCTGAGGCTATTGATGAGAATCAAGAAGATTCTTCAATTTTAGAAACCACTTTTGTCATTGAAGACGAAGAGTCTAACAAAGATATCGGGACTCCAAAGATTGAAATCTCCGAAGTTTCGGTTATTGATAAATCGGAAGGCAAATATTCGAAAGAACCAGTGGTCAGTGTAGAAGCTCTGGATAAGAAAGAACTGTGCCATGATGACTCAGCTCACCTCAATGTAGTTGAAGCTGATCTTAATCGACCTAAAGAGGCTACCAGTGGCATAATCAATGTTTATACAGAAGCTAATGAATCGTCAAGCAAAGAGAAAGTTGTACCTGTTGAAATTGTGGATACATCAACAAAGGATTATCTACAGAGCGGTGAAAAGGCTAAATTATCCCGCTGGAAACCCATCGATTCTCTATGCTTAGAAGACGTCAAGGAATCTGAAGACGACGATGAAAATTACAGTTCATCAGCATATATAGAATGGCCAGAAATCTTGAAGAAAGAAGTCTTAAGACCCGAAGCTTTAGAAAAGGCAGTCAATCTGGAAGATTTTGAGAAGGCAGCAGAAAGTCGACAACTCTCCAAAGAACATTTAGAGGAATCGACCGAACAAGGCTCATGCATAAAGGCTGAATCAAAACCTTGGGAAGATCCTATTGAATCCGACTTAGCAGCCGCAGAGTCTGATAATCCAGCAGTTCCCGAAAGAGAACTGGCCAACGAATCTGAAAATCTCATCCAAGATTCACCTCAATCGGATACTCAAAGATGGAAGCTGATTCCATTACCTTTCAAACAATGAGAATTGTAATCTTAGCTACATAGTCGGCATCAATTAGTCCAGCATCTATACTATTGGAACTCTTTTTTATTTTTATTTTTTATTTATTTTTTTTATTTTTATTTTCTGGTCATCTCTTCCCAGCCGGGGGAGTATGTTGGATCCTATAGTTAATAATTTCTTTAAATTCAATTTTATATATGAAAATTAAGTCAAAATATTCTAAATTCAATTGTACAATATAAATCTTTAATATGTAAATTTTAAAGCAAGCAACATGTATGTAAAGTTCCAGTTTGGTTAATTAATAGTTTTTTTTTTGTTTTCTCTCTCTCTCTCTACCACTAGTATCAAAATCTAAGTCAAATTCATGTAATCTAAATTCATGTGGTAGCTATTCATAACTCTAAAACCAAAGACAATAAAACTAATTCAAGACAAGTGGCAAAGTGCTTCTTAGTATCTTTTACTGAACATTCATGCCACGAACAGTTGTTATATACACTGCGTGACATTGAAAATGGAACACCAAGAAATAGTGGCCAGAAAATTATGCAAATTTCAGGGTAGACGCGCCTAACCGAGTTATGCAAATGATGTAAAATGTGCAGCTCTCGTGCGCACATGGAGTAAGATATAAGGGAAGGAACTTGCAGAAAGGACAGTATTCGTATCGTTATTTCTTCAAGGAAAATCATTGTAGAAATTTTGTTCTTGTGTCAAAAGACACGTGTAATAACAGAGAATGCCAGGTCATCGTAAACAGGGGCAGATCAAGCAGACAGACGCTTTTACGAGGGGCATGGTGATCGGACTGAAAAGGGCAGGTTGGTCCATACGTCAAATCGCAGCTGATACACACCTTGGTGCGTCCACGGTGCACCGACTGTGGAGAAGATGGTTGGAACAAGGAAATGTGGCAATTTATAGGAATGTCGGTGCAACCAGAGTGACGTAAGCACGTGTGGATCGGCGTATCCTTCGACAAGCAGTGGCGGCACCACAAGCCACTTGTACCGCCATCCTGCAACATGTGCAAGACACCCTAGATCATTCCATCTCGACCAGAACCATTTCCCGTCGATTGGTTGCTAATGGCTTGCACTCATGCCGTCCGCTAAGAAGACTGCCATTGACCCCACCGAATAGGCGTCAACGTTTGGAATGGTGCCGGGCTAGATCGACGTGGATGACGGAATGGCACAGGGTCGTGTTCTCAGATGAGTCGCGTTTCTGCTTGTCCAGTGATAGTCGCCGTGTACGCGTGTGGCGTCGACGTGGAGAAAGGTCCAATCCGGCAGCAATTGTGGAACGCCCCACCGTGCGACAACGTGGAATCATGGTTTGGGGCGCAATCGCGTATGATTCCAGGTCACCTTTACTTCGTATTCAGGGCACTATGACGGCCCAACGATACGTTGATGATGTGCTGCGACCGGTGACACTCCCCTACCTTCAGGGGGTACCCAATGCCCTTTATCAGCAGGATAACGCCCGACCGCACACTGCTCGCATTAGCCAACAAGTTCTGCAAGATGTACAGATGCTTCCCTGGCCACTGTACCCTCCTGATCTCTCACCAATCGAGCACGTCTGGGACATCATTGGACGCCGTTTGCATGCCTTGCCACAGCCGCGTTCAGAAGACGAACTGTGGCAAATGGTTGAGAGGGAATGGAGAGCCATCCCTCAGGACGCCATCCGTACTCTGATTGACTCTCTACCTAGACGTGTTGCTGCGTGCATCGCCGTCCGCGGTGGTCCTACTTGCTACTAAGCCGACGCCGTTCTCGCTCTGTATTATGACTATCATTTTGAAATAAAGATCACTTATTGTTCGTCCCTGTCTCTCTCTGTCTGCCGAGTTTCATCACTTTCTGGCCACTATTTCTTGGTGTTCCATTTTCAATGTCACGCAGTGTATAACAGAAACTCTTCCCTCAGCAAATTGTCATTTATTTATAATTTTACCGAAGGGATTATATTATTAACAAATATATATGTATTAAAAATAAAGAAGGCATTTCCTGACCACGAGCACATGTGCTTTTTGGATGGCAGAGCGCCATCTAGTGGAGCAAAAATAAACTAAACGTTTATTTAGCTTGCTCCGTGATATTTGGCCAACCCAATTTCTTGATAAATCAAGAAAAGCCATCCACAAATGCGTTTCGCGCTGTTGGCACTCGTCAGCGTGGAGTAGGCTGTAACCACTGAGACCAAAAAGGATTTTGGCACCATCTAGTGGAGCAAAAATAAACTAACGTTTATTTAACTTGCTCCGTTATGTTTGGCCACCCAATTTCTTGATAAATCAAGAAAAGCCATCCACGAACGCGTTTATTTTTAATATCAACACCTGACCCACTTATTTAAAAAAAAAATTCTATTGTTTTTTCATGTGTTAAGCGTATTTATGCAAATTTGGCCTTAAATACCCATTTCTTGATATCTCAAGAAGCCTCTGGGACCAAAAATCTTTTTGATCGCAGTGGTACAGCTTACTCCACGCTAACGAATGCCAACAGCGCGAAACGCGTTCTTGGATGGCTTTTCTTGATTTATCAAGAAATTGGGTTGGCCAAATATAATGGAGCATGTTAAATAAACGTTTATTTATTTTTGCTCCACTAGATGGCGCTCTGCCATCTAAAAAGCACATGTGCTTGTGGTCAGGATATGCTTTCTTTATTTTTAATATCAACACCTGACTCACTTATTTTTTTCTATTGTTTTTTCATAAATATATATATGAAATAAAAGGATTTAAAGGCGCGAATGTTTCTTTTATACATAAAACGAACTTCTACTGTCCTTACTGCGATGAAAAAATATATTGGGAGGGCTTGGCTCATCAGTGGTGAACCCTCCCAGCGGTTTCGCCAATTTAATCCACCAGATTTTAAATCCTTTTATTTCATTTATATAGATGGCGTGTTATTGCTTTGTGTTAATTTATGCCTAACTGGCTTTGCCTTTATAGTTTGCTGAAGAGCATTGCTCGAAGCAAATATTTGAATGTAATTCTACTGTCCTATAAGCTTATGTCCATAGTTTACTTGAAAACCATTTCTAAGATTCCATCCTTCAGTGTAGCATATAAAAGCAGAATGATCCAATACAGTATTAGAGTTCTGAGAAGCGGCCTGGTGGATTAAATTGGCGAAACCGCTGGGAGGGTTCACCACTGATGAGCCAAGCCCTTCCAATATATTTTTTCATCGCAGTAAGGACAGTAGAAGTTCGTTTTATGTATAAAAGAAACATTCGCGCTTTTAAATCCTTTTATTTCATATATATAGATGGCGTGTTATTGCTTTGTATATATATATATATATATATATATATATTAAAAATAATGAAAGCATATCCTGACCAGGAGCACATGTGCTTTATATATATACTAGAAGAATGACCCGGCTTCGCCCGAGAAATCCCCCGAGTGAAGTATCCTTTATACTGATAGTACATCAATAATAAATAGTAGAAGTGCCATAGAATAGCAATACAGAAGAAACACAAACTACAGGAAAAAAAAGTGTGTAATGGCAAAAATTTTATTATATTAGTGTTTAGGTATTTGATTTAATTATTTTTTGCAATCCATTTAGTTGTTTCAAAATTAATATAGTTTAAATAGACGGCAGCTTTTCCACCAAACCCCCATTAACCTTTGAAATTGCCTGAGTTGAGTGACTGACTGTAAATAATCCTGACTGCGATGCCCATCTTCTCAGTAAGAATAAAATAAAAATAGGTTTATAAAAAAATTAATCCAAAATACTGGCATGTAAATATTTTTCTGTAAAAAAATAAAAGAGCATATGGAAATATTAGGCAAATATATGTGTTCGCTAATGATTGCGACTGCATTTTAAACGATTTTTTAAAAGAGATTTAAACAAATAAAGGCCAGAACAAAAATTAATAAAATATATGAAATCCATTATTAAAATATACAAGTATCAGAGTCATGCACAATTCTGTCACTGTTTGCTTTTGGTTCAGTGGTAGAATGCTCGCCTGCCGCGCGGGCGCCCCGGGTTCGATTCCTGGCCGATGCATTTTTTTTTTTTTTTACAATTTTTAAAACTCATTTATATTATTAAAATATATGTGCTTTTCCTGTCTTATGTACAGATTTATGGTCTATGTACACAAGTATACAAGTATGTACACAAGTTATTTGCAAATTGCGTTGCAAATTTGCCCTTTTGCTCGCAAGCAGCGCCTCTAGCGGTGAAGATGGGCGGTAATATCAGCTGACCTAATGGACATGTAAAACGTGTTTTAATAGGACATAGAGAAAAATCTGGAAAATATATATTTCAGATTTTTTGTCAAGAAAAATAAATTGACTGGTTCTGGGAAAAAAATAGTTATTTTTTATTCAGAAAATGATGATGACAATATTGCTGTATCATATTTGATTATCAGATACAAAATTATATCCGGAAAAATTCCAAAGACCACGGGTGAAGCCAGTTCATTTTTAGTATGCAGTAACAAAATTCTAACAGAAAAACATTCATTCGAGCAGAAGACACAAAGCCAGATCATCTCTTTATAAAAATATCGCTTTTCAGACACAAAGTTTGGAGCGGGGCGTTTCACAAGAATGACATCCACGGCGCCAATTTATAATTGTAACGAATAGTATGCCACCTCCTTGGCCTCACCATGCCACCTCCTTGGCCTCCTCATGCCACCTCCTTGGCCTCCCTTCGCCACCTCCTTGACTTCCCCATGCCACCTCCTTGGCTTCCCCATGCTACCTCCTTGGCTTCTCCATGCCACCTCTTTGGCCTCCCAAAGCCACCTCATTGGCTTCCCCATGCCACCTCCTTGGCCTTCCCTTGCCACCTCCTTGGCCTCCCCATGCCTCCTCCTTGGCCTTCCCTTGCCACCTCCTTGGCCTCCCCATGCCACCTCCTTGGCTTCCCCATGCCACCTCCTTGGCCTCCCCATGCCTCCTCCTTGGCCTCCCCATGCCACCTCCTTGGCCTCCCCATGCCTCCTCCTTGGCCTTCCCATGCTACCTCCTTGGCTTCTCCATGCCACCTCCTTGGCTTCCCCATGCCACCTCCTTGGCCTCCCCATACCACCTCCTTGGCCTCCCCATGCCACCAACACCTCGGCCTCTCCTTACAATTAACATGTTATGAATTGAATATTGGGGAAAATATTATTTGTGAAATATATATATTTCCTAAAAACATAATATTCACAGGGACCTTTAACAACCATTGATTCTATGCTAAAGCAAAAATATATATTATGAAATCAGTGTAATTCAATAGTAGAGCTGTATCAGAGAGAACATCAGAACAAGAGCTGGAGCCAATGGATTAGAGGCACTAGAGGTCAGGATTGCTATTCTCAACTGACATTGTTGTTGTTGTCGTGTCCAATGAAGAGCCTCAGATGTCCTCATGCATCTCTATCACAGCAGTCACAATGTTCTCATCTTGGGTGTGTAAAGCTGCTGTTCTGGGTCCACGTCAATTTTCTGCTGTTGTTGTTGTTGTCGTGTCCAATGAAGAGCCTCAGATGTCCACATGCATCTCTATTACAGCAGTCCCAATTTGGAAAATGGGTACCCTTTCCACGTTAGTCACCTTGGACCAGAATTTGGTGGAATATTCCAAGGGCCCAGGGGGGACTGGTGTGGTCGGACTTCTTCTCCCCATTCAGACATTCTGATGAAGATACCTCTTCCAGCACTCTGTTGTTAGGGGACAGTTAGTTCCACGGTATCCGCCATCTTGTAGCATTTGTTTCAAATATTTCCCTGAGAGAAAAATGCTGAAGCTCTCTCTACTCCGGCCTTCCTAAGAATCGAAATTGATATTTTATTTTTAAAACATTTTATTCAACTTGTCTTCATTCTGTCTTTTAATAAATATTGTGAAAAAAATTCAATATACCTACGCAATTTTCACTCTTTAGGTTTGATCAAGATGGAACCAAATTTAAGACTTCAAATCATAAAGAGCCATCAAAAATTGGAAAGAAATAAATAAATTAGTCTTTTAAAAAATATATAAAATCATAAGTTTGATTTTAGGAGTTTATGCCAAGCTCTTTTTTCTTCTTTCTCCCAATTAAATAACTATGTTGATTATTGTTACTTTTACTGTTATTCATGTATATACCCTGTTCTATATTCTGAGAATCTGTATAATAAAATAATATACCTTTTAGTTATTGTTGTTGATTGAAGTTTCAAAATCACAGGTTAGGTAGAGAAAAAGAGAGAAATTGAGATTGAAGCTACTTTTATTCATCGCCCATATAAGAATATATAGAACCAACTGAAATAGAATAAAATATAATACAGAGTTATAAATGAAAATAATAAATATATATAAATGTATAAATATTTACATCAGACACGATCCCTCTCTGAAGGGACATCAGAAAGGCCCGTGCTTATAAAGGGAATTTTGTCCCCAACGTGCTCAATTGCACCGCCGAAGAATTCGTACAGGAATTTTCTGTTTCCAGGCGAGAGATCATCGAGGAGTGGTTCTTTATAAGAACGGAATATAACCGCGGACACCACTAAATCATCATCAACCTCAAACCCATAGAAAGGGGATAGAATTGAGTCAGCGTTTAGTTGTTCGAAATTTTTTTCCAGCCGCTCCCTCTCCTGAATGGCCTGAGAGATAGATATGTCTTGGTCCGCGGGGGTAGCAGACTGGATGGATGATTCAGTCATGGCTTGGATCTCTTCTGCAGGAGCCGCTAATGGCTCAGTATTGGTCGAGGAAGGCTCTGGTCGTGATGGCATTTGGCTGGTGCTCGGCGCCGGAACAGGAAGCTCGGGGGCTGGAGTCTCGTCAGGACGGACAGGGAAGTTCGCCCCGGGCGAAGGCGCGGCAGGGCTGGAGGGTGTTGAGGGGGTCTGCTTGATGGGTGCAGACAATTCCGCAGCTGGTGTTGAGAGGGCGGAGTTGTTGGAGGGTATGGGCTTGGATGAGGGAGGCCTCGACACCGGGCCCTGCCTTCTTTTCCTGGATGTTTTCAGCTCCAGATTTTTTTAGAGCGCTCGTTGTGGGGATAGACTTGAGGGTGAGGTCTTCCTGCTGAACATTGGATGCCCTTGATGGAGGTGAGGCTGTCTCCACAGCAGCAGTAGGTGAGGTCTGTTGGGGTCTGTGGTCAGCAGGTGCAGGTGCTGCAGCCGGCATGGTATTCAAGGTGGAGGGTGGCTTGGTCCAGCCTTGTGTGCGGGCAGCAGGAGCCTCCACAGGGAGCACAAACTTGTCCTCCTGGACACAAGTCTTACGAGGACAGTTTGCGCGTTTGTGTCCCTGCCTATGGCACAGGGAGCACTTGATGCCATAGGTCACATAGAAGTGTGTGACCACTCCCTTGGACTTGACATCCAGCCGGGCAGGGATATGGGAGATCTTCCCTCCGTCGCGCAGAGTGATAAAGGCCTCGCGTCGAGCATCAGCACAGAAGGATCTTCGAGCTGCATCATCTTCTGGATGATGGACGTGACCTGTCCATAAGGCCGTAGAGCAGCGACGAGGTCAGCGTCCTCCACGAAGAAGAGCACATTACCGAGCCCTATTCGCTCGGCCCTTTTTCTCAGAGGGACCGACCGCAAAGTGGCACCCTCGATGTCGAGGCCTTCCTCTATCAGCTTGTCTGCGAGTTGCACGCTGGAGAGGCCGGCCAGGATGGGCCCCTCCATCTTCATCAGCTGGTTGACGGTGTCCTTGCCCAGCTTGGCTTCCAGCGCCCGGAAGTACTGCTCCTGGGTGAAGTCTGGGCAGAACTCCAGGTAGACACACTGGTCCGCCTGCCCTGCTGCCGACCTGGCTCGGAATGTAGCCTGATTCTTCCTGGTGGTCTGGCATTCATGCACCTTGCTGGGTCTTAGCTTAGCTCGTGGCCTGCTGCTGTTGGAAGGGATTTTTGGCCTCCGAGTTGGCGTGGTAAGATTCATGTGGCCTCTTTTTACAGGCGCCCACTGTGGTGAGTTTACGAGAACCTCGTCTTCTTGTTCCGCGCAGTTAGCCCAGTTGCGGCGCGAATATGCATTCTTGCCGTCGGCCGCCGGCTCAAAATTTGCATTCTTGTTATTGTTTAAACCAGAATGACTTTCAGCCAATTCTGAAACTTTTACCAATATTTCGGCGGAGACTTGAAATTATTGGATGGGGTTTGTTCGAACTTGCAGCCCGTTTTCTTCGCTTTCAGCCAACACCCTAAAGGGGTTAGTGATCTTCATATTATTTATTTAAGTAACCCAGGTTCCTGGAGCGTACAGAAGTCGCCAACTACCCGGGATGTCCTTCTGACCTAAGTCTTCTTGGATTTATATACAATGCCAGTGGAAGTCCAATTAATGAGGTGTCGCCAGGCAGATTTCTTTCTTGGGAGATTTTCTAGGGATGCTGGACATATGTTGGTGATACCTAGGAGAGTGGCTGTCTGGAATCTTTGGTATTGGAAGGTTGGGCAAGTGAAGAGGAGGTGGTCTACAGTTTGGTCTTCATCTTGGCAGTGGGGGCAAGTTGGGTCTTCTTTCGATACCGTTGCAAGGTCTGCCTGAATGTATCCATGGCCGGTCAAGATTGTTGTGGAGGTAGATCCATGCTTGATGTTTCGAAGCATTTGGAGGAGTAGTTTCGGGGTAGCAGCAAATCTTCGTAGATTTCTGGTGGAGTAATCTTGGATGTAGAGGTCTGTCCACATTTTGAGGGCTATCTGTTCTTTTTTACCGCGCGCGACGCTCTTTGGGAGGGTGGTAAAGGATAGTGGCAGATTAGAATGTGCTGCAGCCTTTGCCGCCTGATCCGCCAGTTCATTTCCTGGAATACCGCTGTGGCCTTTGATCCAGCAGAGTTGCACATTTGGTGAAAAATGCAGGTTGTAGTGATCTTCATTACCTCTATCCCAGCCGCAGAAAACGCATTGCTTGCGCGCCACGCGGCCGCACGGGCCGAGAGAGTGTGTGTACACGAGAAAATTCATATCAGATAGGAAATAGTGGTACAGTAATAGACAATGCAGTAGAATCAATTAGCAACGAAAGCATGCAAACGCACATGAATTGTGTTTTACAGTCGTATGTTAATTTGTGGGATAGAGCTCCATGCCTGTTGTACCTATTCAGTCAAATTAACAACAGTACATATACTGGTTGAGGTGGATCTGTCGCCCAATATTATCCAATATATGCTGGATGGGAGAAAGATCTAGTGCTATTGAAGGCCAAGGGAACTTGTCGACATTCTGCAGAATACGTTGAAGTAACAGCATTTGAATGTTTTTAATTAGATTTGAGTCAAGGATGCTCTAAAGTTGTTATCAGCACCACGTGGAGGATCGCTGTCACGAAAGGAAACATTTAAAGAACTGTTCTTCTACCATTTTGTTTCCAATTTAAAATAATAAAAAGGTCACAGATTTTCTAAAGAAATGATGAAGGTAGTCTCATAATACATACAGCTCACTGATAGGGAGCGAAGTGGTGTAATAGAGCTATGAGATGGTGGATTTATTTTCACAATATTGAAGAAAATTTTTCAGAGAAAGACTGTTCATGTAGCTGACAAAGGTTGTCACAGGAAGATCTGGCTCATGAAAGCCTCCAAGGGGTTCTAATACAACTTATTGAATTTATGGAAATTTCATGGAAAGCGTTTTGTTTGTGCAGCTAAAACCAATGGCGTGGGTTTTTTTAAGAATTCAAACACTTGGAAATGATCTAAAAATACTATAATAGCATAAAAGTACCCGCATTACTTAAACATATAATTATATCAATAAATTTTAATAATTTCAGATGTAGACAAAACAAAACTGATACTTTTTAGAAGTGCAATCAAACTGATATCTACTTGTGACCGCTCACTCCAACTTATCCTGATATAGCAAGAGAATTTTGTGATAAAAACCTTCTTTTTATATAAAATAAATTAATAAAAATATAGTAAATTTAAGTTTTTAACAAGTTAAAAATAAAAATTGGAAAGGAAAATCACTTAGCAACGTGAATTAAAGACCATTGTTTCACAATTAGCTCAGCTATCGAGATGGGAAACTGCATAAAGCGATCCAAGCGAGTGCCATACCAAAGGCCACCAAACGTCGACGAAATATTGCGCAAATATTTCGAGGAAGAACTACGATTCCTGGGATCCAGACAGGACCCAGAACCCCGGCGACCTACACGGGTGACATTTGGAGCCCGACTCCTGGTCCGAACCTTCGAGGCGGACGAGGCGGCCAACGTGAACCGGGGCCATTACACCATGGCGGAAGATTCCCTCTTCACCCCCGGGCAGGAATTTGACGTCCCGGCGTGTCCACCACCGTCCCCAAGGAGAAGATTCTGGAGCCGACGTCAGACCTCTACTGGAGTCCCAGTTAGACTTGAGATGGCCGCCCTCAAGCTGGGCAAGGTCTACATGTAATTGGTAGACCTATAAATCCGTCCTCCCCTTCACTACCATTGCCCTCGTCGATCTCAATCATCCTACTATTGGCTCCTCCCCTTTTCCCCAACTTCCTTGTCCTCCCAAAGCCACCTCCTTGGCCTCCCCATGCCACCTTCTTGGCTTCCACTTGCCACCTCCTTGGCCTCCCCTTGCCACCTCCTTGGCTTCCCTATGCCACCTCCTTGGCTTCCACTTGCCACCTCCTTGGCTTCCCCATGCAACCTCCTTGGCCTCCCAAAGCCACATCCTTGGCCTCCCCATGCCACCTCCTTGGCTTCCCCATGCCACCTCCTTGGCTTCCCCATGCTACCTCCTTGGCTTCCCCATGCCACATCCTTGACCTCCCCTTGCCACCTCTTTGGCTTCCCCATGCCACCTCCTTTGCCTCCCCTTGCCACCTCTTTGGCTTCCCAATGCCACCTCCTTGGCTTCCACTTGCCACCTCCTTGGCCTCCCCATGCCACCTCTTTGGCCTCCCAAAGCCACCTCCTTGGCCTCCCCATGCCACCTCTTTGGCCTCCCAAAGCCACCTCCTTGGCCTTCCCTTTCCACCTCCTTGGCTTCCCCATGCCACCTCCTTGGCTTCCCCATGCCACCTCCTTGACCTCCCCTTGCCACCTCTTTGGCTTCCCCATGCCACCTCCTTTGCCTTCCCATGCCACCTCCTTGGCCTCCCCTTACAATTAATGTAATTAATTGAATAAAATTGAATATTGGGCAAAATATCATTTGAAATGTTTCCTAAAATATATATTTCACAAGGTCCTTTAAAACAACCATTTATTCTATACTAAAACAAAAATGTATATTATGAATTCAGTCTAATTCAAGAGTAGAGCGGTATGAGAGAGATATAGATTAAATTGCTAGGAGAATTCACCACTGATGAGCCAGGACTCTCTATGTTTTTTCATTACAGATAAGGCAATAGAAGGCTGTTTTTATCATAAAAATAACCATTCAAAGTCTATTGTACTTAATCAGTCAAATTAGCAACCGTACATATACTGTTTGTGATTGGGGCTCTTGCACAATAATATCCCATATATTTTGGATTGGAGAAAGATCTGGTGATCTTGAAGGACAAGGGAACTTGTCGGCATTCTGTAGAATACGTTGGATAACAGCATTTGGATGATGTTAACTAGCTTTGAGTCAAGGATGCTCTGAAGTTGTTACCAGCACCACGTGGAGGATCGCTGTCACATTAATTACAGAAAAGGCAGTAGATGTCTGTTTTAATCATAAAAATAACAATTGAGCTAATAAATAGTTTCAAATATCATGTAGACATCTTGTTTGGTGTCCAGGATCTTGATGCGCTAACTTCCTGCACGAAAGGGAAGTCAAGTTTATGCTGCCTCGGTAATCAGAAGAGCTCAAGACTTCTCTGATAAGGATGGAGGCCGCGCACATAGAGGATCGCAATGTGGAGGCCTATTGATGTTGTCTGGTAGATATTCTAACTCATGATAGCTTGTTGTAGAGAGCAAGCGAAGTATCGCCATCAGAGCCGTGTGGACAAAGTGACGATTGCTCTTTGTCCTACTAACGATATAGCCAGGAGTTCTCAACTTCTCGAATGACGACAGTCAAGTTGATTTCTCTCTGTTGAGTTCCATCGGTCAAAGTTTATCGATTGCCGCAAAGGAGTTTTTTTCTTATTCAAGGTATCCATTTGTGAACGTGACTTATATTCGAATCTCTGGTGATTGTTCTGTGTAAGTCCTAAGATAAATGGACAGTCTTTATATTCCGGGAGCTTCTGCTTAGTTGAGGTGTTATTTCCCACCATAGGCATTTTAGACATTGATAATGGTTGTCAGCTATTCAAGGACTAAGACATTTGGAGATTATGAAAATGGAATCGGAGCTTTTGCAAGGAATGTGGGGATCAGAGTGCAAAAGCTCGAATCATCATAACAAGAGATGGTTTCGTAAGTAATTAAGCTGCTAAACACAAAACAGGAGCGGGTGCCAATGGATTAGGAGCACTAGAAGTCAGAATCGCTACTCTCAGCTGATATTGTTGTTGTTGTCGCGCCCAATAAATAGCCTCAGATATTCCCATGATCTCTATCACAGCAGTCGCAATGTTCTCTATCTTGAGTGTGTAAAGCTGCTGTTTTGGGTCCATTTCATTTTTCTGTTGTTGTTGTTGTGTCCAATGAAGAGCCTCAAATGTCCCCATACATCTCTATCACAGCAGTCGCAATGTACTCATCTTGGGTGTGTAAAGCTGCTCTTCTGGGTCCATGTCAATTTTCTGCTGTTGTTGTTGTCGTTGCCTATGAAGAGCCTCAGATGTCTCAATGGATCTCTATCAAAACAATCGCAATGTCCACTATCTAGGGTGTGTAAAGCTACTGTTCTGGGTCCATATCAAATTTATGCTGTTGATGTTGTTTTCGTGTCCAATTAAGAGCTTTATATGTTCGCATGCATCCCTATGACAGCAGTTTCAATTCGGAAAATGGTTGCAGTTGCCACGTTAGTCACCTTGGACCAGATTTTGGTCAAATATTCCAAGGGTCCAGGGGGGACTGGTGTGGTCGGATTTCTCCTCTCCATTCAGACATTCTGATGAAGATACCTCTTCCAGTACTCTGGTGTTAGGGGAAAGTTAGTTCCACGGTATCCCCCAACTTGTAGAATTTGTTTAAACTATTTCCCTGAGAGAAAAATGCTGAAACGCTCTCTACTCCGACCTTCCTAAAATCGGATTTCCAATATTATTTTAAAAATCGTTTATTTAAATTGCCTATATATTTGTTGATATCGTGATAAAATATTAATATCCTTACACTGCACACCTAGAAAATAGAAATTTTGTTAAAATTTTAAAGTTATTAGGTTTAAACAAGTGTACCAAATTCAAGACTTCAAATCATAAAAAGTCATTAAAAACTGGAAATAAAAAAATAAATTAGTCCATTCCCAAACACCTCGAACACGCAAAATTGTGAAATTTTGTTGACTTGCCTAGACATCGAGCTTGAAAAAAAGTTCAAATTTAAGGATTTAGGCGCAGTGTGAGTTTATTAAAAGGTTTCACAATATTTATTGATCCTATATATACCCTCTTTTACTCCGAGGATCTGTATAAGACCAAAGTTTTCAATAAAGATTTTTATTTTTGTCTTTAATTAAAGTTTCAAAATTTCAGGTTTGGTAGAGAGAGAGAGAGAGATTGAGATTGGAACTACTTTTTTTTCAATGTCCATATAAGATTATATAAGGTTAAATACAGAATAAATATATAAATATGAATAAATATGATTATATAATGATAAAATATTAATAAATAGATATAAATAGCACAAGCAATAACGCGCCATCTATACATATAAAATAAAGGATTTAAAAGCGCGAATGTTTCTTTTATACATAAAACGAACTTCTACTGTCCTTACTGCGATGAAAAAATATATTAGGAGGGCTTGGCTCATCAGTGGTGAACCCTCCCAGCGGTTTCGCCAATTTAATCCACCAGACCGCTTCTCAGAGCTCTAATACTGTATTGGATCATTCTGCTTTTATATGCTACACTGAAGGATGGAATCTTAGACATGGTTTTCAAGTAAACTATGGACATAAGCTTATAGGACAGTAGAATTATATTCAAATATTTGCTTCGAGCAATGCTCTTCAGCAAACTATAAAGACAAGGCCATTAGGAATAAATTAACACAAGCAATAACGCGCCATCTATACATATAAAATAAAAGGATTTAAAAGCGCGAATGTTTCTTTTATACATAAAACGAACTTCTACTGTCCTTACTGCGATGAAAAAATATATTAGGAGGGCTTGGCTCATCAGTGGTGAACCCTCCCAGCGGTTTCGCCAATTTAATCCACCAGACCGCTTCTCAGAGCTCTAATACTGTATTGGATCATTCTGCTTTTATATGCTACACTGAAGGATGGAATCTTAGACATGGTTTTAAAGTAAACTATGGACATAAGCTTATAGGACAGTAGAATAATATTCAAATATTTGCTTCGAGCAATGCTCTTCAGCAAACTATAAAGACAAGGCCATTAGGAATAAATTAACACAAGCAATAACGCGCCATCTATACAAATGGTACTATATACAATACATAATATTCAAATATTTGCTTCGAGCAATGCTCTTCAGCAAACTATAAAGACAAGGCCATTAGGAATAAATTAACACAAGCAATAACGCGCCATCTATACATATGTATAGATGGCGCGTTATTGCTTGTGTTAATTTATTCCTAATGGCCTTGTCTTTATAGTTTGCTGAAGAGCATTGCTCGAAGCAAATATTTGAATATTATTCTACTGTCCTATAAGCTTATGTCCATAGTTTACTTGAAAACCATGTCTAAGATTCCATCCTTCAGTGTAGCATATAAAAGCAGAATGATCCAATACAGTATTAGAGCTCTGAGAAGCGGTCTGGTGGATTAAATTGGCGAAACCGCTGGGAGGGTTCACCACTGATGAGCCAAGCCCTCCTAATATATTTTTTCATCGCAGTAAGGACAGTAGAAGTTCGTTTTATGTATAAAAGAAACATTCGCGCTTTTAAATCCTTTTATTTTATATGTATAGATGGCGCGTTATTGCTTGTGTTAGTTTATTCCTAATGGCCTTGTCTTTATAGTTTGCTGAAGAGCATTGCTCGAAGCAAATATTTGAATATAATTCTACTGTCCTATAAGCTTATGTCCATAGTTTACTTGAAAACCATGTCTAAGATTCCATCCTTCAGTGTAGCATATAAAAGCAGAATGATCCAATACAGTATTAGAGCTCTGAGAAGCGGTCTGGTGGATTAAATTGGCGAAACCGCTGGGAGGGTTCACCACTGATGAGCCAAGCCCTCCTAATATATTTTTTCATCGCAGTAAGGACAGTAGAAGTTCGTTTTATGTATAAAAGAAACATTCGCGCTTTTAAATCCTTTTATTTTATAGATATAAATAGATAAAATAAATGATAAATATACATATATACAGGGTCCATTATGAAAGTAATGTGCATAATGTTATTGTGACCCGACGATAGATGGCCGCACGGTAAAACTATGGGAAATGTGGTGGAGGGATATGCCCTTTCAATCCATGCGGTCGTCAGTTGAGCTCGAGCAGTGTGAGGGGAGATACATGCCTCCGCTTGAAGTGTGTTTTCAACTTTTGTAACATAGCGCGATGGAGCGTTCGCTTGAACAACGATACACCATAAAGTTTTGCGTGAGGCTTGGAAAAATGCAACCGAAAAATTCCAGATGCCGCAAAAAGCCTTCAAGGACGATTGCATTTCAAGATCACAGTATGGGAAGTGGCACAAGTCGTTCAAGGAGGGCCGGGAGGAGGTCGCCGACGAACCCCGTTCAGGACGCCCAACAACGGCCAGAACTGTCGAGAACGTGGATCGTGTGCTCGAAGTTTTGCGTACCGACCGTCGATTAAGCATCCAGCAAATTACTGACACATTACACATGTCCACATTTGTGGTACATGGGATAATGTCCACATTTGTGGTACATGGGATAGTGACCGAGGATCTGCAAATGCGTAAGGTCTGTGCGAAGCTTGTGCCGAAAGTGTTGACGCAAGACCAGAAAGAACTTAGAGTTTTGCGCTGTCAAGAATTGTTGGATTTGATTCAAAATCAACCGGACTTTCTGAACTCTGTAGTAACCGGAGACGAATTCTGGATGTTTGAATACGACCCAGAGTCTAAAAGGCAGAGCTGTGCATGGCACACAAAATCATCCCCACGCCCCAAGAAAGCGCGAATGAGCAAGTCGCGCATCAAAACGATGATCATTGTCTTCTTTGACATCCGAGGAATAGTCCATTGTGAGTTTGTACCGCAGGGACAAACTGTAAACTCAGCCTTTTACCTGGAGGTGCTCAGGAGATTGAAACGCCGGATCGCACGCGTGAGGACTGACATTAAAGACACGGTCAAGCTCCACCATGACAATGCCACCAGCCACACAGCCTTCATCATTACCAACTTCCTGGCCCGGAGCAACACCTCGGTGATCCCTCATCCCCCTTACAGTCCCGACTTAGCTCCATGTGACTTCTTTTTGTTTCCGCGACTCAAGAGAGAGATGAAAGGAAAACATTGGGAAACCGTGGAAAACATCCAACACCATGTTACAACGTTCCTGAGAAGCATTCCTGTCGAAGAGTTTCAGGGTACCTTTCAGGCGTGGCAAACGCGTCTCCGCAAGTGTATTGATGCAGGAGGAATGTATTTTGAAGAATATTGAACATTTGCACAAATTACGATCAATAAATGTATTTTGCCGATAAATGCTCATTTCTTTCATAATGGACCCTGTATATATATAAATATATGAAAAAACGAAAGAAAAAAATAAAAGATAAAATGATCAGGTGTTGAAATCAATAATAAAAATGGCATATCCTGACCAGGAGCACATGTGCTTTACAGAAGGCAGAGCGCAATGTTTAGTTGATTTCTGTTCCACCAGATGGCGCTCTGCCTTCTGTAAAGCACATGTGCTCCTGGTCAGGATATGCCATTTTTATTATATAAATATATATACAAGGTCTTCATTGGTGACGCCCACCGCGAGAAAGACTCCGCCACCGATGGACTGCGAGAGTTATTTCCCACAGAGTGGGCAGGTCGAGGTGTTTGCTGGCATTACCCAACTCAAGACCAAGATGGTACTTGTAGAGGGTAGCCTTCGCCACCCTTGTTAGTTTCACTCCCTCGGGATGGAGGCCGACGCCTAAGAGCCATGCTTGCAGATCCAGGGGCATTTCGCAGGAAGTGAACACGTCCCGGAGCAGGAGTCGCACGGCTCGGAAACTCCAATATCTGGATAGGGACGGAACAGTTCGCAACGGCAGAGCTGGAAAGTACCAAGGGGGTCTTCTGGATGGTGTCAGAACCCCTCGCAGCCGATGTAAGCGCTGAGGAATTTGTGGAGGGCGTGGATTGGGAGGATGGAGACACCGGTCCACTCCGTGTGTCCTGAAGATAGGCAGGACGGCTTCCATGGGCTTTCAAGGGACAGGAAGCTCGCTGGTGTCCCTTTCGGTGGCATTTGCCACACTCAATACCGTAGGTGATGTAGGCGGGGGTCGACTCTCCTTTGGAGACAATCACCAGCTTAGCAGGGAGCTGGTGGAGTTTTAAGCCTCCATTTAGAAGGACAAAGGCTTCTCTGCTGCCGGTAGTCCAGGTGTATCCGCCGCTGGTCACGACCACATGGTTCAGGGAAGCCACCCTGCAGTAGGGCCGCAGTACCGCGACGACTTAGATTCCCAATTGTTATATTCTCCGCCCGCTTCTTATAAGGAAAGGTCTTCAGGAGGGTGGTCCCAATGGTGAAGCCCTCCTCAACCAGGCGTTCAGCCAGATTGACGCTGGCCAGCCCGACCAATACCTGGCCGGACATCTTCATTATTTGGAACACAGAGGACTTTCCAAGCTTTTCCTCCAGAGCCTTGATGTAGTCCACTGGAGATAGATCAGAGTGCCACTCCACAAAGCAGCATTGGTCAAAGTTGGGTGAAGCCGATCTGAACTTGCTCAGGGCCTGCTGCTGTTAGTTCTTTTCCAGCTGTGTCACAGCATGCTTCTTTGGTGGCTGAGATGACATGGCTACCCTGTCCTGGATGGCGATGGTTTGGTGAGAAAGGCCAGGCTGCGGCCTACGAGCCTGCTGAGTAGAAGGCGAAAGCTTCCTCTTCTTATGATCCATGGGAATCCCCCATAAAACGTTTTTTTATTCAATCTAGAGGCGGTTGTAATTTTTCAAGCCCTTATCGTTGGAGCAGGAGCGTACGCCTGTGCAGCTTCGCACCGCGAGAAAGAGAGAGATAGAGTGTGTGTGTACGCGAGAAAATTCATATCAAATGAGAAAAAGTGGTACAGTAATAGTCACTGCAGTAGAATAAATTTGCAACGAAGGCATACAAACATGATTGAATTGTGTTTTATAAGTTTTGGTGTGTCATTTTATGAGATAGAGTTCCATGCCTGTTGTACTTAATCAGTCAAATTAACAACAGTACATATACTGGTTGTGGTTAGAGCTATGGCCCAATAATATCCTATACATGCTGGATGGGAGAAAGATCTGGTGATCTTGAAGGCCAAGGCAACTTTCGACATTCTGTAGAATACGTTGAATAATAGAATTTGGATGATGTTAACTAGCTTTGAGTCAAGGATACTCTAAGGTTGTTACCAGCACCACGTGAAGGATCGCTGTCACGAAAGAAAACATTAAAAGAACTGTATCCTACCATTTTGTTTTTAATTTAAAATAATAAAAAGGTCACAGATTTTCTAAAGAAATGATGAAGGTAGTCTCATAATACATACAGCTCATTGATATCGAGCGAGGTGGTGTAATAGAGCTATGAGATGGTGGATTTATTTTCACAATATTAAAGAAATGTTTTTAAGAGAAAGACTGTTCGTGTAGCTGACAAAGGTTGTCACAGGAAGATCTGGCTCATGAAAGCCTCCAAGGGGTTCTAATACAACTTATTGAATTTATGGAAATTTCATGGAAAGCGTTTTGTTTGTGCAGCTAAAACCAATGGCGTGGGTTTTTTTTTAAGAATTCAAACACTTGGAAATGATCTAAAAATACTATAATAGCATAAAAGTACCCGCATTACTTAAACATATAATTATATCAATAAATTTTAATAATTTCAGATGTAGACAAAACAAAACTGATACTTTTTAGAAGTGCAATCAAACTGATATCTACTTGTGACCGCTCACTCCAACTTATCCTGATATAGCAAGAGAATTTTGTGATAAAAACCTTCTTTTTATATAAAATAAATTAATAAAAATATAGTAAATTTAAGTTTTTAACAATTAAAAAATAAAAATTGGAAAGGAAAATCACTTAGCAACGTGAATTAAAGACCATTGTTTCACAATTAGCTCAGCTATCGAGATGGGAAACTGCATAAAGCGATCCAAGCGAGTGCCATACCAAAGGCCACCAAACGTCGACGAAATATTGCGCAAATATTTCGAGGAAGAACTACGATTCCTGGGATCCAGACAGGACCCAGAGCCCCGGCGACCTACACGGGTGACATTTGGAGCCCGACTCCTGGTCCGCACCTTCGACGCGGACGAGGCGGCCAACGTGAACCGCGGCCATTACACCATGGCGGAAGACTCCCTCTTTATCCCCGGGCAGGAATTCGATGTCCCGGCGTGTCCACCACCGTCCCCAAGGAGGAGATTCTGGAGCCGACGCCAGACCTCTACTGGAGTCCCAGTTAGACTTGAGATGGCCGCCCTCAAGCTGGGCAAGGTCTACGTGTAATTGGTAGACCTGTACCTCCGCCCTCCCCTTCACTACCATTGCCCTCGTCAACTACAACCATCCTACTATTGGCGCCTCCCTTTGTCTCCAACTTTCTCGGGCTCTCCTTACCACCTCCTTGACCTTCTCATGCCACCTCCTTGGCCTCTCCTTGCCACCTCCTTGGCCTCCCCATGCCACCTCCTTGGCCTCCCCATGCCACCTCCTTGGCCTCCCCATGCCACCTCCTTGTCCTCTCCATGCCACCTCCTTGGCCTTCCCTTGCCACCTCCTTGGCCTTCCCTTGCCACCTCCTTGTCCTCCCCATGCCACCTCCTTGGCTTCCCCAAGCCACCCCCTTGGCTTCCCCATGCCACCTCCTTGGCCTCCCCATGCCACCAGCATCTCGGCCTCTCCTTTCAATCAATATGTTATGAGTTGAATAAAATTGAATATTGGGGAAAATATCATTTGAAATGTTTCCTAAAAACATATTTCACAGGGTCCTTTAACAACCATTGATTCTATTCTAAAACAAAAATGTATATTATTAAATCAGTCTAATTCAATAGTAGAGAGGTATGGTAGATTAAACTGACAAAACTAATATATGGTTCACCACTGATGAGCCAGGCCTCTCCACATATTTTTTTTTCATTTCAGAAAAGGCAGTAGAAGGCTGTTTTATTCATAAAAATAGCAATTGCGCTAATACATAGTTTAAAATATCTTGTAGACATCTTGTTTGATTTCCATAATCGTGATGCACTAATTTTCCGCAGATAGGGAAGTCAAGTTTATGCTGCCTAAGGAATCAGCAGAGCTCAAGACTTCGATTTTAGGAGTTTATAATTTCTTTCACACAAACACACAGCATAAATGGTTAAATAACTCTAATTGTACTTCAAAAACAACTTAATATGCACCAAAAGAGACAACTCTTCTTTTAAATGAGTACCATAATGACGACACTGTGCATTACCCTAGTAAAAAACCTTACTAGTGATAATAAAGAATGAGAAACAGCACCAGTTTTGGTGATTTCAGACAAAAAGCCAACCTGTATACCATGGTTTCGGACTTTGGCCCTTATCAGTACAGGGACGCTTCGCTCTCTCTCTCTCCATATATATTTAATTAGCGGATGTACTCGGCTTCGCCCGGGGTTTTACCCGAGTAAAGGTTTGTCTAACGAACATTTGCTAAAACAATTCTCTATAAACTTATATAAAAAAAAATAATAGATATATTTTGATAATTTTAAACTCGTAAATTTGAATCTCTCGATAAAGTGAACATTTTTTCCCGGTCCCTGTGTGCCGTGTCATCCTGAATTTTGTCTTTCCTAATTTTCTACATTACAAAATTATCGTTTTATCTAGTGAACATTTTTCCCGGTCCCTTGAAAAATACTCGATAAGTTGAATAAAATCAATATTAATTGGTTCCCTCGGTAATTGGAAGTTAAAGGAATAGTATCTTCGCCTTGGAATTGTATCATTATTCTTGTCTCAAATAAATTGCCGTGTCATCCTGAGATAATCTTACTTTTGATAAATAATCTTTAAGATAATAAAACACATAGATAAAAAAACTTGTTAACATCGTCGCAATGGTGGCGCTGCTTGCGAGTTAAATCTACAAATCTGCAAATAACTCTAAGGATATTCAAGATATTCAAGAAATTATTTTTCAAAAACCTTCCCGGGGATATACCTAATAATATCCCAAAATTGCACGGCGATTGGATGTATGGTTTTTGAATCTATTGAGTACAGACAGACAGACATTCAATTTTATATATATATAGATTACTAGACGAATGACCCGGCTTAGCCCGGGAATTCCCCCGAGTGCAATTTCCTTCATACTGAAAGAACATTTCTAATAAATAGTATTAGAGCCATAGAATAGCAACACCGAAGTAATACATAGTTCAAAATAGTTGGCAGATTTTCCACCCAACCTCCGAGGTACCCGCCCCAGCGTGTTAACTCTTATATATAGTGGTGCATCCTCTGTAGGTCTATTACACTATTTTGGGTAAAAAGGGATAGGGATTGAAATTGCTTGAGAAGAGTGACCGTGATTGACCAAGCCTAGCCAGCAGCCTGTAATCTAATGTTTTCAGACCCCAATCAAACATTGGTAGATGTTTTTCTGAAAAATAATAAAAAAAAAACTAATATTAATATAAATGATAATAATCTGCAACTGTCCTTGAATATTCTAATTCTAGAGATTTTACCTTTCAAATATATACAAATATATACGTATATAGAAAGAATTATGAAAATAATATACCACTAAAACAACAACAACAACAAAAAAAGACTAAATAGCATTAAAAAAAAAAATTCATGACAACACAGAAAAATACACAAAATTTGAAGTCTTATTTTCTGGAGCCAAAACATAGAGATTTCTTCCTGAGCCAACTCTAGAGCAGGCAACATACAATTGCCCATGCGGGAAACAGGGTTGCTCCAAGTCAATGCCAGCAATTTTGAGGGACTGACCTTGAGCCTTGTTAATCGATATGGCAAAAGAAACTCGAATGGGGAACTGCAATCTTTTAAAATGCAAAGGAGAATGTTTATCATCATGAATTAGAGGAATCCGGGGAATAAAAACCTCTTCATTTTAAAAACAACCAGTAAAAATGGTTGCCTCTACCACATGAGGCCACAATCTTTTAACACAGAGACGGGTACCATTGCAAAGGCGGGGTGCATCAATATTTCTCAATAAAATAATGGGAACACCAACTCTAAGTTCTAAGTGTTGTGGTGGCATCTCAGAAGGTTCTAAAGAATTTAAAAACTCTGTAGTATATTCCACGCAATCCTCAGCATCAATGGTGGAATCCACAGAAGTATATAAAATGCTTTGCCCTGGTATTTCTTTCAAAAGCTGAGCATTTATGGCATCAACTACACAATTCCTTGGAGCCAAAATTGCCCGCTCACAAAGCCAAGGAGAGTAATTAGCCCTTCCCCGGTTAAACATCTCCCCAATGTTAGGAAAAACAATATTCTTTAGGCCAGAGAGGGAGTCAACAGTGTTAACCAATTCATTTGAAAAATTAACATTACCATCTGTATCATTAAGTTGGCCACTTCCAAGTTGAAGCAAAAATTGTGAAAATAACAGTGAGTTAGGATCTCCTGAATTGACAGCCCGCATATTTGTTGAAAGAGTAAGTCTTTCAACAAATGACCAAAGTGGGGATGCCTTTAAGCAAGCATGCAACTCATCTGCTATTGTACCTCTAGGGATAATGGGCAATATCTGCCTGAAGTCACCGGCCAACAACAACACTACACCTCCCATTGGTCTCTGATCCTGCCTACAATCTTTAAGTGTTATATCAACTGCCTCTAAAGCATGTCGGGCAGCCATGCGGCGAGCTGCATAAAAAAAAAGCTTTTAAGGAAAACAGTGCAGACCCAAAACAAATCAAAGAATCAGAATAAGTTACAGAACAAAACTGATTATCTAGTAGAAAAGGCAGAAGTATGTTGGAAATATACACTGCGTGACATTGAAAATGGAACACCAAGAAATAGTGGCCAGAAAGTGATGAAACTCGGCAGACAGAGAGAGACAGGGACGAACAATAAGTGATCTTTATTTCAAAATGATAGTAATAATACAGAGCGAGAACGGCGTCGGCTTAGTAGCAAGTAGGACCACCGCGGACGGCGATGCACGCAGCAACACGTCTAGGTAGAGAGTCAATCAGAGTACGGATGGCGTCCTGAGGGATGGCTCTCCATTCCCTCTCAACCATTTGCCACAGTTCGTCTTCTGAACGCGGCTGTGGCAAGGCATGCAAACGGCGTCCAATGATGTCCCAGACGTGCTCGATTGGTGAGAGATCAGGAGAGTACGGCGGCCAGGGAAGCATCTGTACATCTTGCAGAGCTTGTTGGCTAATGCGAGCAGTGTGCGGTCGGGCGTTATCCTGCTGATAAAGGGCTTTGGGTACCCCCTGAAGGTAGGGGAGTGTCACCGGTCGCAGCACATCATCAACGTATCGTTGGGCCGTCATAGTGCCCTGAATACGAAGTAAAGGTGACCTGGAATCATACGCGATTGCGCCCCAAACCATGATTCCACGTTGTCGCACGGTGGGGCGTTCCACAATTGCTGCCGGATTGGACCTTTCTCCACGTCGACGCCACACGCGTACACGGCGACTATCACTGGACAAGCAGAAACGCGACTCATCTGAGAACACGACCCTGTGCCATCCCGTCATCCACGTCGATCTAGCCCGGCACCATTCCAAACGTTGGCGCCTATTCGGTGGGGTCAATGGCAGTCTTCTTAGCGGACGGCATGAGTGCAAGCCATTAGCAACCAATCGACGGGAAATGGTTCTGGTCGAGATGGAATGATCTAGGGTGTCTTGCACATGTTGCAGGATGGCGGTACAAGTGGCTTGTGGGGCCGCCACTGCTTGTCGAAGGATACGCCGATCCACACGTGCTGACGTCACTCTGGTTGCACCGACATTCC
Source organism: Cordylochernes scorpioides (assembly GCA_030710605.1). Lineage (NCBI taxonomy): Eukaryota > Metazoa > Arthropoda > Arachnida > Pseudoscorpiones > Chernetidae > Cordylochernes > Cordylochernes scorpioides. The sequence goes on along the minus strand of CP092884.1, from coordinate 27,168,053 downwards.
TATTAATTGCCACATTTCCTTGTTCCAACCATCTTCTCCACAGTCGGTGCACCGTGGACGCACCAAGGTGTGTATCAGCTGCGATTTGACGTATGGACCAACCTGCCCTTTTCAGTCCGATCACCATGCCCCTCGTAAAAGCGTCTGTCTGCTTGAACTGCCTCCATTTACGATGACCTGGCATTCTCTGTTATTACACGTGTCTTTTGACACAAGAACAAAATTTCTACAATGATTTTCCTTGAAGAAATAACGACACGAATACTGTCCTTTCTGCAAGTTCCTTCCCTTATATCTTACTCCATGTGCGCACGAGAGCTGCGCATTTTACATCATTTGCATAACTCGGTTAGGCGCGTCTACCCTGAAATTTGCATAATTTTCTGGCCACTATTTCTTGGTGTTCCATTTTCAATGTCACGCAGTGTATTTTATTAGTATATTTCAAACTGTATAATAATGAAACCTTTAGTAAATTTCACATATCTTCCAATTAGTTAGAGTCAATATTTTATAATATTATACCCTTCTATTAAAATGTACACTGTTCCTATTTAATACCACTCCCATATTTTGTATATATTCTATATCTTTATTAATATAACTTGTGCACCCCTATTTGTATTTAAACTAAAAATGGTGACGTCAAAATAAAGATCCAAATAGAGGTCAGCTGTGGGCCAGAGGGGAGGAAAAAGCAATGCCCAGCCCAGATGGAGCCCCCTCCAGGGGCTTTTTATAGACGACCCCTGTAAACAGGACAGGTTTTGAGCAAGGGGTTAGTGGCAGCATGTTCTAGAGGGTGTCGACCACTTCTGTCTCACTCGGTCTCTCTCTCCATGTCTCATTGATGGCATCCAAATTTGTGTCATGGCCTCTACCTCTGTCCCGTGGGCTGTCCCCGATCACTCTCGGTGCTAATATCTAGCCCTGCCTCTGCTTCTTGTTGTCCGCGTGTGGGAAGAACATCAACACTCGCCTCCCGTACCAGGCTGCCAGTTTATCCATATGTTTATATATGTTTTTGAAAATAGAGCAATCCATATATTAAATTATTTAAAAATGCATATTTTGGATCATAAAGTTTTATTTTCCAATATTTCGTGTGGCAACTAGCCAAACTTCTTCGGGGGAACAAGATTGTTTTGAGATGCTCGCGTATCAATTCACGAGTATGTACAACTGCTATAAAATTTGAAATATCTAAAACCTACAATATTCATGTTTATAAATATAATAAATAATAATATAAAATAAAATAATATATGAAATATTAATATATAAAGAATAAATAAATATATACATAAAAAAATGAAAATCAGTAATTTGTTATATATATGTATAGTGGGCTATATGGTTTTAAATTGTAGGTATAATTGGGGGATGTCCATTTTTTCGGTTGATACTGTTTTTATCTTCTATTGAGGTCCAGCTTTCTAGAAAAAGTCTTGAATGTTTGTCCTTGATATTAATGAGACTGAGGTGGGGATGTAATGCTCATTTTATTTAGAGACTGCAGTGCCTGGTCCTGATGGGTCATGGTCACCAGGGCCCGTTCTAGTGCTGGGTTCGTCGTCCGGTCTCGGAAGGTCGTTGGGGTTCGGTTCTCATCGGTATGGCCGTTGGAGAGGTTATAGCTGTGACAGGACATCTTCTGTTTGCCGGTCAAGAAAAAATAAAAATAAAAAAATAGGACGAATGTCAAACGATAATTATTATTTATTTAGGTAACCCGGATTCCTGGGGCATACTAAAGTCGCCAACTATCCGGGTTGGTCTTTAGACTTCACGTCTAATGGTGGCAGCAGACATCCAGTTTATCAGGTGTCGCCAGGCTGACTTGTGCTTGGGGATGTTCTGCAGGTCTTCAGGGGCAAATATATTTATTCCTAGGAGGGTGGCTGTTTGGAACCTATGAAGGTGGTAGGCGGGACATCTGAAGAGAAGGTGGTCGACAGTTTGGTCTTCCTCGTGGCAGTGTGGGCAGGTAGGATCGTCTCTAGATAATTTTGCAGCATCGGCTTTGACAAAGCCATGACCTGTGAGGATTGTTGAGGTGGTGCCACAAAATTTTATTTTGGGCAGGATCGCCATGAGAGTGTTTGGGAATGCAGCTATTCTCCTGAGGTTTCTTGTGGAGTGATCTGTGACATATAATTCCTTCCACAGTTGGAATGAATACTGTTCGCTGCGGGCTCGAACAAACTTTTTGGATAGAGTGGAGTAGGATATGGGCAAGATTGATTCAGCTGCTGCCTTGGCTAATTTATCTGCATGCTCATTGCCTTCTATGCCGCTGTGGCCTCTAACCCAGCAGAGCTGTACGTTTAAATAGTTTAGATTTCGAACTATCTCAGCTATGAGTGAGGTTTTTGGGAGTTCTGGGTTACAAATGGCATTGAGAGCTGCCAGGCAATCAGAAGCGATTGCTGTTGGTTGTCTTTGCATGAGCTGGATCGCTCTAGTTGCGTATAGGATAGCAAGTAATTCTGCCTGGAAGGAGGTGCAAAGATCATGGAGTTTTAGTTGTATTGGAGTGGAGGGGGGGTGGCGGTTGTAAAATTTTTTGGGGCGGGTTTGGTCTGCTGCTTTTTTGTGAGTGGGATCGGTTTTGTGACATTCGGCTTGGCTGTGGCGTTTATGTAGGGTTTCTCCTTGAGGATTTGATGTTCTTTGGCGTGATTTATCCCCTTATATACATCAAGTATTATATCCTCAGTTCCTTTTAGAGCCCATCCCATCAGGGATAGCATTGACTGAAGTTGTGGTCATGCCGTTCGACTTTGCTACGTCAGTCATTTTTCTTGTAGCCTTCTGATGGATAGCCTTGATCTGGTTAAACTCGAAGTTGCAAGAAGGCTCACCAATACGCGGGCGTTTCACACTTCCTTCTCTTTGTGAAAGAGACGATTCACTGTCCATTTCAACCTTATGTTTAGCTCCCGCCATTGTTTGCAAAACGCCAATTTATTTTAAGTAGCCTCCGGAACGATAACTGGCACGTTGTATTTAACGCATTGCCGCGAAACGGTGGTCAATGGTCAAATACAATTTAACCCCGTCCTCTCTGTGGTGCCGTTTCTTTGATAAGTGATTAATTAAAATTAAAAAAATAAAATAATTTGTACTGCTCCCGTGTACCATCGTCGGCTACTTGTTAACACACAACACCACCTCCCCCCCTCTTATCTTAGACTCGGTCCCTCAAGTCGCCGTTATTTCTTACTATAAATTCTTTCAGTCTAGACACGTGTGCTAAAGTGCACTGCCGCCTATTGCTTCCGTTTCGTCCGTCCAGTAGCCGTAACCTATATGTGGTTTCTTTTATCCGGTCAGTAATCTCGTATGGTTTCACGTACTTCGGAAGTAATTTTTCCGTTTTGCCCGGTTTCCTTCGTGAAGATTCTAATAGCACTAAGTCCCCAACTTCAAACTTACAAAAGTGTTCCCGATTTTTTATGTTAAAGTGGCATTTGTTTATCATAGTCCGGTCTTCGTAGTTCTTACTGGCCATATCCTTCAGTCGTTCGTTTTCTAGTATGCGGTCCCTTACGTACTTGTCGAATTTTTTATCGGTTCGTCCATTGTCGGTAACCCTGCGTCTAGTGACGTCCTTGGTTCTATGCCGAAGACAATTCTATGCGGTGTAACTTTCGTCGATGATTGGACTGACGAATTGTACGCGAACGTTGCTGATTTCACGAACTTCCTCCATTCTGCGTGGTCATCTGCAAGATAAGATCTGATACCACTTTTTATTATCCCGTTAAGTTTCTCACATAGTCCGTTAGTTTGAGGATGTGCTACCGACGCCATTATATGTTTTATTCCGTAAAGTCGGGTAAAGATTCTGAACGTGCCCGAGTCGAATGATTTCCCTTGATCCGATATTACACACTTAGGTGTACCAAAAACGTACAACAAGTTTTCCGCGAGTGCATTACAAGCTTTTCTGCTTTGGTGTCCTTAACCGGAATCGCTAAAGCGTATTTACTAAAGTGGTCCACAATCGTGAAAATGTGTTCGTACCCTTCCGCCGATTTCTTAAATGGCCCTTGAAAGTCTACACCTTAACGTTTCCATACATCCTTTGCAGGTGGTAGTGGTTCTAGCGGCGCTGCCGGTTTGAATTTTGGCGTTTTGAATGCTTGGCATGTTCTACGGGACTTTATATACCTCCGCACGTCCTCGTCTAGACCTTTCCAATAAAACCGTTGTTTAACACGGTGAATCGTTTTAGCTACGCCCATGTGACCCGCCTCTGGTATGTCGTGTGCTAGTTTCATTATCTCAGGAATACTATGTTTGGGGGCGACTACTAGCCATTGATTCTCATGCGGTGCGTGTTTTTTTTTCTATACAAGACACCGTTAATCGTTTTAAATTCGTCCTTAACATCGTTACTCGACATTTTTTTATTTATCTCGCGACAAAACTGGTCATCCCTCTGCGTGTTTTTGTTAATGCATACTGTCCATGCCGCCAACTCATTAAAATTTTCTTCGTCCCTCGCGTCAGTTTTGTAGAACGGGTTACGAGACAATGCATCTGGAGCAACGTTCTTCCTGCCCGCCCTGTGTACTATCTCGAAATCGTATTCCATCAGTTTTAGGCCCCATCTCGTAAATCTCGAGCATGGATCGCGCACATTTGCTAACCAAGTTAACGCGCTATGGTCGGTTACTACTCTAAAGCTTCTACCAAATAGTACGGTCTTAATTTATGTAACGCCCAGACTATAGCTAAACATTCTAATTCTGAGATGTCGTATTTACACTCATGTTTAGACGTGGTTCTCGATAAGTAATGTACAGGGTGAAGAAACCCTTCTTTGTCAGGTTGCATTAGAACGGCTCCTAACCCCACCATCGATGCGTCCGCATGGATTTCAATTCTTGCTTCCGGGTTGAAATGTGCTAAAATTGGCTCCTCTGTCAATTTAGTTTTCAAGGTTTCGAAAGCCTCTGTTTCGGCCGGCCCTATGACGAATTTCTTATCTTTTTCTGTTAGACACGTCAGCGGTTTGCTTATCTTTAAAATTTTCTGAAAAAAACGTCGATAATAGCCGCAAAGTCCCAGAAACGAACGAACCTGCTTAACATTTTTCGGTATAGGAAATTCCTTAACCGCCTCGATTTTATCTGTAGCTGGTTCAACGCCATTTTCTGATACCACCTGTCCCAAAATTGGTAATTTTTGGTAGGTGAATCTACATTTGGAAGGCTTCAGAGATAAGCCTGCCCCGCGGAAACATTCCAGAACATTTTTTAATCGTTCGTTGTGTTCACGTACTACTCTGATCAAAAGGTTTAGACACTTTGCTAATAAAATCCTGGAAACTCAATATATTTTCTCCCGGTTTGTGGCAAACGCAAGCGTCGCCCTTGGCTTGGAGACCTGCCAATTTTCAAAAATCACGCGCCGCAACAGCGCGAGCAGCGGCTGTTCGAAGTGAAGCCATTTTGCCCGTGCTTCGATTTCGTTAGTCACCGAAATGGAGGATCAACGAATTTGCATCAAGTTCTGTGTGAAAAACGGATTCAAGGGTGCCAAAATTTTTTGGATGTTGCAAACAGCCTACGGGGATGCCGTCATGAGCCGAAGACGAGTTTTCGAGTGGTACAAGCGCTTCAAGGAGGGTCGGGAAGAGACCGCCGACAACGAGCGTTCCGGGAGACCGTCCACATCAACCACGCCTGAAAAAGTGGACAAGGTGTTGGAACTGGTGGTGAAGACCGACGAATAATTGTCAGGGAGGTCGCCGAAGAAGCAGGGATATCATTCGGGTCGACTCAATCGATAATGAAGTACATTTTGGGAGTGAGAAGACTCAACGCCGTTCTCGTTCCCAAAGATTTGACTTTTGATCAAAAGAACGCCCGGAAAGAAACGGCCAGTCTCAATCTTGAAGCGACAACCGACGACCCCGAATTGCTGAAGAGAGTCATTACTGGAGACGAAACATAGATTTACGGCTTTGATTCGGAAACTGCCCAACAGGCATCGGAGTGGCGCTTCAAAAATGAGCCGAGACCAAAGAAAGCGAGGAAGGCTCCCAGCAAAGTCAAGGTCATGTTGGCGGTGTTCTTCGACTACCAGGGCATCGTTCATCATGAATTTCAACAACAAGGCTCTACAATAACCGCTAACTCCTTCTTGGAAGTTTTGAGGCGATTGGGGGAAGCGATCAGGCAGAAACGGCCGGAGCTGTGGAGGAGCAAGTCGTGGATCCTCCACCACGATAACGCGCCGGCGCATACAGCCCTCAAAATCTCGAAGTTCTTGCAGGGCCACTCAACCTATGTGTTCCCCCAACCCCCCTACAGTCCCGATTTGAAAAGCTAAAAAAAAAAAAAACAATGGTTGCCTGTAAAGTCGGTTTTACGGGCGAAGATTTTACGTGACAACGGTAGAATATTTATTGATATGAATATAATTAAATTGCACAATAGGAACAAGGAATTGAATGAAAATAAGAATTGCACAAATTTTAACTATAGAAATATATTTTGTTTACTAAAACATTGTACATGTAAACTTAAACTTAACTAATTCCTATTTGAGTGATTTTGTTGAGGATAGGACGATGATAGGAGAGATATGAAATGAAAGGAAGTGTTTCTGCTGTAATGTGTCTTGCGAAAGTCAAGTCGATAGTTGTTCCTTTTAACGTAGTTGACTTAGAAACGTTTGATACGCAATCAAGATTATACGTATTTTTCATGATATTAAGAAACGAGTTGTCAGGCTTTACGTTTTTGTTAAAATCACCACACAGAAGAATCGGTATACTAGAATCAACTTGCACGTACGGTGGCACGTACTGGCTGTTGTGAATGTACGGACCGAGTCCTTGCCATAGTAACATTCCAATATCCTGCATACTAGCTCCTGGATGAATATATACAGCACCGAGTATAAACTTGAAGCTAGTATTAGCGGCGAAGCAAGTAACTTCAGTCATGCACATGTCACCCTTGGTTTTAATGACACGAGTTACGTCTGTAATCGCAACTTGGAACACTTCCGCCGTAGATGTCGATGATAATTTACGATAGATCGCCACTCCACCAGCCGCGTTGGTATTTGAAAATCAAAACACTTATTCAGATCGAAGGTTCAAATTTTTGCTAAATAAATTTGAAATTAAATAAAATTTGTAATTGTAAATGATGAAGTTGAAAATTAAAACATTTACTTAAATTAGATGTTAAAATTCTTGCTCAACACAGTTTAAATAAAGTTTTCTTATATCTGCCACTTTTTCTTAATATTTGTAATTTTAAAGAATCAATTCGAAAATCAAAACATTTATTCAGATCGAAGGTTCAAATTTTTGCTAAATAAATTTGAAACTATTTAAAATTTGTAAAATAATAATTAATTAATTAATTAATTTTAAACTAATAATTTACTTAACACTATCAACATTTATCAATAGTATGACATAACCTATAAACTCAGTTTCTCAACTTTTGTGTCAATCTAACAATTAATCAATCAATCATAGTTTACGATAATGAAATATCAGTGTACAATTATTTACCTTTATTGTTGTAGTTGTTGTAAATGACGAATCTAAGCACTCCACATTTTCACTACAGACACAGCTGACGATACTTTAACCACACGTGTGAACTTGTATTATGACGCTTTCTTGTTTTTCCAACGCCAAGAACGTTCGAGAAAGACAAAGACAGAGACAAGCATGCGCCGATTCGATGCGCCTAATTCTCTAGCGCTGCGCGCGCAGCTGCGCGCGCAGCACTCTCGTTCGATGACTCATCGTAACGTTACCGGGCGTTACACTTTTTCATAAGTGACTCCCAGCCGCAACCTAATTTAAGACGTTGTCACGTCAAAAGTTAAAGGGTCGGAAATTTCAGAGCATAGAAGAGATCAAAGTGAAATCGAAGAAGGCCATGAAGGCTATCCCGAAAACAGACTACCAGAGGTGTTTTGCCGACTGGAAAAAAAGGTGGCTGAAGTGCATCGCGGCCAACGGGGACTACTTTGAAGGGGACAATTTGAATTTGGTAGAATAATAAAGTTTTTTTTTTAACTTATGAGCAAAGTGTCGAAACTTTTTGATCAGAGTAGTATGTCTTTCCCGTACACGATGGCGTCGTCTAAAAAAACCATGCATTCGGACCATTTCAGTTCAGCTAAGAGTGTATACATGATTCTTTCGAAATGACCAGGTGCCCCGGTTAAACCAAATGGTAAAACTCATACACCTCGTTGCCTGTCGTAAACGCTGTAATTGGCTTGCTTGTTTCATCCAGCGAACGCTGCCGATAACCACTAACAAAATCCGTGTGAGAGAAATATTTCATTCCCGCTAAACGGTCTAGGCAGTCGGTGATATCCGGTAATGGATATACGAGAATTTTTCCGTTACATTATTAACTTTCCTATAATCCAGGCAAAATCTATAAGATCCGTCCGATTTTTTAACCAAAACGACCGGGCTCGCCCATGGAGATGTTGATTTCTTAATAACCCCTTTTTCACACATTTCCTTAACCTGGTCCTCGAATTCTTTTTGATTCGCCATCTTTGAATATTCTAAGAAGTCTCTCTTTTGCCTCTGAATATTTATTTATTTCTTTAGAGGTAATTATATCCCAGAGGTTTTCGACATACTTTGGGTCCAATTGAGCGATTAAATAATTGAATTTCGTATTTTCTGTCTTTATATATATTGTTTATCAAGAACTGAGCCTCTACTTGATGGAACCATATATCAGGTCTTTCAATCCAGAAAGGTGGAAGTTTAATATTTACCTTATAGGTCTCAACTATTTCAGTTTCATCACTTTCCATTTTATCAGTTCGTCGTGCTTGTTCTTCTGTTCGGCTCACCAGTTTATGTGGTGGTTAAGCAATGACACTCACATAAATAATTTCTTGCAAAATCAAGCCTTTTATTAGAATCACTATGGCTACACCTCGCTATGGCTATTTTGTTCAGGCAACCAACAGAAAAGGAATGAGAGGAAGAATAACAATAATAATAATTCAATCAAATAGGAAAATATATATATAAATTAGACAATAAAAATGTAGCATATTTGCAACAAACATATCTGATTTTTTAAAAGCAAATAAAATTTACATAAAACAAAAATACAAAACAATATTTTTACATATCCCCTACAAATAAATCATATTTGATGCGTTTTTCACTTTGGTCAGAAGTCTAAAGGTCCAACACGTTTTGCAATTTCCCAAAAAGTATATTGGAATAATGTGTGTGTATTATTCAAATTCATAGAGGTAATGATTATACACTTTATCATTAAAGAAAGCAACCCAACAATATTGTTGTATCAAGAAATTTTCTTTGTTAATCCACTTTGAGGTTTGCCTTCGGTACCATATTGTAATATGGAGGTTGAACTAAACATAGAAGGATTTGGTATACTAAGAATAAATTTCTAAACTTAAAAAGTATGTCAACATTTAGGTTTTTATTAATTACTAGCGGATGTGTACCCGGCTTCGCCCGGGTTTTATCCGAGTGAAAGTTTGCCTAACGAATATTATATATTAAGAAGTATAATAAACAATGTTAAAGATTAGTTTTAATTATTAATCAAGATTGTGTGTGAATATGTGAGAAAGATGTAATATCGTTGTTGTTTTCTTGGCCGACTGTTTTACATATGGTGTTATCTTAAAATTGCTTGTTTTGAATATTTTTTTAGATTGAGTTGAATGAATTGCTGAATTTTTTTTTGTATTTATATATAAATAAAATTAACTCTGTTGATTTTTTTTTTGTATTTAATCGATAACAGCGAAGTTACGCATGTACAGAAGATTTCTGTTGAAAGTTTTTTAGAGTAAGTAATAATATGCCACCGATTGTAATTAAATCGACGATCGGACCAACCGGCGAGAAACTATGCATAATCGAAGCCTCCTTAATAACGAAGATCCTAGACAAATGTGGAATCGAGTATAAACTTGAGGAAACGGTTCAATCAAAGAAGAGAACTCGCGGCTCCCAATCGGATGACTCAAGATCGCCAACTAGGAGCGAGCGTAATCTGAAGACGCCTAGAATGGACATCGACGAACAAAGTCCCGCCACTGAAATTTCTCAACAAATGAACGTAGCTCACCCACCGCAAGACGATGAAGAAAATAACGACAACGATGGCCCATGGACCACAGTCACTAACGTGAAAAAACCGAGAATTCCTCCTGTTATTGCAGAAAATGTAGCAGATTGGAAGCTTCTTTGCCAAGAACTAAAAGGCTTGTGCACGGAACCATTCCAAGTCACGATTTCTGGCAAAAAGCACATAATTAAATCGAAAAACATAGGCGACTTCAAAAAAATCAGGGAGTATGTACAGAAAAATAATGGAGGATATTCCTACAGACTACAGGAGGAAAAACCACTGAAAGTGGTATTGAAGGGGGTAACAACAGCCTTCAAAGAAGAAGACGTCGTAACTGAACTGGTCTCAATGGGCTTCACTGAGGTCATTGTCAAAAGACTCCATAGACAATCGACCAAAATACCGATGAATATAGTCCTAGTAGAGCTACCGAAAAATGAACACAATAAACGAATCTATGGAATAACTGAAATACTTTACCAAAAAATAGTCGTGGAATCATTCAGGACTACAAAACGAGTGACCCAATGCTTTAACTGCCAGGGTTTTGGGCATGGCCAGCTAAACTGCTTTTTGAAGCCCAAATGCGTCAAGTGTGCTGAAGAACATCATTCGAAGGATTGTCCAAGAAAGTCGAAACAGCTCCCACCAAAGTGCGCTAACTGTGGAGAGGCGCACACAGCCAATTACCGCGGATGCCCAAATTTTCCGAAGCCACAACAACAGCAGCTAAAGCCTCCCAGACAAAACTCCCCTAACACCATACCTCAAGCAAGCTCCACTAAAACAGAAGAAGCAACTGTTGAAAAACAAAAGGCAAGTTACGCGGAAACTACAAAAAAGAAAACTACTCGTTCTGACACCAGGGAACTGTGCGAAAAGTTATTAGAAATCATCAAAACTTACCTACAATGAAAGGCAAATTACCTTTAAAAATCGTTTTCTGGAATTGCAACGGAATCAAACTCAAAAAAGAAGAATTCCTACAGTTTTTAGAAGAAAACTCAATAGACATGGCACTGCTCAGTGAAACACACTTAAAACCATCTGTCGACCTCAAACTCAGAAACTATCAGACAATAAGAGACGATAGAATCGTTGGAAGGGGCGGTGGAACGGCAATAATTCTAAAAAACTATCTTAAATATAAAAAAGTGCTGATTCAAACATCTAACATGGAAAACACCACAATTCTAATGAAACCAGATGGAAGGGCAGTAGTGCAGATATCGTCAATCTATAAGAAACCCGATCTACCACTCCAGGAGGAAGATCTGAATCTCTTGTTAGAGAATAATCAATCAGTAATCGCTGCAGGAGACTGGAACTCCAAGCACCCTCTTTGGGGCTCAAGAACCTCCAATAATAGTGGAACCGTGCTTCATAATTTTTCCGAAAAAGAAAACCTGGACATTGTCGCACCTTCTTCACCCACGCACTACAGTCCTTTGGGAAATCCAGACTTTTTAGACATCGCAATTCTTAGAAACATTCCCTGGGCTTCGAGGATTAAGACCCTGGATGCCTTATCTTCAGATCACCTCCCAGTAATCCTAGAGCTGACCTGCCCGAAGGATGAATTCACGACTAGGGCTTGTCGACTCACTAACTGGGTACACTTCCAACAAGACTTAATTTCCAGTACGCCTCCTAGAGTACCCTTGAAAACGGAAGCCAATATTGACTCAGCAGTGACCATACTAAATGATAAAATCTACAACAGCTACTCAAAAAACACAGTTATATCATCCTCTTCATCAAAACAGAACCCCTCGACCAAGGCCTTGATAAAAGAAAAGAATAAAGCTCGTAAGAGATGGCAAGCAACCTGGGATCCAGCCCATAGAGCCATTTATTTAAGCCTACAGGGAAAAGTTAACAAAGCCCTCAAATCCGACTCCACCGAGAACTGGAATCAATTCATACACAAGATTGAATCAAGCCCAAAGGACTTCTGGAGAAAAACAAAACCCATCAGGAAAAAAACGGAAAGGATCTCAAGTTTAGTAACGAACGGCAAAACCTTATTGACCGACAAAGAAATCGGAAATGAACTTGCAGAACACTTCTCCAACCAGTTCTCCAAGGAAAAAGAAGAAGACCAACCAAATATAACTTATAATCACCAACAAGAAAAAATGCTCACAATGACGACACCAAATGAAGTCAAAGAAGTAATTAAATCCTTAGCTAACCACAAAGCTCCTGGCCATGACAATATCACTCCGCAAATGGCCAAGAATCTTCCCATCAAATGGATTGTATTTCTAGCTGGAGTATTCAACGCCGCACTGCACTTGTGTTACTACCCCAAAGTCTGGAAGCATGCTATCATAATTCCAATTCCAAAAAAATACGCTAAATCCCCTGAAGATCTAAGACCTATCAGCCTCCTCTCCACCATCGGCAAAATTTACGAAAGAATTATTCTACGTAGACTTCAGATGTACTTGGACAACTCTAACTTCATCATCCCGCAGCAATTCGGATTTAGAAAGGGGGCACTCAACAACTCACCAACTCATTGCAGTTCTGGACTATATCCAGATAAGAAGATCCCACAAGGAAGTGGTAGGTGCTGTCTTTCTAGATTTTGCGAAAGCATTTGATAAAGTTTGGCATAATGGCCTTATAAAGAAACTCACAAAACACCAGTTTCCAAGTGACATTATCAATTTTATGCAGAATTATCTACAGGGCAGGACATTTTCAGTCAAGCAAGGAAATTTTATAACTGAACCAAAGCCAATCCAGACTGGAGTACCTCAAGGCTCTATCCTCGGACCCTACCTTTTCAATATTTACATTAATGACATCCCACTGCACTCTAAATGTAAACTTAAGCTCTTCGCAGATGACACAGCAATTTTATTCAACTCTAAATCAGTCAACCTATTGGTTACTCAGCTTCAGAATTACCTAAATGACATAATCAAATGGTGCGATGAGTGGAAACTAGACATTAACCCAACTAAGACTCAAGCAATAGTTTTTCCCCCAAGAGATAACAAAAAATTCAAGCCACAAACCAACTTGACAGTAAACTCAAGCACTATTAGTTGGGCCGACCATGCCAAGTATCTTGGTGTCACTTTGGATTCGAAATTAAAATTTAACCTACATGTCCAAAACACCATAAGAAAGGCAAAGATAGCCAAAATATCTCTATCAAGCCTGCTTAATTTTAAAAGTAATTTAACAACAAAGCATAAATTCACGTTGTACAAAACCTGCATTCTACCCATCATCACGTACGCACTACCAGTCTGGGGCAAATATATCACACCTACGGATAAAAAAAGAATAGATGCCTTCATGAGGATTTGCTTACGAACCACTATAGGAGCCCCATTCAATCTTTCAAACAAAATTCTCAAAGAAGATCTCAACCAGCCTAATATAGAAGAGATTTATCAAGACTCTGCGACAAGACTATTCTCGCAATTTCAAAAATCCTTAAATCCAACTATACAAGAAATTGTTCAAAACCAAGGTGACCTCAGCCACCGAATCCGACGACCTGGACCCAATGGCTAGCTGACAGCCAAACACCCAACAACTGCCCTCCTGTAAGGTTCGGGGGGCCACTCCAGCATCACAACTCGCCATGTGTAAATAATATGGACAAGGTGACTCGCGAGCCGTGCTCGAATGTAACACCTGCAAATTGAGATGAAATAAATACGCATGTACACAGCCAATTACCGCGGATGCCCAAATTTTCCGAAGCCACAACAACAGCAGCTAAAGCCTCCCAGACAAAACTCCCCTAACACCATACCTCAAGCAAGCTCCACTAAAACAGAAGAAGCAACTGTTGAAAAACAAAAGGCAAGTTACGCGGAAACTACAAAAAAGAAAACTACTCGTTCTGACACCAGGGAACTGTGCGAAAAGTTATTAGAAATTATCAAAACTTACCTACAATGAAAGGCAAATTACCTTTAAAAATCGTTTTCTGGAATTGCAACGGAATCAAACTCAAAAAAGAAGAATTCCTACAGTTTTTAGAAGAAAACTCAATAGACATGGCACTGCTCAGTGAAACACACTTAAAACCATCTGTCGACCTCAAACTCAGAAACTATCAGACAATAAGAGACGATAGAATCGTTGGAAGGGGCGGTGGAACGGCAATAATTCTAAAAAACTATCTTAAATATAAAAAAGTGCTGATTCAAACATCTAACATGGAAAACACCACAATTCTAATGAAACCAGATGGAAGGGCAGTAGTGCAGATATCGTCAATCTATAAGAAACCCGATCTACCACTCCAGGAGGAAGATCTGAATCTCTTGTTAGAGAATAATCAATCAGTAATCGCTGCAGGAGACTGGAACTCCAAGCACCCTCTTTGGGGCTCAAGAACCTCCAATAATAGTGGAACCGTGCTTCATAATTTTTCCGAAAAAGAAAACCTGGACATTGTCGCACCTTCTTCACCCACGCACTACAGTCCTTTGGGAAATCCAGACTTTTTAGACATCGCAATTCTTAGAAACATTCCCTGGACTTCGAGGATTAAGACCCTGGATGCCTTATCTTCAGATCACCTCCCAGTAATCCTAGAGCTGACCTGCCCGAAGGATGAATTCACGACTAGGGCTTGCCGACTCACTAACTGGGTACACTTCCAACAAGACTTAATTTCCAGTACGCCTCCTAGAGTACCCTTGAAAACGGAAGCCAATATTGACTCAGCAGTGACCATACTAAATGATAATATCTACAACAGCTACTCAAAAAACACAGTTATATCATCCTCTTCATCAAAACAGAACCCCTCGACCAAGGCCTTGATAAAAGAAAAGAATAAAGCTCGTAAGAGATGGCAAGCAACCTGGGATCCAGCCCATAGAGCCATTTATTTAAACCTACAGGGAAAAGTTAACAAAGTCCTCAAATCCGACTCCACCGAGAACTGGAATCAATTCATACACAAGATTGAATCAAGCCCAAAGGACTTCTGGAGAAAAACAAAACCCATCAGGAAAAAAACGGAAAGGATCTCAAGTTTAGTAACGAACGGCAAAACCTTATTGACCGACAAAGAAATCGGAAATGAACTTGCAGAACACTTCTCCAACCAGTTCTCCAAGGAAAAAGAAGAAGACCAACCAAATATAACTTATAATCACCAACAAGAAAAAATGCTCACAATGACGACACCAAATGAAGTCAAAGAAGTAATTAAATACTTAGCTAACCACAAAGCTCCTGGCCATGACAATATCACTCCGCAAATGGCCAAGAATCTTCCCATCAAATGGATCGTATTTCTAGCTGGAGTATTCAACGCCGCACTGCACTTGTGTTACTACCCCAAAGTCTGGAAGCATGCTATCATAATTCCAATTCCAAAAAAATCCGCTAAATCCCCTGAAGATCTAAGACCTATCAGCCTCCTCTCCACCATCGGCAAAATTTACGAAAGAATTATTCTACGTAGACTTCAGATGTACTTGGACAACTCTAACTTCATCATCCCGCAGCAATTCGGATTTAGAAGGGGGCACTCAACAACTCACCAACTCATTGCAGTTCTGGACTATATCCAGATAAGAAGATCCCACAAGGAAGTGGTAGATGCTGTCTTTCTTGATTTTGCGAAAGCATTTGATAAAGTTTGGCATAATGGCCTTATAAAGAAACTCACAAAACACCAGTTTCCAAGTGACATTATCAATTTTATGCAGAATTATCTACAGGGCAGGACATTTTCAGTCAAGCAAGGGAATTTTATAACTGAACCAAAGCCAATCCAGACTGGAGTACCTCAAGGCTCTATCCTCGGACTCTACCTTTTCAATATTTACATTAATGACATCCCACTGCACTCTAAATGTAAACTTAAGCTCTTCGCAGATGACACAGCAATTTTATTCAACTCCAAATCAGTCAACCTATTGGTTACTCAGCTTCAGAATTACCTAAATGACATAATCAAATGGTGCGATGAGTGGAAACTAGACATTAACCCAACTAAGACTCAAGCAATAGTTTTTCCCCCAAGAGATAACAAAAAATTCAAGCCACAAACCAACTTGACAGTAAACTCAAGCACTATTAGTTGGGCCGACCATGCCAAGTATCTTGGTGTCACTTTGGATTCGAAATTAAAATTTAACCTACATGTCCAAAACACCATAAGAAAGGCAAAGATAGCCAAAATATCTCTATCAAGCCTGCTTAATTTTAAAAGTAATTTAACAACAAAGCATAAATTCACGTTGTACAAAACCTGCATTCTACCCATCATCACGTACGCACTACCAGTCTGGGGCAAATATATCACACCTACAGATAAAAAAAGAATAGATGCCTTCATGAGGATTTGCTTACGAACCACTATAGGAGCCCCATTCAATCTTTCAAACAAAATTCTCAAAGAAGATCTCAACCAGCCTAATATAGAAGAGATTTATCAAGACTCTGCGACAAGACTATTCTCGCAATTTCAAAAATCCTCAAATCCAACTATACAAGAAATTGTTCAAAACCAAGGTGACCTCAGCCACCGAATCCGACGACCTGGACCCAATGGCTAGCTGACAGCCAAACACCCAACAACTGCCCTCCTGTAAGGTTCGGGGGGCCACTCCAGCATCACAACTCGCCATGTGTAAATAATATGGACAAGGTGACTCGCGAGCTGTGCTCGAATGTAACACCTGCAAATTGAGATGAAATAAATAAATTACGCATGTTAAAGTTAGGAAAATATTTTGATGTTAAGCAAAACCTGCTCCATCTCGTTTTACATAAATGTTGAAATTTTGGTCGAAATTGATGCATTGTAACGAAAGTTTTTAGCGAACACCACTTATGAAATTTCCATTTTATTAATATAAGATGTTCAATATTGTATTTTTGTTTGTGTGTTTGCCGTGGCAGATTTTTTTTTTGTGTTTAGCCCACCAATTAGTCATCAATACAATATATATTTCGATATGTACAAATAGACGTAACATTTTCGCAAACTTTAAAATTGCTAATGATTCTTTTCTGACAGCTTTTCTAACTTTAAACAGCTTTAAAAATAAGATTTCCTAGAAGAGGGAAGGTTACTTTTAGAACAAAGTTGGCGGGCCCCAAACAGACACATGTTACATGTATGTCCACACATGTGCACTGTCTCTAGGGAGCAACAGGCGCCACTTTGAATAAGTAAGTAAACAACCTCATTCTATGTTATCTAATATTAATTTAATTATACAGTTTAATGGTCGAAGAGAAATCAATCCATAATGAGGTAAGGGTGAATTGGGATGTGGTATTTTCATCTGAAGAGCCCTGATACCACAGATTTCTCTTTCCAATAGATTTTCCAATCTCCTTTTTTATAATGTCCTGGTCTACCATTAGGGTTCCAAAAATAATTTCTAATAGGCAAAGATTTAAAATATGTTTATCTATCCTTAACTAGGCAAAAACATTATATCATATTATTCGGATTCGCCGCTAGGAGGCAGGGCTGGACGGTCGCACCGCGCTACGGCTCCAGATAAGTGTACTTTATTTCTTTCTTTTTGACCTAAAAATATTTTCTTCTTGCTTTTTGATTTTTCAAATTCGATCTTCTAAATAATACTATATATGTCATAATTTGTACATAACTGGATGTAACCCCACCACAATATGTATGCAATGTATGTTTTAAAAGATTTTAATAAAAAAAGGCTTAGAAATCTGGGTGAAAGATTTAGAGAAATGCCATCAAAGAGGAAGCAATCATTAGCAGGTTTTATTATCCGGGAACTCATAAAACAGGGTTCAAGAACCTAGTATTTCCTGGATCAGGTCAGAACAAGTCCCAGAACAAAAGGATAGCAAAGGCCCAATCAGAGAATAGGGAATTAGCTAGGAACCAATAGAAAGCTTACACGTCTCAAACACCAGCCAATCAAAACCCTGAATAGTTTTCGTGTTAAATCGGGAACGGAGTTTAGCCAGTTAAGAACGTAGCACCATAGAGACCAGTTGGGACCTGGACAGCATCGAGTTAGCACCTGGACCGACCGAGTAACCGGTTAGGAGCCAGCCATCACCCTCTCAAAACGATCAGATAAGTCTAATTCTCAATTATGTGAACAGCCATAGAGTAGTCAAACCCGCAAACACTAGCTTTCAACCCCTTTCTCCCTAGATAGCTTGGCCTTTTCAATCCAAATCCTGTGTTTTTGTTATTTTCCCCTGTTTGAATACCTTACAATCTCAGCCAACGACTGCGTCCACCACAATTCAATCAATCACCAATCAACTCAACCCATCAATCACAAAAGGTAAACGTCCCGACGTCACAGTGAGTCGACAGGATTCTACAGTGTACATCAAATATTACAGTGGTAACTTCCGACGTTACAGTGAGTCGACAGGATTCTACAGTGTAATACATCAAATATTACAGTGGTAACTTCCGACGTTACAGTGAGTCGACAGGATAAAATGGAAAACAAACGAGACCAATGGAACGGCGACGAAATAGCGGAGAAAAGGAAGACGGCACGACGCACCCTCGCGGCGATTCTAGTACAGTTAGCGGCGACCCTGCAGGGAGTAAAGATGACCCGACACGAGGGGGCATACGCCGCCCACAGCCTCCGCCGACCGACAGGCCGGAAGACGAACGGGGATACCGCCGCCATGTGGCCGAGCGATTTGACGCGCCACTCCGAGGAGCCATCACCCACCATGCCGGAGCCCTACACCAGTATCCAGAAAAAAACCAAGTAGGTGGACTGAACCATCCCAACAAGCTCGACACTCGAACGCACGGGCAGTGCAATCAGCCCCAAAACCACACGCGAACGCACGGGCAGTGCAAATAGCCCGAAATCTACACACGAGTGCACGGGCAGTGCAAATAGCACCAACTCCACAGCACGCCAGGCGTCCCACCCACCTACCCCATGCCAGAGACGTACCAGCCGCGCAGAATTTTCGGAACTGAGGTAGGAAGGCAACGTCAACCCTTTGGCGTCAAGAAATTGACGCTGAAACTGTTTCTAACCCCTGAACTGCCATCCCCATTTTTAATTGACACAGGCGCAAGCTTGAATATAGTGCCATATAATATGTATAAAATGTTAAAAACTCACCTCCCTAATTTAAATATAAAAGAACAGTCTATAGATCTAAAGACCCTAAATGGTCTTGCAACAACAATAGGTAAAATAGCCCTCCCCCTAACAATAGGTAAAATGACTAGAAAGGAGAATTTCCACGTGTTGGAAGCACCTCTGCCATTTGGGATTCTCAGCATAAATACCCTCCGTAATTTTAAAATAGCAATAGACTTTAACAATGGCACTATATTCCAACTTGGCGCCCCATTGTCTACCCCTACCTACCATTTCCACCATGTACCCAATGAATGCACGTATTCGGAGTGCCAAGCGATGTCACAAAAGACCCACCATACGCCCAAACCTTCCGCACATGGCACCCACTGCGTGCATTCATTGGTCAAAACCCAATCATCCACCTGCCAATATAGTCACGCGCCCGCACAACACAACTTTTTCACTAAGGCCAATTGCCTTTACTATATGCCCGCAACTCACAAGGCCACAACGGCTTCAAATCACAACGACAATGCACAAAATGTATCCATCCAACGGGACAACTTTCACACTAAACACATACGTGACCATACGTCGTCACGCAAAAATCACCCACGTGTACACCGCAACAACCACGACACTTACAACAATACACAGACAGTATCCATCCAACAGGACGGCTCACACACAAAACACCCACGTGGTCACACGTCACCACACAACAGTAACACGCACAACCAGCGCAACAAGCGCGACACTCGCACCAAAAGACGACAACACCAAGCAAACACATGCACAACCACTGCCAACACAACCACCCCATCTACACGAAACATAGAGACAATCCAAGCCACCCAACAACCACACAATCGCAAAACATTGCGATCTTTCTTAAGCGCTGTGAACGCTTACAAAAAGTTCATTCCGGACCACGCCCGCTTGCGGACGCCACTTGTCAACCTTCTAAAAAGGGATGTCATGTGGGTCTGGGATGACGAATGCCAGAAAGCGTTCACTAGCCTAAAAGAAAGCCTTACAACATACCCCACGTTACACCTTTACCAGGAAGGTCTGCCATGCCAGGTGTACTGTAACGCCTCAACACTCGGCATCGCAGGCGTCCTCAAACAGGTCTACCCTGATGGGAAGACCTATACAGTCCAGAATTTCAGCCGCGCTCTGCGTGTACACGAACGAAATTATCCCATGTCTCAACTACAATGCCTAGCAATTGTGGAGAGTGTGGATAATTTCCGTGTCAGTTTGATGGACAGAAAATTTACAATATTTTCTGACCATCACGCATTGCAGTGGCTGAAAGAGATCAAGAACCCGTCAGGCAGACTATTTCGATGGAGATTAAGGCTATCGAGATACGAATATGAGGTCCGTAGCATAAATGGAGTACAACAATATGAAACGGGCGCCATACTTCGTAATCCGTTCTGTGGCTTCTTAGACGCCTCCCTCATTAAGAGCCATCAGCCTTCCCCATCGGGAAAATCTAGCTTGACCATGGATCACAATGAGCTGCATACCGTTTCCCGAAAAGGTGTAACTAAAATTATAGTTCCAAAATCACTCACAACCAAACTACTTAAATCAATCCACATACAAGACGACCATCCAAACATCTCAAAGATGACGAGACTCATCTCTGCTCAATATTATTGGCAGAACATGACACAAGACATTGCAAAACAGGTAAAAACCTGTCCCACCTGCCAATTCGCAAGAAGTGTCGATGAATCCAACCAACCCCTACAAAGAGACACCGATACAGCCCACAGAAACAAACTAAATCCGTACACAAAACATACCACACGCACAATACAAACAATAACAAATTTACACCATCTAAGACAGAGAGACGATTGCACGTTTCCACTTAAAACACCTACACCCGACATTTCTTCAACAGAATCCTTGACCACCAAACTGACGGACAGCGAACCTGACAGTCAATTAGATCCTACCATTTTGTCCAAAAAACGATCCACGCAATTCACCCACGGTAACAAGAAATGCGACATAGGCCAACCACAAAAACACCCCGTTCCAAACCCACCACAATCAATAGAAGTCCAACCAGATATCCCAGAGCCACATTTCATGGCAAAAACATGGAAGAAGATGTGCCAATATCCCATTTTTCACCTAATCTCTGTTATATGTCTTCTTATGATACCATACAAACTCGCTCCCTATACAATTATAATTCACATACTAACATATACCCTGCCAACCAGACGATTGTTCCAACTGCAGGAAGCAGTCTTCCATATAGGAAATTCCGTCTTAAAATTCATCTTCCATATAGGAAACTCCGTCTTAAAATCCATCTTCCATATAGGAAATTCCGTCCATGAAGCCATCTTCCATATAGGCCAAGCAATTTTAGAATTTCTATATCTCGTGTGGGAGACGCTAGAAGAAATCGTGGGGCAATTAAAAGGGCCTCGAACCAACTAATAAGAAACAAAAATGATGCCCGGAGGGAGAATCACACCAATTCAATTAGGAAGGACAATTAGGGCACGTGCAAAAAATCAATTAGGAAAGCGGAAGTGAATTGGAGATCATTTGCCGTTTGCTCCGCGCGGCGACAAAGACGTCGGTAGCTATATGTCATCAAATTACTTGTACAAATGGAGGGTGGATAAATTTGGAATCTGCCCCGGAGGGCCCCTTGCGCCGTCCCCCACACATCCGCTATAAATCGAGGTCACCAGCGCGCCCCGATATGGACAATGACAATCTTTAGCGTCACCCATTTTTGGGGATCCCAGTTCGACCTACATATCGACTTTTACAAAAAACACAATTTAATTACATTTCTCACAAAAGACTTAATACGTTACCGACACTTCCGAATGAGTTTTTACATTTCTATTCTTATTTTTCTGTTTCTAAAGACTTCCAAAACTCTACATTTTTCCACACTAGGCACATATCCAGCTACACCTAGACACCACAGACCTTAGACTTTTAACAACACGCAGATCTCAAGGTTAAATATGAACAAAAGCACCCATATTACCACTCAAATGATAGGAAAAATTAGGTAGTTAAGCTTTCGAGCTTACGTTTCTTCCGAAGGGAATAAACAACCATTTTTGAAGGGTCGAGGACTCTCCTAGAACCCTGTATTCAAAGATTTTGACTCCGGTATTGATACCCGATATAAAAAGTGGGTATCGGGCGAGCATAACTTAAGTGCCCTAGGGAAATGCATAAAAATCCCTAGAACGCATTAAGGCTCGGGACATATTGACATACTACAATCGGCCTTGAAATCTCGAAAAACAACACAAACACAAAGACAAAATACACACGTAAGGTTAATTAGATTCCCATGTCTCCTGTATACATAATATAAAGCACAATTGGGAAAGATCATGTTTCTACCCATGAGTCGCACGGGAAAGACAAAAAAATCTACAAGGCATATAAAGAATTAATGGCGGCATGATATAGATTTTGGCATGTAATTGATTTACGAAGCGAGTTTGCGAACCTCGCTATACATTTTTTATATATCATTCATTTACATTATTTTCTTATTTTAAAATCAAAATACTTGATCAAATTTACCATTTTTCCCTAATTCAAATACTTATCATTTATTTTAAGCAATTATTTACCATTTATATAACCACTTCTTTTATTTTGTTCATAATTCAACAACTAAACAAATTTTTATCAACGAAAACTCACTGGTTTTCTTTTAAAATTAGATATTGTTATTTTTATTTTTGAGTTACAAAAAGACTCTTTCTTTTTTTTCTCACCATGCAACAAAGCATTCACTTTGATTTCTTCCAACTTATATTATTTTTGATTTCTCAAAAGCCCTAATAGAACTCCCTCGATTTCATTCCCAATCTCGAGTAGAATATGGTTAGGCATTTTTCTTTTTTTTCTCACCATGCAACAAAGCATTCACTTTGATTTCTTCCAACTTTTATTTTGATTTCTCAAAAGATCTAATAGAACTCCCTCGATTTCATTCCCAATCTCGAGTAGAATATCGTTTAGGCGCATTTTCTTTTCTTTTTATCCCACTATGTACCATAGCATTCATTTTGATTTCTTACAATTAAAATTTTTTTGATTTCTATTAATTATACTCAACCTATATCATCAACACCATTCTCTTTTACCTCTTATATCACCACCAATGCTTGTATATAGCCTCTCAATAACCTCAACTAATTTTCCCACACAAAATTATTTTTCCCTTTACAGAATTCTCTCAGGCTAACCCCTTCTTGAATTCTCCACATGTAGGGGGCGCATCTGTCATAATTTGTACATAACTGGATGTAACCCCACCACAATATGTATGCAATGTATGTTTTAAAATATTTTAATAAAAACAAGGCTTAGAAATCTGGGAGAAAGATTTAGAGAAATGCCATCAAAGAGGAAGCAATCATTAGCAGGTTTTATTATCCGGGAACTCATAAAACTGGGTTCAAGAACCTAGTATTTCCTGGATCAGGTCAGAACAAGTCCCAGAACAAAAGGATAGCAAAGGCCCAATCAGAGAATAGGGAAATAGCTAGGAACCAATAGAAAGCTTACACGTCTCAAACACCAGCCAATCAAAACCCTGAATAGTTTTCGTGTTAAATCGGGAACGGAGTTTAGTCAGTTAAGAACGTAGCACCATAGAGACCAGTTGGGACCTGGACAGCATCGAGTTAGCACCTGGACCGACCAAGGAACCGGTTAGGAGCCAGCCATCACCCTCTCAAAGCGATCAGATAAGTCTAATTCTCAATCATCTGAACAGCCATAGATTAGTCAAACCCGCAAACTAGCTTTCAACCCCTTTCTCCCTAGATCGCTTGCCTTTTTCAATCCAAATCCTGTGTTTTTGTTATTTTCCCCTGTTTGAATACCTTACAACCTCAGCCAACGACTGCGTCCACCACAATTCAATCAATCACCAATCAACTCACTCCATCAATCACAAAAGGTAAACGTCCCGACGTCACAGTGAGTCGACAGGATTCTACAGTGTACATCAAATATTACAGTGGTAACTTCCGACGTTACAGTGAGTCGACAGGATTCTACAGTGTAATACATCAAATATTACAGTGGTAACTTCCGACGTTACATATATCATATTGAAAAGTAAAATAAAGTTAACGGTGAAACAAAATGAGATTAATTGCAAATTTTGCATATTTAATTATTGTTCTATACATGGTGATTTGCATAACAAGGCCAATAGAGCTTACGGTAAAATTTGCCGATTTTAAGACTAAACTCAATAAGATGAAATATTACAGGGATAGAACTGGTGTAACTTTGAAGCACTGTTCGATGGCTTACTGGCTAAAAGTGATCACGGCCTTATTGATAATTGGATGTATAGAACTAAATCCAGGGCCGAAAAGACAGGCCACATTGGCAAATATGCCTCACTCAACTCCAGACCAGGCACCAATGGACGATTTAAAGCTACTGATAATTAACATTTCGGCTGAAGTGAACAGATTGGGAGAGAAAATGGATGCAAGGTTGCTTAATATTGAGCAGAAGATGGAGGATTTGGAACGAAGAATGACGGGAATAGAAACATCTATAGCTTCGTGCACAGATGCACTGGCGACTAACACGAGGTCAATTTCTCACAATACCCTAAAAATAAGGAATCTGGAAGAACGCGCGGAGGCTTTGGAGAGACGAGCCCGAGAAAACAACTTAATAATATATGGCATCGAATCAGCAGAGACTGACAGTCGGGAACTGCTGCTACAAAAGGTCAAGAAGTTAATGGCGGAAGATATGCAGATTACTGATGATGTGGTAATTGCCGAATGTCATCGCCCGGGCAGGGGACCAAAGGCGCCTATTCTGATTGAAGTTCCTGATCACGAGTCCAGAATAAGTCTCCAAAAGAACTCATCCAAACTTCGAATACTCAATATTTTTATAAGCAGGGATTACAGCCCCCAGATTAGAGAGCAGAGAAAAATTTTGATAGAAAAGAGAAAGGAACTTTACAAGAAAGGTATAGGATCGAAGTTGAGGGATAATAAACTTCTCCTAAACGGCATCAACTACATGGTAGTGGAGGGACAGGTGGTGAATGCCAAAGGAGAACTAATATAGCTAGAGGCACACCCGCGGATCTCTGTAAATAGATGTAAACATTCAGGTAATAAAATACATACAAATGAAGATGTACAATCTAGAAACAAAACTCAACTCACAGGAGAACTCCTCATATTTCACATAGCAAGACTCATACTATTAAAGAAAGTCAACTTAAGGGCACAAATCTGAAACATAATATAATTAAGATCGAAAAAATGAAACCAATGGTTGACATAGCTAAAAACGAACGATTCATGTATTGGAATATAAACGGCTTTTTTAGGATAAATTCTCTCTTTCCACTGTTCGAATATTTGAAACAATTTGAGATGTTCGCGCTTACAGAAACTTGGTGCCACTTCAATATCGACTTGAACCTGGCGAACTTCGGAATGTATCAATCACCTGCTGTAAAGTCAACAGATAAAGGGAGAAGCTCCGGAGGTATAATTCTTGGCATAAATAAAAAACTACAGTCCCAAATTGACAATGTTGAAATCGAAACCTCTTGGATTGCAGTCACACTCAATCCAAGTTTAGACAATGACTCACCAGCGATCTGTGTAATATTCGTATATCTGCCCCCAAACGATACGCATGCTACAAACCTTGGACGACTATTTCATTTGATGGAAAATAAGATATATAACGGGTTTGAAATAATACTGGTCGGCGACCTGAATGTCCGTATTGGCAATCTGGGGGGTTACCATAATTTGATAGATACTTCAAACCTTATTTCAACTACCCGAAATTCCTGTGATCTAACAAAATCTGCCAAAGCGGAAATATTTATTGACTTTCTTGATAAAAATTACTTAACTATAATAAATGGTAGATCCATTAATGATAAAAGTGGTAAATTTACATTCATCTCCGGAAGAGGCTCTTCTGTGTTAGATCTGGCGATTGTCTCACCTGCGGTGCTTGAACACATAGCAGATTTTGAAATTGGTTGTATGCCATATTCGGATCACTTACCAATAATTTTAAAGTTTATCGGCCCAAATAATAAAACTGAAAATTGTTACATGGAGCCTAGTGCCAAGATTAAATTTTTCTGGTCAGTAGATAAAATCCCAACATATATAGAAACTTTAAAAGAATTAACTCCCGAACATCCAGCTGACTCCACAATTGATACTCAGGCTGAGGATTTTACTGGTTTAATTCAAACAGCAATGTTACGCTCGGGGACGCGGATGGAGGCAAAAACAAAAAATATAAAATCTAAGCCATGGTTCGACAAAGACTGTTATTTGGCTAAAAAGGAAATGAAACAAAATCTTAAATTATACGTAAAACATAATATCTCGGCCGATAAAATTGCATACTTGTCGAGTAAGAAGAAATATTCAGCTATCCTAAAGCTCAAAAAAAGGGAATATACTGACAAAATTCAAGTTATCCTCAGTAATGTAAAAGATCCTTCCCAATTTTGGAAGACTATTAATTCACTTAAATATAGGAATAACCTACAAGGTGAAATTTCTATTGCAGACTGGCAGGTCTTCTATCGGGAGTTACTTGGTTCAAATTTAACAAAAGTTGTACAGTTACCACTTGAGATATTGGACATTGACCCCGAATTAGATTGTGAAATACCTCTAACTGAGGTCACCACGGAAATTTCCAAATTGGGTAAAAATAAGGCTACAGTACTTGATGAAATTCCTAACGAAGCAATTAAATATCTATTAGAAGAACATACAATTTATCTCAGGAACTTATTTAATAAAATCTTAGGGACATCCCAAGTTCCACAACAATGGACAAAAACGATAATCCACCCAATATTTAAAAATGGAGATCCGGACAACCCGTCAAATTACAGAGGAATATCCCTGTTTTCTAACCTATCGAAATTATATACATCTATCTTGAAGACAAGATTGAATGATTGGATGGAGAGAAAGTCAATTTTGGCAGAAAATCATTAATTCAAATGACCCTTAGCCGTAGATGGGGAAAGTTATATGCCTTCTTCATTGACCTAAGGAAGGCCTTTGATACTGTGCCGCACCATCTACTTTGGAAAAAATTAGCATTAAATGGTCTGAGCTGTCGATTTATTAAACTAATTAAGAACTATTATACCCAAATGACGGCAACAGTCAGATGGCGGGGTTCCTTCACGGAGGCTATCAAAATACAAGCGGGAGTATTGCAGGGGGAGCCGATGTCACCTTATTTATTCATTCTCTTCCTAAACGATCTGGTACCCCTGTTCGATGAATCAGAATTGCCAGGCATAAATCTTGAGAATTATGGAACTATACACCTTTTACTGTATGCAGACGACATAGTGATCTTAGGAGAATCGAAAATAAATTTGCAATTGAAGATTAACTTACTTAAAAAGTACTTAGAAGAGAACTGCCTAACGTTAAACCAAAATAAATCTAAAATAATGGTGTTTAGAAACGGTGGAAGAACAGCTCGTTCCGAGACATGGTTTTGGGGTCAGCAACCCCTGACAATAGTAGCTAAGTATACATATCTGGGTTACCCTCTGACTACAAAAATCTCGACCCAATATGCTTCTCAATACTTTAGAAACAAAGCACTGAATGCAATTACTGCACTTTGGAGAATCCTTACAAAGGCGCGAATAAAGTCCTTTACCTCAGTGATGAAACTTCTTGACACTATTGTTCTTCCTACGTTACTATATGCGGCACCAATGTGGGCAATCAACCAGCTGAAGACAGTCAATAATACCCAAGATGCAT
This sequence comes from Cordylochernes scorpioides, assembly GCA_030710605.1. Lineage (NCBI taxonomy): Eukaryota > Metazoa > Arthropoda > Arachnida > Pseudoscorpiones > Chernetidae > Cordylochernes > Cordylochernes scorpioides. The sequence continues at coordinate 27,140,009 of CP092884.1, read as the reverse complement.
TTCTTCGTCGTTTCTTAGACTTACCAAACTTCACACCAGGATATATCCTCAGAAGAGAATTTGGAAGAATATCAACTGAACTTAATGCTGTAAAACTCACATTAAAGTTTTGGGTCAGGATTTTAAAAATGGAGACGAGCAGATTACCACATGCTTGCTTAAACTATCTCTGGAAAGTCACCGCGAAAAAGGAAATAGAAAACAGTTTTACTCAAAATTTAATAAAAATTCTAGACTCTAAGGGATATTCCTTTCTTAAGGGCTGCGAAGACTACTTAGCTATACAGAAAGAACTGCCAGGCATAATTAGAACTACCACAGACCAACTAATTCAAAACGATCAGATACAAATTATTGATTCAACCCACTTTGCCCACTACAAATTTTTGAGTGAATCATTCATGACAGAGGAGTACCTACGATTAAATATCTCGCTTCCCAACAAAAGACTAGTTGCACAACATAGAGTTTTATGGCAATTTTTCAGGGAAGAAAGAAAAGACTTCTGGAAAGAATATGGCCGGAACTGTTTACTTTGTAAGGATCTCATGGATGATAATTTGGTTCACTATTTCTTCCAATGCCCTCTCTTAACAGAAAAACGTACTGAAATTTTCCCAAGCCCTAACTCTGGTCAATTTAGATACCATCGCATATGTCAACTTCTCTCTTCAGCTCTGAATGATGGATTACTGATTGTTAGATACTTTAAGTTCTGCACAGAAGCTGGGCGCATGAGAAAGAATGCAGGGCAAAGGATACTGGAGGATGACCTATCTGTAAATAGGTAACTGAATGTGAGACAAACCTTATTTTGTTGTAAATATTTCCTCTTCCCTCTCCTTTTGCTGACGTGTAAATACGGCGAATCCTATATGGGGCGGAATGCCCTAAATAAAGGCTTTTGTTGTTGTTGTTGTTGTATATCATATTATTCTTACTCTTAAAAAAATATATGTCATAATTTGTATATAATTGTATGCACCCCGACCCACTATGCATGTACAATGTATGATTTTCAAAGATTTAATAAAGAATAAGGTAACTGGAGGAAAGAAAGTAACAAAAAGACATAGGAAGTAGATCTAGAAGAGAACATAATTATTAATAACGTCACAGTTAACCTTCTGACCCCGGAAACCCTGCGAGCTAAGTTTAAACCAATATTTCCGGACAAGACAGGACGTATCTGGTGACCAGAAGTTATAAAAGTTTGAGAGACGCCCAATTTCCGGAACAAGACCGGACGTATTTGATAGCCGCGGAAGTAAATAGAGTCGAACTAACACCCGATACTTCCTATCAGGCCGGACATATCTTTCACCAAAGAAAGCCGCCGGTCCAATTAGGAAGGAATAACTAAATAGGTCAACCAATAGAAAAACGGGCACGTTCCATCCTTCGACCAATGGGAAGGAAGACAACTCGTGGTGTTAAATCGAAAAGCAAGAATTGTCAGTAGCGACTTGGCTCCCACCGAGTTCAGATCAGTAGTGCTTTGGCTCCCAAGGAGGTGACATCTGCTCTGGACCTCTCTCCCTCTGCTCATCCCATAGCTAAGTACAATCACCACCATGTGATCAGATAATTAACAATCAAAAATCGCTCCGCTCTTCTCAAGCTTTCTTTCCTCCAACCCAGTTGCCTTTTATTTTCAAACCTCATCACGTGTCCTGATTATTCCTAACTGTATGCTTCAACTTCCACTCAAACGACTGCGTTTCAACCAAATCTCACCATTCTCATCGAGCAACAAGAAATTCCGCAACGATATTGTCACAGAACGGTTAAGTCGACAGGATTCTACAACAGTGTAATACATCAAATATTACAGTGTAATAACTTGGATTATATTACATAGAGTCGACAGGATTCTACAACAGTGTAATACAGCAAATATTGCAGTGTAATAACTTTGGATTATATTACATATATATATATGGTAATTTAAACCAACAACCCCATACTGTGTATATAACTTATAATAAGATTGTCATGTTGTATATAGAAACACATCTATAAATAATTATGCGCATGATTAATCTGTGTCATTGCATCGCCCTATGTAATGTAATTTGTACAAAGTGGATAAATAAATAAAATCTGTAATAGATTTAAGAGTTGATCTAGGGCAGAGATCGAACATATAGTATTGCCAAAACAACAGAGTCTAAAGATGGAAGTCTTAAATCAGGTAGATTCACAATTCCCACGACAGGCCACCCACACTGTCACATGTGGTGGAATGCAGATACCCCTCTCACACCTGGACAGGTAAAGGCGCCCTTTCTCAAACGCCCCTGTCACATAAGGTCCCCCCCCGTCTTTTAACCTATAAATACATCACTTTTACAGGGACTTGACAGTACAGTTCAGTTCAGTTTAGTTTAGTTCACCCTTAGTGCAAGCCGCGTCGGTCGTATGTTATGTCGATCTCATCCAACATGTAGTTAGGAAGAACTCGTCTATCTCCATCTTGCGCTACTAGCTCAACTTTTATCTGTTACGGAACTTTCTTAGTGCAACTGTGTCTTCGTTTTTTGTGTGGATATCCCCAGCTTTCCACTCTGCCTCGACCACGACTGCCTGTATTTTGTGAGAACTTTTAAAGGTCTTCCAAGGTGCAGAGAGGTAATGGAAAACTCTACACAAGGCTTACCAGAACTTCAACTTATTTCAGTAGTCGACATCAAACTCAACATTATTTCAGTAGTCGACAGGATACTACAAGTCGACAACAACCAAACTTCAACATTATATTTCATTAGTCGACAGGATCTTATTATTACAAATAGTCGACAGGATCTTTTATTACATTAGTCGACAGGATCTCTACAAAAGCTACTGGAATTCTCATCTCATTACATATATATATATATATAGGAAAAAAAAATTATAAAAAAAAATTACAAAAACTATTAATTAACTAGAAAATTCTAACACCCTTTCAATTCTCTGCCTGTTTGAAATAAAAGTGTATGGTTCTTTCTTTATCTCTTTCCTCTCTTTTACTAAAAAATAAATATATAATCATTATAAATCTCTTCTTTATTCCTATTTATTTTTAGAGTATGTCTACATGAAGGGTAAAAGCCGATGCTAAAAGATGTTACGTTGTTAAATCTTCTTTTCTTGTTAGATTTTATTTTTATTTTTCAAATTTTTTTTTTCTATTTAAAATAAAAACATTATTCTAGCATATAATTACTTTTATTACATTTTTCTCTTCTAAATAAGATATAAATATTAATATATATAGTCACGACCGTCTGTCGTGGCCTCTGTCACGGATAATATACAGTTATCATCGTCATGCGTTCTTAATTCTGTCACCGTTTGCTTTTGGTTCAGTGGTAGAATGCTCGCCTGCCACGCGGGCGCCCCGGGTTCGATTCCCGGCCGATGCATTTTTTTTTTACAATTTTTAAAACTCATTTATCTATCTATATATATAAAAATGAATGTATGTGTGTCTGTTTGTTTGTTTGTTTGTCCTTTATGCCTGACCAAACCACTCATTGGATCGCCATGAAACTTTGGGAAGTTATTTAGTATAGTACTGGGAAGGTTTCTAGCAAATAAAATTTTTGAAATAACTTTTCGCCTAGAAATAATCAAGATAAATATTCTAATTTATCTGTTATAATTCAACAATCTGCTCTAAATATTATCATGATGATACGATGATTTTGTAATGTAGAAAATTAGGAAAGACAAAATTCAGGATGACACGGCAATTTATTTGAGACAAGAATAATGATACAATTCAAAGGCAAGATACTATTCCTTTAACTTCCAATTACCGAGGGAACCAATTAATATTGATTTTATTCAACTTATCGAGTATTTTTCAAGGGACCGGGAAAAAATGTTCACTTTATCGAGAGATTCGTTAAACAAACCTTTACTCGGGTAAAACCCGGGCGAAGCCGGGTACATCCATACAAGAATAATGATACAATTCCAAGGCAAGATACTATTCCTTTAACTTCCAATTACCGAGGGAACCAATTAATATTGATTTCATTCAACTTATCGAGTATTTTTCAAGGGACCGGGAAAAAAATGTTCACTTTATCGAGAGATTCGTTAGACAAACTTTTACTCGGGTAAAACCCGGGCGAAGCCGGGTACGTCCGCTAGTATATATATAAAAATGAATGTATGTGTGTGTGTCTCTGTCTGTTCTTTATGCCTGACCAAACCACTCATTGGAACGCCATGAAACTTTGGGAAGTTATTTAGTATAATACTGGGAAGGTTTCTAGCAAATAAAATTTTTGAAATAACTTTTCGCTTTAAAATAATCAAGATAAATATTCTAATTTATCTGTTATAATCCAACAATCTGCTCTAAATATTATCATGATGATACGATGATTTTGAAATGTAGAAAATTAGGAAAGACAAAATTCAGGATGACACGGCAATTAATAATGATACAATTCCAAGGCAAGATACAATTCCTTTAACTTCCAATTACCGAGGGAACCAATTAATATTGATTTTATTCAACTCATCGAGTATTTTTCAAGGGACCGGGAAAAAATGTTCACTTTATTGAGAGATTCGTTAGACAAACCTTTACTCGGGTAAAACCCGGGCGAAGCCGGGTACGTCCATACAAGAATAATGATACTGTTACGTGTGAGGCCTCTAAACGGTTGCAATCTCCGCCAATAGATGGCGCTTTCGCCGGATTCCCTTGCTGGCTGATGTGGGAGTCGCCGACTGCTGTGGTCCCGTTTCCTGGGGAGGTTGGATGTAAATACGCTTTTGTGTTGGCCCCAGGATGTAGGGTCATGTAAATACACATTGTCTGTTGTTTTATTTAGATTTAATGTTAGTAATAGATGACAATAAAGGAAGTGCTTCAAGTCTCCGTGCCGCCTCCTGTCGTTACTACCGCCACTGCCATCATCGCCAGTCTACTGCTGCTGCTACTACTCTTCTGGTAAGTCTCTCGTGTCCCCCCACCAGTGGTAAGGCCGAGAGATACTGCCAGAGGAAGGGAGTTTCCACAGGAGAGGTGGAACTCGGGACGTCTTTGGGTGGCCTGCGGGGAAAAGCCGCAGGGAAGAGCAACGGGAGCCTGAGCAGGTGATCCACGAAGGAAGAAGCGGCGTTGTCGCAAAGAACCGGTAGGGTACACACGCGACAACTGGTGTCAGAAGTGGGATTCTTCCTCGTGGAGGTCACCAGGAAGCTTTTTATTAAAATGTTTTTTTTTTTTGGTTGCTGACCAAGGCCCATTGACGTGAGAAGCCAAGGAATGGCCTCTGAGCAGGACTCGCTGGCCGAGATCGGCCGGAGGCTGCAGGAACACCGGGAGGAGTGGGACAGAAGAAAGCGCCGAACGGAGGAGGAAATACTTCGGATGAAAAAAGAGTTCGAAGAGGGAAGGCGTCGAAGAAAAGAGGAATTGCTTCTGTTGGAAAGGGAAAGCGAAGAGAAAAGGCTTCGCAGAAACTTAGAGATGGAGAGGCTGCTGTCTCAAATGAAGGCCCACTGGCAGAATGGGACAGGTACGGCCGAGACAGCTGTGGATGATGTCGGCGAGGGCCGGGCAGAGTCCCGAGGACTGGAAGTCAAGCCGGGAAACATGGGGGAATTGCGTGGAGTGGAGGGCCTGATTGAGGAGCCTCCTGGACAGACCTTGAATCTGCGTCACGCGGACCCGCGAATGAAGCGGCCCCATCGAGAAAAGCGGTACCGGCGAGGGAAGCAGTGCCCTCGGGAGAAGCGGTGCCAGGGAGAAAAACGGCTACGACGAGAGAGGCGGTGCCCTCGGGAGAGGAGGTCCCGGCGAGAGGAGAGGTCCCGGCAAAAAGAGTGGTCCCGGCGAGAGGAATGGTCCCGGCGAGAGAAGCAGTACCGGCGAGAGAAGTGGTTCCGGCGAGAGGAGTGGTCCCGGCGAGAGGAGTGGTCCCGGCGAGAGAAACGGTGCCAGCGAGAAAAGCGGTACCGGCGAGAGGAGACCCGGCGGGATGAATGGTCCTGGCGAGAGAGGTGGTCTCGGCGAGAAAGGTGGTACCAGCATAAGAGGCGGTGCCGGCATGAGAAGCGCCTCCGGCACGAAAGGCTGTACCGCTATAAGAAGCGGAGTCGGCATAAGAGGCTGAGTCAGCATGAGAGGTGCCTCCGGCGTGAGAAGCGGTACCGGCGAGAGGGGCGGCTCCGGCGAGAGGGACGGCTCCGGAAAAAGGGGCGGCTTCGGCGGGAGAGGCGATCCCGGCGAGAAGGACGGCTCCGGAGAAAGGGGCGGCTCCGGCGGGAGAGGCGATCCCGGCGAGAAGGACGGCTCCGGCGAGGGGGCGACTCCTGCGAGAGGGGCGGCTCCAGCGAGAAAGATTGGCTCCTGCGAGAAAGGCGATTCCAGCGAGATGGGCAGTTCCAGCAAGAGAAGCGGCACCAGCAAGAAGCGTGACATCGGGGCGACGGAAGCGATGAGGCCGGATCGGGACGATCCGCCTTGAGGGGGAGGCAGTGTTACGTGTGAGGCCTCTAAACGGTTGCAATCTCCGCCAATAGATGGCGCTTTCGCCGGATTCCCTTGCTGGCTGATGTGGGAGTCGCCGACTGCTGTGGTCCCGTTTCCTGGGGAGGTTGGATGTAAATACGCTTTTGTGTTGGCCCCAGGATGTAGGGTCATGTAAATACACATTGTCTGTTGTTTTATTTAGATTTAATGTTAGTAATAGATGACAATAAAGGAAGTGCTTCAAGTCTCCGTGCCGCCTCCTGTCGTTACTACCGCCACTGCCATCATCGCCAGTCTACTGCTGCTGCTACTACTCTTCTGGTAAGTCTCTCGTGTCCCCCCACCAGTGGTAAGGCCGAGAGATACTGCCAGAGGAAGGGAGTTTCCACAGGAGAGGTGGAACTCGGGACGTCTTTGGGTGGCCTGCGGGGAAAAGCCGCAGGGAAGAGCAACGGGAGCCTGAGCAGGTGATCCACGAAGGAAGAAGCGGCGTTGTCGCAAAGAACCGGTAGGGTACACACGCGACAATACAATTCCAAGTCAAGATACTATTCCTTTAACTTCCAATTACCGAGGGAACCAATTAATATTGATTTTATTCAACTTATCGAGTATTTTTCAAGGGACCGGGAAAAAATGTTCACTTTATCGAGAGATTCGTTAGACAAACCTTTACTCGGGTAAAACCCGGGCGAAGCCGGGTACGTCCGCTAGTATATTATACAAGAATGACATCCACGGCGTCAATTTATAATTGTAACGAATAGTATTTGAATAAAAGCATTTAATCGGGTAAACCCCGGGCGTTGTAGATTATAAACACAAGGTAATAAGACCACATCCATGATAAGGTACAGTTTGGATTATAGATTATAAACACAAGGTAATAAGACCACATCCATGATAAGGTACAATTTGGATTATAGATTATAAACACAAGGTAATAAGACAACATCCATGATAAGGTACAGTTTGGATTATAGATTATAAACACAAGGTAATAAGACCACATCCATGATAAGGCACAATTTGAATTATAGATTATAAACACAAGGTAATAAGACCACATCCATGATAAGGTACAATTTGGATTATAGATTATAAACACAAGGTAACAAGACCACATCCATGATAAGGTACAGTTTGGATTATTACTATATATAGTCACGACCGTCTTTCCTCATCGGCCGCCTCTGTCACGGATAATATACAGTTATCATCGTCATGCGTTCTTAATTCTGTCACCGTTTGCTTTTGGTTCAGTGGTAGAATGCTCTCCTGCCACGCGGGCGCCCCGGGTTCGATTCCCGGCCGATGCATTTTTTTTTTTTTTGCAATTTTTAAAACTCATTTATATATTTTACAAGAATGACATCCACGGCGTTTATAATTGTAAAGAATAGTATTTGAATAAAATCATTTAATCGGGTAAACCCCGGGCGTTGCCCGGTCATTCGGCTAGTAGATTATAAACACAAGGTAATAAGACAACATCCATGATAAGGTACAGTTTGGATTATAGATTATAAACACAAGGTAATAAGACCACATTCATGATAAGGCACAATTTGAATTATAGATTATAAACACAATGTAACAAGACCACATCCATGATAAAGTACAATTTGGATTATAGATTATAAACACAAGGTAACAAGACCACATCCATGATAAGGTACAGTTTGGATTATAGATTATAAACACAAGGTAATAAGACCACATCCATGATAAGGTACAATTTGGATTATAGATTATAAACACAAGGTAACAAGACCACATCCATGATAAGGTACAGTTTGGATTATTACTATATATAGTCACGACCGTCTTTCCTCATCGGCCGCCTCTGTCACGGATAATATACAGTTATCATCGTCATGCGTTCTTAATTCTGTCACCGTTTGCTTTTGGTTCAGTGGTAGAATGCTCGCCTGCCACGCGGGCGCCCCGGTTCGATTTCCGGCCGATGCATTTTTTTTTTTTTTACAATTTTTAAAACTCATTTATATATTATACAAGAATGACATCCACGGCGCCAATTTATAATTGTAACGAATAGTATTTGAATAAAAGCATTTAATCGGGTAAACCCGGTTGTTGAGGATTCCCTCTTGCTCAGCAGAAATATGGCCAGGTCTTTAGAGGACTGTGTCAGTTCTTTAACTACCCTAGATGACACCCTAATGGTGAATCCAACCTTTAGCCAAAGAGAGAATAAAGGCACGACCAAGAAAACTATTCACACTCACACATTTTATTTGAAAACTCAAAATATATACAAAATAATACACACACGTGACCAGTCACTCCTGGTCAAACATAATATAAACATTCACACAGAGTAATAATAAAATTAAACTCTAACATTCCTCCCCGAGTTGATGGGTCACATCAAGGTTTTGAGGGGCCACCGGAAGCAGCACCAGCTTCACCAAAGGTCTCCGGAGCACTCCAACTGATGTCCGCACCGAGACAACCCGCTCCAGGCCGTCCTTCCCAGGATGTGTCTCCACCACTCTGCCCATAAGCCACCTTGCTGGGGGCATTCTTTCCTCTTTTATCAATACTAACATATTGATGTCGATATTGGGAGAGATGGTCTTCCACTTATTGCGCTGTTGCAAGTTATTCAAGTAGTCCCTTGACCATCTTTTCCACAGATGTTGCAAGACCCTCTGAGTCAACTGCCATCTTGTTAGGAGATGATTCTTTACCAATAATAGGTCATCTTCCGGGACACAAGAGGATGGCTCAGTAAGCAAGAAATGGGCGGGAATTAATACCCCTTGATCATTAGGATCATTACTCATTGAGTACAAAGGTCTCGAATTCAAACAAGACTCGATCTGAACCAGAACGGTCAGCAGTTCTTCATATGTCAACAAATTGTTCCCAATAATTCGCCTCATATGATACTTCAAAGCCTTGACCCCAGCTTCCCATAGACCACCAAAATGGGGGTTCCTGGAGGGTTGAACCTCCACCCAGTTCCATCATTAGCTAACACGGCAGCTAGTTCTTTTAATTGATTTTGAGCCAGATAGAAACATGAACGTAACTGTCGTGCAGCTCCTACAAAATTTGTTCCTTGATCACTATATAGTCGAGTGCAATGTCCTCTTCGTGCTACAAATCGCTTGAAAGCCGACATGAAGGTGGGCGTAGAGGCATCTGTAACCAATTCAAGATGTACTGCTCGGGTCACAAAGCACACAAATAGACAGATGTAGCCCTTTTCAGTCTTTCGGCCTCTACCCTTTGACAATCGAAGGCTCACAGGTCCAGCATAATCTACACCACTGATTGAAAAGGGTTTACCCGGTGTTAATCTCTCCTTGGGTAAATCGCTCATTAGCTGGCCTTGAGTGACGCGATTGTATCGACAACATGTCACGCACTCTCGAATGCATCTTTTCACCTGATCTTTTGCTCTCAGCATCCAATACTTCTGTCTCATTGTGGACAGCATCAGGTGCACACTTCCGTGCAAAGTCCGCATATGAACCGCTTGAATAATCATCTGAGCCACCTGTCCCGATGAAGGCAACAGCGCAGGATGTTTTTGTTCATATGTCATAGATGGAGCCCATTTTAATCTACCGCCGACTCTAAGGATTCCTTGATCGTCGAGGAACGGTGTTAAACCATAAATCTTGCTCGTGCGCTTCACTGATCCTAAAGTGGTCAAACTTCTTATGTCTTCCCTGAAATGCTGGAACTGAATTGATTGAAGTATTCTCCTATGAGCATTTCTCAGTTCAGCTGTGGTTAAGTGCGACTGATATCGCTCCGCGCTGTAGTGGCAGTTATGGCAAAAACGCAATATCCAGGCCACCTTTCGGATATATCCAGTAAAGGTTGAGCTCATCGCTCCGATAGCCACCAAGAAAGGTGTTTCACTGATGGCATGAACACTCAGGAGCTCAGTTTGACTTTGGTTCTCAAACACATGAAGCTTTCTGGGCCATTCTGTTGATTCCGCTTACAACCAGGTAGGTCCCGTCCACCAGATGGAAGACTGTTTCAGCTCGGACCCCAGAATTCCTCGCGAGGCGATATCCGCTGGATTATCTCCTGTGGGAACATAGCGCCACTCCCTGATTTGTGGAGAACTCTGAATTTCCGCCACACGATTGCCGATGAAAGTGGGGAGATTTCTAGACATAGTTCTTCGTGGTAAAGACAAAACATTCAGGAGATAAGTTTCTTCATCAATTTATTATGACATCAAGCTTTCGGGCATAGCGAGGCCCTTCTACAGGATCAAATGTATAAGAAAAATGATACACTATATACACGAAGAAAAAATTTTTGCATATGGATTATAAGAAATTAGTTGTAAAAATTTTTTTGAAATAATCGGTGATACTTAGAATTTTTGTTTAAAAAGAACATCGAGACATAAGCAAATTAATAAAATTTGTTAAGATGAGAAATATACGATTATTAAAAGGCCTAAGGTAAAATGCATTAAGACTAAAAGACGCTCCATAATACGACGGAAACCATGATAAAACCATAAGTATTTACAGGGTAAAACAGTATTAAAAGGATATTAAAATATATTAAAATAAAATGAAATAAACGAGTAACATCAATGGCTATTTATGTAATAAGCTTATATACGGATCAGGTACATCTATATGTCTATTTAAGCTATTATACCTCATTTACCTCATTTTATTTTAATATATTTTAATATCCTTTTAATACTGTTTTACCCTGTAAATACTTATGGTTTTTATCATGGTTTCCGTCGTATTATGGAGCGTCTTTTAGTCTTAATGCATTTTACCTTAGGCCTTTTAATAATCGTATATTTCTCATCTTAACAAATTTTATTAATTTGCTTATGTCTCGATGTTCTTTTTAAACAAAAATTCTAAGTATCACCGATTATTTCAAAAAATTTTTTACAACTAATTTCTTATAATCCATATGCAAAAATTTTTTCTTCGTGTATATAGTGTATCATTTTTCTTATACATTTGATCCTGTAGAAGGGCCTCGCTATGCCCGAAAGCTTGATGTCATAATAAATTGATGAAGAAACTTATCTCCTGAATGTTTTGTCTTTACCACGAATGTAATTGGGAAGATTTTACCTCTTTTAGAAAGACATAGTTCTTATCCAACTCAAGACTATAGTAGAATCGGACCAACAGGTAGCACTCTCCATTTTGATATTCAACTCTTCCAGTATATATTTCATTAGTCTGGTCAGGAGAAGAGCTGCGCACAATTCTAAGCGTGGAATTGATATCTTCCGAATGGGAGCCAACTTAGTCTTTGATGCCAACAGTTTTACACTAACCCCATCATCAGTGGGAATTCTTATGTAAACGGCTGCCGCATAGGCGTCTTCAGAGGCATCACCGAATCCATGCAACTGCACTCCCTGGGTATTCCTTCCGAGACCCAACCATCGGGGTATTCTCAAACTTCCTATGAAATTCGATTCCTTTCTAAATTTAGTCCATGTTTCAATCAATGATTCATCCATCGGATCATCCCAATGTAATCCCGTTATCCACAACCTTTGAACCATTATTTTTCCTGTTACAAGGACAGGTGCCAACCATCCCAAGGGATCATATAACTTGGCGATAAAGGAAAGCATTTCGCGTTTGGTAGTCACCGATGTCTTTTCCAACGACTGAACGTCATATAAAAAACAGTCTTCACCTTGGATCCATCCCAACCCCAATGTCCTTATAACCTTGGATTGTTCAAATGTGATCTTTTGTGCGCAATGCTCTTTCGCAATGTTGCCCAAAATCGTCGGATCATTAGACGACCACTTCTTCAAGGTGAATCCTCCACATCTAAGCAACTCGATGAGTTCATCACGCAACGCCATTCCATCTCTTTGATCATCTGCACCGGTAATAATGTCATCTACATAAGTATCCTTTATGATTGCTCTAGAGGCTCGAGGATACTTAGCCCCTTCATCCTCTACCAATTTTAATAGGGTTCTCATTGCCAAAAAGGGTGCTGCAGCAGTACCATAGGTAACAGTATTAAGTCTATAAGCCGTCAATTTATCTTGCGAGCTTCGCCTCCATATAATTCTCTGCCTTTCTGCATCGCCAGGATGGACCAAAATCTGTCGATACATCTTTTCTATATCTGACATAATAAATATTCTGTGTCTTCGACAATTCATCAGGATAGACAGTATATCTCTTTGTAGTTTTGGACCAGTGTAAAGTCTATCATTAAATGAAAATCCATTTTTGGTTTTAGCAGATGCGTCAAAAACCACTCTAAATTTCCTTCTATCAGGTTGGCCTCCATGGACTGCATGATGAGGCAGGTAACAATGTTCCACCTGATCACCAACTGGGATCTCGGTCAGCTGGGTCATGTGTCCCAATCCTTCGTACTCTTCCATAAACTTATAATAATCCCTTCCCAGCTGATCATTCAGAACTAGGCGCCTTTCCAGGGCCATCTGCCGTTTGACACATAAGTCCAGGGAGTTTCCGAAGCAATCCTGCATTCCAACCCGTGGATCAAAGGGCAAGGGAACTATATATCTCCCACCCGGTGTTCGCTGAACCTCCCTTTTATATAAATTCCTACAGAACTCATCTTCTTCTGATTCTGTCGGCCTAGAGGGGATTTCTTCAACTTCCCAAAATCGCTGTATCAACTCATCCAGGTGGTCCTCATATTTGACACGAATATTATATACCAAATGCGGACTCGTCCGATCTCCCTTCGGCAATTCCCCAGAAATTACCCATCCCAACCTGGTGTTCTGGGCGCATAGATGGGTTTTGTCACAAAAACCTAAGGTCGGGGAGGAGCAATCTTCCATAGACATCCGCACCTAGGATGACATCCACCTTTCCACATTTCTCAAATTGGGGATCGGCTAGCGGTAGGACCTTCCAACTGGATGGTATAGCCAAACATAGGTCTTTAGTTGGCAACAATCCTGTCATTCTTCCTACCACTAATGCCTTCATCGGCAAGGTCCATCCTGGTTCTGTCAGCGATTCCAATGCAAACGAAGCTAGTTCTTTAACATGTTCTCCTTTAATATTATTTACTCCATAAACTTGGACATTTACTCCGCATGTTGGAACACTTAAATGCTGCAGAAGATCTCGTTGTATAAATGATGACTGAGATCCCTGATCCAGCAATGCTCGCACCACTACCCCGTTTCCATGGGGGTTTACAATCCGAATCAAGGCGGTGGCCAAAAGTGCCTTAGGAATGGCTGTTCGTACATGCATTCCGGCAAATTCCACCTCTTGTGCATCAATCGGTGCAGGAGGATTCTTGGGGCTAGTCATCTCCCGATCATTTGGATCCTGAATTTCTCGAGACACTGTATTCATTCGATGCAGGAATTTGTTATGGCCGCCCTGACATTGTGCGCATCTTATAGTGCTCCTGCATGTTTTTCCCGTATGTCCCACGCGTAAGCATTTAAAACATGCATTCGCCTTCTTTAATGCCTCCACTCGCGCTGGGACCGGCATTGAACACCATTTAGGGCAAGATTGTATCCAGTGGTTCCCGTGGCAGATTATACACCAGGGAACCCTCTTCACGGCATTTTCTCCTATTTTTGCCGTATGTAACCCTGTTACATAATGCCCGGTGTCTCTCTTACGTGATGATTCCCCAAATCCGTCCTTAATGTAGGCAATTCTTTGTTCACCCTTAACTTCTCTTCGTACAAACGCCAACAGAGAAGTTAGCCTCTGGTCCACCGATGGGATTAATTCCTTTTCGTCTCTATCATAGCCAGCCATTGCACTCCTCTGCCAGATTCTAATCAACTCCTCTGGCAAACTGGACTCCACGAGTGGATACAAAAAGGAAGAGCTCTGCTGCACATTCACGCCCAGGGAATCCAAAGACCTTAGGTGTGATTCAACCTGGTCATATAAACTTTCCAAGGATATATTCTTCTTTCTTACGTTATTAATGACCAGTTTTAACAACTGTCTCACATACACCTCGGTCAAGATCACCTTGTCGCTGAAGCGATCCCTGAGAGCCTCTATTACCTTGTGGTAGTTAGCCTCTGTCAAAGGATAGCTCTTGACCAATCTTTCTGCTCTTGTTCCAACCTTCATCGACTGGATCAAATATTGGAATTTATCCACTTCAGACAGGTTTGGATTCTCATGTATGGCCTCAAATTGCGACCACCATCCCAGCCACTCTAGACTGGTGCCATCGTACACTTTTAACGCGATTTTTGGCAGTCTGCATGAGGCACTCCTCTCTGGGCTACTCCCAATTGAAGCCACATCCCCTTGTGGGTCATTTCCCTTAGGATCAAGATATTCGGCTACTTTCTTTTCTATTAGCAGAAAGTTTCTTTCATACTGGTCGACCAAATCCTGTTCTTTCTCCAATTCCTGCACAGTGGTGTTCTCATCGTCCAGCATTAACTCCTCAATTTGGGAATTCATGCTCCTTAGCCGGCCCACATTAGTCTCCAGCAATTTGAACACGACCAAGATAGAGTCCCGAGAAGGATATTCTTTATCAAATTCAGTCTCAATTTCGTTTATATATTTTGTCGCCGAGGATCGCAGCCGCGTTCTTAATTTCTTAATTTTATCCATCTTGAATTTCTTACTTAAATTTAAATTAAGGCCAATTTACATATATTCGCTAAACTTTGCCAATATATTTTGTTTAACCTTAATTTTCTTCAACTTTGCCTTCTTAAGCTTTAATTTCTTCGGCTTTTATTTCTATGGCCTTATCTCTTTTAGCCTTGTCTTCTTTGGCCTTTTCTTTAGATTAAACCTTTTGGCCGTTTCTCTTCCAGAATCCGGCTCGAATAGGACCAAATGTTGAGGAATCCCTCTTGCTCAGCAGAAATATGGCCAGGTCTTTAGAGGACTGTGTCAGTTCTTGAACTACCCTAGATGACACCCTAATGGTGAATCCAACCTTTAGCCAAAGAGAGAATAAAGGCACGACCAAGAAAACTATTCACACTCACACATTTTTATTTATTTATTTCATCTCAATTTGCAGGTGTTACATTCGAGCACAGCTCGCGAGTCACCATGTCCAGATTATTTACACATGTCAAGTTGTAATGCTGGAGTGGCCCCCCCCCCGAACCTTATAGGAGGGCAGTTGTTGGGTGTTTGGCTGTCAGCTAGCCATTGGGTCCAGGTCGTCGGATTCGGTGGCTGAGGTCACCTTGATTTTGTACAATTTCTTGTATAGTTGGATTTGATGATTTTTGAAATTGCGTGAATAGTCTTGTCGCAGAGTCTTGATAAATCTCTTCTATATTAGGCTGGTTGAGATCTTCTTTGAGAATTTTGTTTGAAAGATTGAATGGGGCTCCTATAGTGATTCGTAAGCAAATCCTCATGAAGGCATCTATTCTTTTTTTTATCGGTAGGTGTGATATATTTGCCCCAGACTGGTAGTGCGTACGTGATGATGGGTAGAATACAGGTTTTGTACAACGTGAATTTTTGCTTTGTTGTTAAATTACTTTTAAAATTAAGCAGGCTTGATAGAGATATTTTGGCTATCTTTGCCTTTCTTATGGTGTTTTGGTCATTTAGGTTAAATTTTAATTTCGAATCCAAAGTGATACCAAGGTACTTGGCATGGTCGGCCCAACTAATAGTGCTTGAGTTTACTGTCAAGTTGGTTTGTGGCTTGAATTTTTTGTTATCTCTTGGGGGAAAAACTATTGCTTGAGTCAATAATAATACACACACGTGACCAGTCACTCCTGGTCAAACATAATATAAACATTCACACAGAGTAATAATAAAATTAAACTCTAACACCATTCGGCTAATAATACATATAAACAACTTTTTAATCATCTAACTTAAACACAAAAAAAATTATCAACTTTTATCTTATATAATTAATTTAGATTTAGCTTGCTAATCTAATAGAATTTCCTTTTTATGTATAAAATATTACTATTATTAAAAGTTTTAAATATAGTTCTATCAATATATAAATCCATGTTAACTTACTCTATAATATCAACTTAATTTAAATTATATTTAAGATTTAAATTTTTATTTGATAAACTTTATTATTTACATTTCATTATATATATATAATTGAATGTCTGTCTGTTTGTCTGTACTCTATAGATTCAAAAACCATACATCCAATCGCCGTGAAATTTTGGGATATTATTAAGCATATCACCGGGAAGGTTTTTGAAAAATAATTTCCTGAATATCTTGAATATCCTTAGAGTTATTTGCAGATTTGTAGATTTAACTCGCAAGCAGCGCCCCCATTGTGACGATGATAACAAGTTTTCTTATCACTAAGTTTGTTATCTTAAATATTATTTATCAAAAGTAAGATTATCTCAGGATGACACGGCAATGTGACACGGGAAAAAATGTTCACTAGATAAAACTATGATTTTCGAATGTAGAAAATTAGGAAAGACAAAATTCAGGATGACACGGCACACAGGGACCGGGAAAAAATGTTCACTTTATCGAGAGATTCAAATTTACGAGTTTCAAATTATCAAAATACATCTTTTTTTAAAATAAGTTTTCAGAGAATTGTTTTAACAAATGTTCGCTAGACAAACCTTTACCCCGGCGAAGCCGAGTACGTTTTATAAGTTTATAGAGAATTGTTTTAACAAATGTTCCTTAGACAAACATTCACTGGGTAAAACCCGGCGAAGCCGGGCACATCCGCTAGTATATATATAAATGAATGTATGTGTGGGTGTATGTCCTTTATGTCTGACCAAACCACTAATTGGAACGCCATGAAACTTTGGGAAGTTATTTAGTATAGTACTGGGAAGGTTTCTAGCAAATAAAATTTTTGCAATAACTTTCGCCTAAAAATAATCAAGATAAATATTCTAATTTATCTGTTATAATTCAACAATCTGCTCTAAATATTATCATGATGATTTTGTAATGTAGAAAATTAGGAAAGACAAAATTCAGGATGAAACGGCAATTTATTTGAGACAAGAATAATGATACAATTCCAAGGCAAGATACTATTCCTTTAACTTCCAATTACCGAGGGAACCAATTAATATTGATTTTATTCAACTTATCGAGTATTTTTCAAGGGACCGGGGAAAAAATGTTCACTTTATCGAGAGATTCGTTAGACAAACCTTAGCCCGGTACGTCCGCTAGTTACTAATAAAAATCAAAATTGATAATGTGTATTTAAAATATAATAAATACTTTGCTAAAATCTGTAATTCCACAAAAAAAAAAAAATTTTATTGGCTTCAAATTATTTAAGAAGTTTGTGTTATTATATTTCATGTGATCGTGTTATTATAAAAGTGTTTACCTGTTTTCTAAGAATTTGCAACATGAATTGCTTTCAAAATATTTTAGGGGGGGAGAAATAAAACTGATAACTCTGGTCCTAGCGTCGCTGCCAATAGAGGAAAACAATGGCGACGATTTATCCACAACCAGTACAGGAACCTCTACCTCCTGGTTGGGAATGTAAATATGACCCTCGGACGGGACGATAGTAAGTAAAAATCGTCTGCTTCATTTTTTCATTGTACTCACTATAAATTCCCCATAAAATAAAAATATTTTTGTTCAAAAAATTATCCGAATATTTTAACCACATTAATTCGTTTATTGCAGTATTTACTTTTGGTTTTAACATTTATATGAATAAATACACTGCAGCATATAGAATAATAATGTTATTAACCGTTTAAAGATAATTCTTATGTCTTGAAAAGGTTAATTTTGGGATGTTGATGTTTTGACATTTAGGTAAACAAACGGAGCGTGTGCGTGAGAACAACCATTTTTAAATGTCCGCCTGCGGCAAACTGCATTAACAAAAGTGGAGAATTGACCTTTATTTGTTATAAATTTAAATTTTATTTTTTTTCAAATATATAAATTTTATTTTTAATTCCTAATTTCAATCTGAAATATAAAAATGATGTCTAGACAATATTTATATTAAAAAAAAAAAAGCCGGCCAATTTGAAACTGAAAATATATTTTAATATTTTAAAAATATTTTGAGAAAATTTTCATATATTAAGGTTATATAAAATGGAATTAATCATTTTTGTTCAACTCTTTCAATATTATTTACATACACCCCCCCCCCCCCCCCTTTTTTTTTTTAAATAAGCAATGTCATTTATTATAAAATGATTATTCTTGTCATTTTCTTAAAACTTTAAAAATCTATTCACAGAAATTTTTATTATGTGTAGAAATTGAAACTTTTGAGTATTGAGTGTTCCCCCATCAATTAATTAACAATTTTATATCACAACCTAACTTAGCCAAAAAAACCTCAATTTAATAAAATTAAAATAATCCTACAAGAAAATAAGACCTAATCCAAATAATTTATTAGTGACAATTGACAATTAAAAAATATTTATTGTCATCTTAGACAATATTACACAATTTCAAAACAGAGAGAGAAGAAAGAAATTACATAAAGATAAGAGAAGATATATACATATATTTTACAAGCTGGGGGATGAGGAGAGAAGACCTCGTCGCTGGAGGGTCCTGGACCAGGCGATGAGCGGGTCCCCCACCGCTTCTCCCAGCCCAACCTGGACAAAGTAGCAATAAATTCGCAACTTTGCTGACGCCAGGATGGAGAGGGCGTCGTCCTCAAGGCCGGACCCGCCGAAGATCCAAGCCTGCAGGTCAGGGGGCCGCCCTATGATGTTGAAGGCCTCTCTAATGAGAGGCCTGATGGATTGGCAGCACCAGTAACGGTGGCTGAGGGAGCGGTCGATGGACCCGCAGGCAGGACAGGAGGGGCTGACCGAGGCAGGATGGGCCGGATGGGGCAGGGCGTGGAGGGCCAACTTGAGGGCCGCATCGGCCTCGTGGCCCGAGTAGGCGCAGCGCCGCAGCAAGGCCCAGTCGATCCTGGATGGTGGTGACCGATGGTGGGCGACCATCTCGAGGTGAACCTTGAGATGGGCGTGGCGGCGAGGCGCGGGCGATCCAGGGCCCGTCGGGCAGAGCGGGTCGTGAGGCCGTTGAGGAACGGCGTTGCCGTCCCTCGCAGCACCACGGCCGCAGCAAGGGAACGCATTCGGAATGCATCCGCGCACTTAATTTCATTTTTCACACAAAATTTGATACAGGTTCTTTGATCCATTTTTTTTAATAGGTAAAAATCAAAGACGATCCAAAACACCTGCAAGCAAAGCAGCTGTCAACAATTAAGTGAACATTCAAAATGGCCGAGCTTGTCGGCATAAGTGAGAGACATGAGTACCAACATAAAGCCACAAAAAGATCAAAATTTGAATATACGTAACCCGCCAAAATTCAAAAGTCGCGATAATTTTTGAACACACCTCGTATACCAGGCTGTGTATCAAAAGTTTGTTTCCATAAATAAGTTTTTTTAATACAAATTAAATAATATATAAACAATAAATATGTATTCATTGAAGTACAGACCGTCATTTTCAATAACAGCCAGCTATCTTTTTGTCAGGTTTTCAACTTGATGACAATACCATTCTCGGGGTTTGGCGTTGGAAAATCACAACAGGCAATTTTGACATCTTGGAATGTTTTAAAGTGTCTTCCCCTTGAAATGTAGCCATGGACCGAAATAATGCCTAAACAGATGGCACAATATCTGAGCTATAATCAGGGTGAGGTATAACTTTAATACCTTCCAAATCCTTTATTCTATTCGTTGTTAACCTAGCTCAATAAGATGGAACAATGTCATGTTGCAGGAGTACTCTCTTTCGGTTGATCAAAGCAGGTTATTGAGTCTTAGAAACTTCATATACTCGGCTGAGTTGTTCTGAGTAGAGATCGGCATTAACTGCACGATAATTATGATAAAGCACAATTTGGATTATGGATTATAATATAGGAATAATTATAAAATAATTATCCATCAACAAATCTGAAATTGGCCTCTTCACCATCAACAACCACCTTCGCCACTGGACCCCAAATATTTTCTTAAATAATTCAAAACTTCAATATTCAGATTCCCCAAGATATCTTGGTGTCACACTCGACCCTGCGCTCACTTTTAAAAAACATATTGACACCATGATATGCAAAGCCAAAAATAGGCTCAAAATCCTGAAAAAAAGATCAGGCTTAAACTGGGGTGCAAATGCCAATATCTTACGCACAACATACCTTGCACTCGTAAGACCTATTTTGGAATATGCTACACCAGCCTGGATCAATGCAAGTAAAACTAACCTATCCAAAATAGACAGAATCCAAGCAAGCACAGCTAAAATTATCAGCGGACTTCGAGGATCCTGCCCAAATCGCATCGCTGAACTCGAATCCAACCTTCTTCCCCTGCACCTAAGGAGAAAAATCTGCTTTTCAAAATTTATAACAAAATAGATTAACTCTCCAAAAGAACATCTTACAGGAAAATTTATTAGAAATTGGGTCCCAAACCAAAGATTAAAACGCCCCACACCTCTCAACATGGCTCACAACTCTAATCTTTTAGACATCCCAATTAATCCCAATTAATCCCACACAAAACTCGCAACAAGCTCATCTGTTTCCCTCATCTACCAGACAATCCCCACAAACATGAAACTCAGCCAGAATTACATAAAGCTCTTGGCCTCCAAATCATTGAGGAAAATAGCTCCCTCTTCGACATCACAATTTACACTGACGGTAGCCAACTTGAAACTGGACTCTCTGGCAGTGGAATTGCTATCTACAAAGATAAGATCATGGAAAAAATCTCCCTCTCCCACCCTAGACATCTTTCATTTTATAAATCAGAACTCTCTGCTATAGATACGGCTCTAAAAGACATCAACATCAACTCGCCAAGCAAAATAATAATCTACTCCGACTCAAGAGCAGCCATTTATACCCTTCAAAGCTGCTTCTCCAGTCAAGAACCCCTCCTCAAAAGCATTGCTAAGTCTGTAAACCGACTCCCAGCCAACAGCTCAGTCACAGTGCAATGGCTTCCAGCTCACGTTGGAATTCCTGGTAATGAGCCGGCAGACTCTCTGGCAAAGGCTGGAGCTCTTGGCCTACCTGAAGCAAGAGAATCCACCACCCAACTAGACGAAAGAGACCTCCTCCGTACCATCAAAACCCAATGCCTGCAGGAATGGAAATCTGATGCTGCACATGACTGGTACAGAGCAGGAGGGACAAGTTCTGTCCTCCCAAGAGAACAACAGTCTTTGATTTTCAGACTTAAGTCTGGTCATCTACGGACAATGACTTTCCAGAATGGTTGCAAGGTTTTCCCACTATGTACTAAGTGCAATTCTCAGCCTGCAACCCCAGGACATATTATTGACTGTATTGACTCATCCATTGATGAGCTCTACTCTTCCCCGGCAGACACCATCAAAAATCTCAAGCTTTACAAGCTTGATACCTTAGTGTGATTGAGTGGAGATAAGAAAGAAGAAGAAGAAGAAGATATAGGAAAATAAGACCTAATCCAAATAATTTATTAGTGTGTGATGTTTCGGCAACAGCATTGTCACCATCAAACAAAAGAATAAAATCTAATCTAAAATCATTTTATTCTTTTGTCTGATGATGGTGACAATGCTGTTGCCGAAACGTCACACACACTAATAAATTATTTGGATTAGATCTTATTTTCTTGTATTATGCACGATAATTGAAAACAAGTTCGTAGTGCACAATACCATCGATGTTCCACCATACAGAAAACATCATTCTATGGCCAAAGCGATCCTGTTTAACTACAGGTTTAGCCTCTTGATCACAGGGTACCCATTGTCTTCTTGTGCCGGGGTCATGAAGATAGATTCAAATTATCAAATTATGTCGAATGTCAAATTATCGATAGTATTGAATTATCCTTTGGTCGAATTAGTGTTTGCTATTTGATAGTCTTGAGGTCGGGGCATGAAAAATATGACTGAATTAGTGCAATTGTCAAATTATAGGGTGTCGAATTAACAAGGTTATACTGTATATGGCACTCTGCCATCTAAAAGCTCATGTGAGCAGTCAGGATATGCCAATTTTGTTTTAATATCAACACCTAAATAAGGCGGAGTTGGAAATTAATGGAACCTTGTTATAACAGTAACTATGTAATAACATCATAATTATGAATCCCCCACTTATTTTAACAAGGCTATTACAAGATAAAATCTTGTTCTAACATCACTCAGGACCACTATTCTATATTGTTATAGCCTTGGTTAAAATAATTGGGGGACTTCATAATTATGGTGTTATTACATAGTTATAACAAGGTTCCATTATTTACTTACTCCACCTTTGCTGGTCCCAAGCCCGGAAGATAAAGGAGGAGGGGGAGCAGTAACAAGCTCACTAAAAACCTGGGCTCAGCTGGCCTGGCTGATAGTACCCTGTAAAGGTTCCTAATCCAGGGATACAGGATGAGCAGCATTTGTACTCCATGTTAGGAACAGCTGCACATGGCATCTGTTCCTCATGTCAGAGGCGGCCATTTCTTTTGGAGCTAAGTCGGCTTGCCACTGAGTAATGCTCACAGTCTTAATGACAAAGGCAGATACATTCTACTTCACCCAGTCATGATGGTTGTCATTATTTTCCAATCCTTTCTAAAGCTTCAATAACATTCATTCTTTAAAATAATAAAATCTCTTATAAACTCTTCTTTCAAAACATTCATTCTCTTTCCCTTTTAATAATAAGCTTTAATTCGGATTATTGTTTTTTTTTTAGAAACATATAGGGTAAAATAACTAAACCAAATAAAAATATTGGATGTGACATTTTGGTAATGTTTTTACACTCTTCAGACAAAAGTACTGAGCGTACATTCTTTACCTTTGAAATATTTCATCCTTTCCTGCCCCATATATAGAATGGAATCTCATTAAAATAACCTTCTTGTATCTTTAACATTACTTATTCAAGAAGAAGACATCTCCTGAATGTATAACTAAGATTTGCTGATGGCCTGCGCCATCTATTGAAATAAATATCAACTAATGTGAAAAAATAGTACAAAAGTAAAATTATACTAGAATCAGGTGGCTAAAGTACGGAAAAAGAAATAGGCATCTCCTGATTGTGCAACTAAAAGTTGCTGATGGCTAGCATCATCTATTGGAATAAATATCAACTATTCATTGATTTTTAATTATTCCATAATTGGCCAAATACCCATTCTTGATTAATCAAGAAAAGCTAACCATGTTCGTGTTTCGGGCTGTTGGCCCTTATCAGCGTGGTGCAAGCTGTACCTCAATTACGAAAAAACTGGTCTTTGGGGCATCCTGAAAAATCATGAGACAGGTATTTAAGGCTGTCTTATTACCCTGTAGTCTCAACTGACTCTAATTTTTAACACCGACTTTGAATTCAATGCCCCTTTAAGTGTTGAACAAAAAAATGTCCCAGAGAAAGAAATGTTCGCTAGCAGTGAACTTAGCTATGAATTGATAATTTTGACAACCATCATGATTGGGTGAAGTAGAATGCATCTGCCTTTGACATTAGGACTGGGAGCACTACTCAGTGGCAGGCCACTGACTTAGCTCCAAAAGAAATGGCCGCCTCTGACATGAGGAACAGATACCATGTGCAGCTGCTTCTAACATGGAGTACAAACGTTGCTCATCCTGTATCCTTGTATCAGGAGACCTTACTGGGTACTATCAGCCGGGCCAGCTGAATCCAGATTTTTAGTGAGCTTGTTACTGCTCCCCATCCTCCTTTTTCATTCGGGCTTGGGACCAACAAAGGCGGAGTTATAAATTGATAATCATTTTAACCAACTATAATTCAACACACAGACTTTCATTCAACCAAAAAATTCTCTGGTCTCATGGGTTGTTGAATTAAAGAAGTTGGAGACTGTATATGGCAGTGTCTTGGCCTATGGGTCTTCAAACCACTTAATAAATTGAAATCCAGAATCGCGAGGCAAAATAAATTAAAAGAAACCTTTTGCCTTATGATTTAATGCTTTTAATTATTATTTGCTCCTGGCGATTATATAACCTATGAAATTCTTTTTTTTTTTTTTGCTTATCCCTAGTACACCTAGTACAGGTCATGATAATCATGGTAGGTAGAAGTAGGTGACTGCTTTTACTGTAAGTGCACCACATGTCTACACATTTGAAAAACAGTTCGACTTTGCAATTACTAATATACCAGAGCCCTGTTTGATTACTTGCACTCACTGAGGGGTTGGACTTTTGCAAGAAACAGGGGCCATTGGAGCATTTTTTTTAATCAGAAAAAAGTGTCTAATGCAGGATTAGATCCCTGGTTGTAGGGTCAAAAACCAACAGTTTAGACCACCCTTCCACCAACCCCCATGAAATTCATAAGTAGCAGGATCTTAATTTAATTGCTAATAAACACAAAGTAATAAGACCAAATCCAAAGAAATAAATAGTGTGTGACGTTTCGGTAACAGCGTTGTTACCTTCTTCAGACAAAAGTACTGAATGAGAAATTTTACCACAGCATGTATAAACACAAGGTAATAAGACCAAATCCAAATAAATAAATGCTGTGGTAAAATTTCTCATTCAGTACTTTTGTTCAAAGATGGCAATAACACTGTTACCGAAACATCACACACTATTTATATATTTGGATTTGGTCTTATTACCTTGTGTTTATAATCTATAATCCAAATTGTGCCTTATCATTTGTATGGCTAATGTGTGTGAGGGGTTTAACCACATATAGTAACACAATTGAAATTTAGCATCTGGCCCAGTCCTGCCCAATGTCCCATAATTAAAATTGATTAACTTCTCTACGTTTTTTTTTTTTTTTTTTATAACTGGCCATTTTTTTATTCAATAAACCTCATTATTGAGACTAAAGTGTGTTTTTTTTTCCAAAGGAGTATAAATATTTTTAGTCTTTTTAATAATCGTTTCTCTCTCAACTCAGTTAATTAAAAATGCAAATTAAAAAAAACTGGTGATCAATATTTGTGTTTCCTTAATTAAAGTAAGTAGTGGTGGTGTTAGGAGTTCTCCTTGATGTTTTCTAAAGAAATTGGTGTTCAAGTGTGTTTATTGTTGTTAAGTCAGCTTTGTTTATATTCATTAAAATTATATACAGTAAAACCCCTCTATAGTGAACCCCAATGGGACAGAGCTTTTGGTTCACTATAGCCACGGTTTGGCCATTTTTTTTACTTTTCAAAATTTTTAGACCGTATAATTAAAGGACAGCCATACACACTGGAAGAGGCTTCCTCTTAATAGTGGTCACTTTGTTTTAATTCCCTTAATTGACCAATTTCCTTACATTAATACTGAATAATAATAGAAATCATTAGATGATAGGTTCTTCTTATCATTAACATACATGTACCTCTATGTCTAATTTAACCCTTAACTGGACGGGTGGATTTTTCTTACATAACTGGACGGGTTGGGTAGATTCAACCCACCTATGTAACTTTATGAAATAAGCGTTAAATAGTGATTGAAATCAATATTTAAAAAAATATTTAATTAATATATAGTTAATATACAGATTTTGACTTTTAAAAATTCTGAATATAATCTATTTACAGTTTTCAAAAATTATTTTAAAATGTTATTGCAAACGCTTAGTTGACATACAGAGCAAAGGGTTTTTATTTTTTACTGCCTTTTTGATGGATATTTGTAGCACCTTTTTGGAGTATCAGATTGTTGTGGCATCGTAGATTCACTTGGTTTACTTGAACCATCATTTTTCTTGAATTGTTGTCTGTAATTGCAGTGGTAGAGAATTGAGTTTACGTGTGGCCAGGTGTTCATCAGTCAATGCTCTTCCAAGATCAACAATAAAATGACTCCTTTCTTTTTTACCTTTTTTATCAATCTGATTACCGATTTTCTTTTTTCTTTTTTTTTTTTGGAACATAGGAGACTAAAGTGGTTGTTCCAGAGAAACCGAAAATAGAGGTTCCTGATTCTCTATTAGGGTGCGGTTGAAATTGTGGTGAATCTAAGGTCAGTTCTTTCTCATCGTTCCTAAATATGTAAGGCCATGTTCTTTCAACTTATCAACTAATTCTACTGAAGTGAATCAATTGTCTGCTGGAATATTTCTTCCAAAGTGTGGTCGACTAATCTCTAAAACATATATATTTTGGGTTGGCAGGGATAGTTCTCTGTTGACTTGATTGATTATTCTACTTATCCAAAGAAAGAAGTGTTATTTTATAAAAAGGAAGCTAAAAATAGCATAAGATAGAGACTCAAGTATGACCCACGAGCTAACACTGACACGAAAAATTCTCACGCTTCTGGACGGGCTGGGCGGAATCCGCCCACATATGCAAATTTAACCCCCCTCCCAAAATTGAAATTTATAAACGATGGATGGAAAATGTTTGTATCACTGTAAAATTAGAATACATGAAAGCTGGTAGCTCTAGGTAAACGAAAAATATATTTTTTTCCTATATTAAATTTATGCATGGGCAGAATCTACCCAACCCGTCCAGTTAAGGGTTAAAAATCAAGACAAACCCCAGGCAAAGTTTTATTAAATATATATTCAAAGATATAAAATGATTTTAAAACATCATCATCACATTATATAATACATTGTTTACTTGGAAAAATGGCTCTAACACCTTGTTATTTCAAAGCATTCTTCAAGCATTGCACCATTCAAATAAAGTTGGTGTTTTTCTTCCATTTCATTTTCCCACATATTCTTCTAGGTCTAGATTTCGTTTTTTTTTTAAACCTGTCATGCAAAACATTGCTGACTTTAAAATCACCATAGTTAATGGCATAAAAATAGTTTTTGTTTGATCTCGGGACCATTTATTTGGATTTTTTTTTTTTAGCCCTAAAACGTACGATCGCGATCGCGGCAAAAGTTGAGGTTGATTCCTCTTTGTAACAATTTTTAATAGCTTTATATTTTATCATTTATAATAGAAAATTTATATTATCTTATTTTAATATGTTCTTAACATTTTGCCTTAGTTGTTTCACTTTGAAAAGTTCTGAAAATGGCCTTTTTTTTTTAAAGTAATACAGTCGAACCTCTTTAATTCAACACCCCAAGGGATCAGAGCTTTCGGTTGAATTAAGGTTATATGATTAGGTAATCATCTAACTCGCTAAAATAATATTTTTTTTAAAATAGCTTTGTAATATAAATTAATGATATTAATTGAAACCATTGTGTGTTTTTATATTATTTTCATGATTAACTTTTAGTATCAGTGACAAAATGGCATTAATACATATTTTAGAAACATAAATAATTGTAACAAATAAATTTATTGGCAATGTGTTTCTTTTCAGTAATATAATAAAATATTAACTCTACAGACATTAAAATATTAAATAGTGTTACATCATGATTAATGGCGTATTTCTTATATTATTTTTTATATATTTGAAATTTAAATTATATATTTATTTATTTTTATATTCTATGATATTTATTTAAAACAGATTATTTAGATTATCATCATTTGTATTTAGGTACACGTGTGACTTCACTGCTCTCTTTGATGTGAGAAAATAAATAAAAGATTCTGGAGGCTACTTAAAGTAGACTTATCTCATTATTCCCTTATATAAATTTGTAGGATGGTTGAAACACGCTCTGGTAAGATGCAAGACCCAGCACAGGAGAGAATCATGGCTGAAGAGTCTGCCAAGCCGCAACCTGGTGCAACAATTGGTAGAGATGCTAGTTCCGACCCAGTTGTCCTGAATCCCAACATCGACATCCCCAAGTATGATGGAACGGAAGACCCTCGCCCATGGATTGAATCTCTTGAAGAAATTGGCTTCCTGTACCATTGGGCAGACTACATTATCTCTCGTTATGCTGCCATGAATATGATTGGTAGCGCCAAAACCTGTCTGAACCTACACAAGATAAGTTTCACCAGCTGGGAAAATTTCAAGAGCCGCCTAATTGAGGATTTTGCCTCAGACGCCAACAAAGAGGAAATTAAGATGAGACTAAACAGGATGCAACAGTGGAATGAACCTGCAATCAGGTTCGCAGAGGATATCCTTGTACTGTGCAACAAGGTCGACCCCCAAATGGAAGAAGAGACTAAAATAAACTGGGTTATTGGAGGGTTAAAGAAAGAATACTCTTTTGCCCTTCACCTAAACCCTCCTAAAAATACCAATGAACTTCTAGAAATTTGTAAAAAGCTGGATTTGTTCGAAAAGAATTACCAAGAACATGCAGAAAAATCAAAAGCTCTTTATAATGGACCACGCTCTCCTCGTCCCCATCATCAAGAGCAATGGAAGAATGCTACGTCGTTCAGAAGACCATATCAGAACACCTCCAAGCCCCAGGCCCCCGCTCCGAGGTACTACCAGAACACCTCCAAGCCCCAGGCCCCCACTCCGAGGTATTACCAGAACAAGCCTCTGCCCCAGGTATCTGCCCCTAGACGATCTTACACTCCCAATCCTGAGCCAAAACGGGTCTACCCAAGTAAAACATACAATAAGAATCCAAATTCAAATAGGAATAGGACAGAAGACGGGAGACCAATATGTTTCAAGTGTAACAAGCCAGGACACGTAGCGCGGTATTGCAGAGTCAGGTTTGTAAGAATTGTGGAAGAGGACCCCATAGTTACACAAGACAAGGTCGAAGAAGAAATCCGAATGGATAATGGAACTCAGAAGTCGAGACCTCTGCTCTACGCTGACGTAAGTAATAGCCCGTACTCGAGTATCCCAACAAGGAATAGATATGCCGCATTAGAAGATTTAAACTAAACATCGCGCCTGAGTCCGTCAATCAAAGCAAGTCGACCATAAATGGAATTAAAAAGTTGGACCCCAAATATAAAATGAACATTAACGTGGATAGAATCGGTATCTGCGAAGCTTTGATTGATACAGGCGCCGATCTTTCAGTGGTCGACCTTAGTACAGCTCTTAACACAGGTCTTGAAATAATAAATCCTGATAAAATGTGCTCCGGACCCGATGGTAAAGAATTAGATATTGTAGGAAATATTATTTTAAATATAAAATTTGATGACAAAACAATTACACATCAATTTGTGATAATGAGAACACATTTGCGAATATTTATACTTGGACGTGATTTTCTTAAGAAAATGAACGCAAAAATTGATTGTCAGCGTGAAATAATCAAATATGACTTGACAGAAAATCGTGACGTAATCAAATATCAACAGAAGAAAATAAAAAGTGCAAAGGATGCCATTATACCAGAACTTTCTATTAAATTGATTAATGCATTTGTAGAAGCAGAGGATGGCGAATACATCATCGAGGAGAACCATAAAATGTTTCAAACAAATGGACTTCGACTAGCGAGAAGCTTAATAAATGTTGTGAATAAGGAAACATATATCTGGATAACAAACCCTTACCCTCGACCATTAAAAATATTAAAAAACCAAACATTGTGCTTTGGAAGCCAGCCAGCCGAAGTGAATCTTATGGAAGAAAGTGAACAAAAAGAGCATGAAGAACCCCAATTTCAGATAAACGAAAATTTAGCATATAAGGAAAAGGAGCAATTGAAACAAGTTTTGGAAAGGTACGAGGATTTGTTTTCGTCGGGATTAGGAAGATCCAACTTAGCGAAACATCGGATCGATACAGAAGGCGCGAAACCGATCAAACACAAGCCGTATAGGGTGAGCGCGAAAGAGCGAGAAATCATAAAAGAACAAATTGATGAAATGCTCAGAGACGGCATAATTAGACCATCCTCGAGTCCATGGTCCTTCCCTGTAATCTTGGTCAAGAAGCGAAATGGTAAGTACAGATTTTGCGTTGACTACAGAAAATTGAATGATGTAACAGTGAAGGATGTTTACCCAATTCCCAGAATTGATGAAGTATTGGATACACTTCAAGGATCCAAATACTTTTCAGCAATTGACCTTAAATCAGGATATTGGCAAGTAGAGGTTGAGGAGAAAGATAAAGAAAAGACAGCCTTCACTACAGCACATGGCCTATATGAGTTCAACGTAATGCCCTTTGGTCTATGCAATGCCCCTGCTACATTTGAGAGGAACATGGAAAATATGCTTGGTAATCTTAGATGGCAAATTTGCTTATGTTATCTAGATGACGTAATCATTTATAGCTCGGAATTTTCAACACATCTCAAAAGAATAGAAGCTGTTTTAAAATGTTTTCGCGAGGCTAATTTAAAATTAAACAACAAAAAATGCCAATTTGCTTTCGAAGAACTGGAGATTCTTGGCCATATAACTAATCAACATGGTATAAAACCAGTGGAGCATAATATCAAGGCTATTAGAGATTTTCCTCGGCCCAAAAAGATAAAAGAAGTTCAATCATTTTTAGGAATGTGCTCATATTATAGAAAATTTATCAAAGGTTTTTCGAAAATTGCCGATCCATTAACCAGTCTTATAAAAAAGAATGTACCTTTTACCTGGACAGAAAATCAAGAAAAAGCATTTCAAACCCTTAAAGTAGCATTGATAAATCCTCCAATCTTAGGGCACTTTGACCCGAATGCAATTACTTACATTCATACTGACGCATCTAACATCGGCCTGGGTGCAACATTAGTCCAAAAGTTCGGCGATAAAGAAAAAGTTATCTCATATTCAAGTCGAACACTGAGCAAACCTGAGCAAAATTATTCGACTACCGAAAAAGAATGTCTAGCTGTTGTGTGGTCAATGTCCAAGTTACGACCCTACCTATATGGAAGGCACTTCAAAATCGTAACTGATCATCACGCACTATGCTGGCTTAAGAATCTGAAAGATCCGACCGGCCGATTAGCACGATGGGCACTGAAGATTCAGGAATATAATTTCGAAATTATACACAAATCGGGTAAAAAACATCTGGACGCTGATGGTCTATCTAGAGGACCCTTACCTGAAAACGAATGGGACGAAGATTATGAAAGACTATTTCTGAATCAAATAATAGACGAAAAGGATGATTTTATTGAGAATATTAAGGAGAACCTTAGTGGAAACAAGCGTTCAATTACACAGAACTTCAAAGAAGAAAATGGGTGTCTCTACAAGAAAAATCCAAATCCTGAAGGTAGGGCATGGTTGCTGGTAGTGCCAAAGAAGAGAAGGAAGGAAGTCATGAGTGAATACCACAACCATATGTTGAATGGCCATCTGGGCGTCGCCAGAACCACTTACCGATTGAAGAATAAATACTATTGGCCTTCCATGTTGAAAGATGTTTCAGAATTTGTAAAGACGTGCCATCTTTGCCAAAGTCGGAAAGGTTCAAATCACTTGCCTTCTGGACTTCTACAACCTATTCCCCCAGCTAACTACCCTTTTGAAAGAATCGGAATTGACTTTGTTGGCCCCTTGCCATCAACGAAAAGAAGAAGGAAGTGGATAATTGTGTTGACTGATTATTATACCAAGTATGCTGAAACAAAGGCAGTATCAGAAGCAACCGTGAAAGAAGTCTCTACATTTTTAATCGAACATATTATTTTACGTCACGGGGCCCCAAGATTTCTTATTAGCGATAGAGGTTCACAATTCACTAGCAATTTGATGAAGGAGGTAATGAAAATGTGCAAAGTGAAACACTGCTTCACAACGAGCTACCACCCCCAGACTAACGGACTAACGGAACGGCTAAATAGAACTTTAATCAATATGATCAGCATGTATGTGAACACAGACCAAAAGAACTGGGATGAAATCCTCCCTTTTATCACCCACGCGTATAATACCACGATTCAAGAAACCACAGGCTACTCTCCATTTTTCCTGTTGTTTGGAAGGGAACCCATGTCCCTCTTAGACGACGAGAATATCCCAACGGACAGTAACATGGACGATTACGACGAATATATAGAAAACTACTTAGATAAAATAGCAAGGACGAGACAGGTAGTCATTAACAACACAGAGAAGACTCAGGAAAGAATGAAAAGAAACTATGACAAAAACACAATGAGAAAATCTATGAACCAGGACATTTAGTGGCAGTTTGGACACCAGTCAGGAAAATCGGAAAATGTGAAAAACTATTGAGAAAATATTTTGGCCCATATCGAATATTAAAAAAGCTGTCTAACGTAAATTACTTAATTGAGCCGAAAGATAATCCTGGCCAAGACCCATTGATTGTCCATGTCTCAAGACTCAAACCCTATTTTGAGAGAATTGATGAGGTAACTCACGAGGACGTGACGACCTCTGGAGAGGGGGAAGTGTTACATCATGATTAATGGCGTATTTCTTATATTATTTTTAATATATTTGAAATTTAAATTATATATTTATTTATTTTTATATTCTATGATATTTATTTAAAACAGATTATTTAGATTATCATCATTTGTATTTAGGTACACGTGTGACTTCACTGCTCTCTTTGATGTGAGAAAATAAATAAAAGATTCTGGAGGCTACTTAAAGTAGACTTATCTCATTATTCCCTTATATAAATTTGTAGGATGGTTGAAACACGCTCTGGTAAGATGCAAGACCCAGCACAGGAGAGAATCATGGCTGAAGAGTCTGCAAGCCGCAACCTGGTGCAACAATATAATATATTAAATAATATTTTATTCTAATTGAAAAATATAGCAGTTGAAAGGAAATAAATATGGTAATACCGTTTAGCGGTAAAGTTGCATGTAAAATAACATTCAACTGTCGAAATTCGAATTTTAAAATGGTCGAACTATCGGAACTGTCGTATTATCGATACTGTCGAATTACGGTTTGTTATTTGATAGGCCGGAGGTCGGGACATCGGAACATGGTCGAATTATCGCCGAGTGTCGAATTAACGAGGTTATACTGTATTCAAATTATTATACTTAGCTCACGAACAGCGCCCTTTATCAAAGATTAGATTAAATTATGCTGATGCAAACAAATAGATAATGCTAATAACAAACAATTATTTTTAAAAATCTTATCTATATATATATCCCTCGGGTAGATATGCACACAGGTCAATCCCGGGGCGAAGCCCTGGTCACCCGTCTAGTTAAAAATAAAGAAGGCATCTCTTGACCACGAGCACATGTGCTTTTTAGATGGCAGAGCGCCATCTAGTGGAGCAAAAATAAACTAAACGTTTTTGTAATGTTCCTTCGATAAAATAAATATATATGCTTTATTAAATTAATAAACAAATTTTAATTATATATCTTTCTAATGTCAAACATACACTTTTTTAATAGATTCATAACAACCACAATTGTGCAGTTCCCCCTAGGTAGTTTCTCATACCATATATTTTGGATTGATCTTTTACCCAACCATTATTTGCACAGACATTTTCATATAGGGTTATCCAAGTGGCTGGATCTAAGTTATTACCGGAGAATTCAGG
Source organism: Cordylochernes scorpioides (assembly GCA_030710605.1). NCBI lineage: Eukaryota > Metazoa > Arthropoda > Arachnida > Pseudoscorpiones > Chernetidae > Cordylochernes > Cordylochernes scorpioides. The sequence goes on along the minus strand of CP092884.1, from coordinate 27,106,221 downwards.
TGCTTTCATTTCGACATGTCTTGGTGCATGTTCATGCTGGTTTAAACTTAAATTTTGAACTAAAGAATTAACTAGTTTTTGTTGTTCTGCTACAGTAGTTATCAATTTGTTAAAAGTGTCTTCTGTTAATAGAGATTTTGCATCTAATTCCTCCTCATCCATTATGAAAATTTGTAAATCTTCAAATGATCGATTTTTGTATATTTCAATTATTTTTGATGGAACTTTAACAAATCTATTAGAATCCCCCCTTTTCTAAATAGTAAGAAGTTAGATTCTTTCCACATTTAAACAAGAGCTCGTGATAAATAGGCAATTGACATTCTTCAGGGATAGATAGAACATTAGCATCAGGGTTAAAGCTATAGCCAATTACCTTTTTATTGGGTTGGCCAAATATCACGGAGCAAGCTAAATAAACGTTTAGTTTATTTTTGCTCCACTAGATGGCGCTCTGCCATCTAAAAAGCACATGTGCTCGTGGTCAGGAGATGCCTTCTTTATTTTTAATATATATATATATATATAAAAATATAAAGATCATTCCCTCATCAAATTGACTGTCTCAGCAAACTTATGCATTAAAGCAATGCACTATGTTTATCACACTAGTAAAAACAACATCAGTTTTGGAAAATTCAGACAAAAATACAACCGGTATACCATGGTTCCAGGTTATAGGCCTCATCAATACAGGGAAGGATCTGATTTCATAATATCCTGTGAGTTATGAAATTGGTTGAATTTACCAAAAGGATGTTATGAAATCGAAGCCACCTCAAAGGACTATAGCCTGAAACCATGCTATACAGGTTGCTGGCTCTGGTCACAATTTGCAAAAACTGGTCGCTGTTTCATTTCTAATCATCACTAGGAACCTTTTTTACTATGAACTTTTTGCTTTTATTCCATTTTTTTACCCAGCATATGACCCATATGCCGAAGCTCTGCTGGAGTTTTACTCTAATTTTAATACTCTAATTATTCTTCTTCTTCTTTCTTATCTCCGCACTGGGTGAAGTTGAATGCATCTGCCTTTGTCAAAAAAGATGCCTGGACAGGGGCTCGAACCCTGGGCCGTTAGGTTAAAAGCCTAATGCTCTACCAACTGAGCTATCTAGGCACTTTATCTAATTATTCTTGAAACATCAAACCTCTTATGCTTTAACATTGCTATGCTTAATATCTCAATTTAAAATATTTATTGATTATATTATATAATGAAGAATTAGCTTGCTATTCTGAGACAATATTTAATCAATATTTAATATTTAGAATCTTTATATATAATACTAATAATCTATATACAGTAAAACCTCTCTATAGTGAACACCAATGGGACAGATCTTTTGGTTCACTATAGCCAGGCTTTTTTTAACTTTTCTAAATTTTTACACTGTAAAATTAAAAAACAGACATACAAACAGGAAAAGGCAGCCACTTAATAATGGTCACTTTGTTTTAATTCCCTAAATTGACCTATTTCTTTACAGTAATGCTGAAAATCAAAAGAAGTCATTTGATAATAGGTTCTTCTTATCATTAGCATACATGTTTATATATAAACTTATGTATTATTTAAAAATTAAGCCAAATCCCCTAGGCAAACAATATTCATTATATATTTGAAAGGTATAAGACTATTTTAGAACAGCTATCTATCATATAACATAATACTATATTTATTTGAAAAAATGCCTCTAATACCTAGCTGTTTGAAAGTGAAAATGAAATTTGAAAATAAGAATGGTCTTAAAATATCATTATTTCTATCAAAGGAATAAAGCTCCATGTATTCTGAATCAATTGAGGATGAATCAAAAGTATCCAATTCAGAAAAATCGGACACGAAACATGTTGATACGATAGCGCAATCGGTAAAATTGCGAATAAAAAACGCCAATTTGCAAGCAAAAAATTGGTGGTAAAACGGCCGGCCAGGGGGAATATCCGCGAACCCTGAATGAGTCATATACCTAACAAAAATTCCATTCTAAAAATAGAACTCTAGTGGTAGTTTTTGAAAATTTATAAGTCGATTTGTTTGTGGCCCATGAGACACGGGGGAACTTGGGGGAAAAAACTGTTTTTTTTCCCCCTTCTTCTTCCAATTCCAGTTTTCACATATTCTTCTGAAGTGTATATTAAATTTTGTTTTAAACCTGTTATTCAAACCATTTCTGGCCTTAAAATTATTTGGAATTATTTTTTAGCCTAGGTTAAACTTGATATAGAATGCTTCTAAAAGGGCATGCTGCCACTGTTTTTTTTTTTTATAACTCCACTCTTTGTTTCTTTTCTTTATTTTGGAAGCCATTTGTATTTTTCTTCTATTTCAAAATTGTCGAATGCAAAGATATTCTATTAAATAAAAGTATAATGTGTAAAAATTTATACAACATACAGCAAAAATAGAATTGAAATAAAAGCAAACAATGCCGCTAATTTTTTGTTTTGAAATCGCGATCCGTGAGCTGAAACATGCTCAAAATTTTGTTGTTTTAATTTTTTTTTTCAAATCACAATTTTAAGTTCGTTATAAGCATAGTATTTTTAATCGATTTTATCATTTCGGGACCGAAAATAGGTTCGTTATAGGGGTAGTTCGTTATTTTAAAAATCGCAGAGTTCGTTATAACGATGGTATTTTCAATGGAATGGAATTGGGAATCGCTGTGGGTTCGTTATAAGGGAAGGTTCGCTATATCCAGGGTTCGTATTAGCGGGGTTTTACTGTATATATAAAAATGAATGTATGTGTGTGTGTCTGTCCTTTATGCCTGACCAAACCACTCATTGGAACGCCATGAAACTTTGGGAAGTTATTTAGTATAATACTGGGATGGTTTCAGAAAAATAATTTCTTGCAGATTTGTAGATTTAACTCGCAAGCAGCGCCCCCATTGCGACAATGTAACAAGTTTTTTTATCGATAAGTTTTATTATCACTAAGTTTATTATCTTAAAGATTATATATCAAAAGTAAGATTTTCTACCTATTAATTGCGCACAAGTCAAAGTTAGTTATCGAGTATTTTTCAAGGGACCGGGAAAAAATGTTCACTAAATAAAACGATGATTTTGTAATGTAGAAAATTAGGAAAGACAAAATTCAGGATGACACGGCAATTTATTTGAGACAAGAATAATGATACAATTCCAAGGCAAGATACTATTCCTTTAACTCCCAATTACCGAGGGAACCAATTAATATTGATTTTATTCAACTTATTGGGAAACGGGGACCGGGAAAAAATGTTCACTTTATCGAGAGATTCAAATTTACGAGTTTCAAATTATCAAAATATATCTATTATATTTTTTTATAAGTTTATAGAGAATTGTTTTAGCAAATGTTCGTTAGACAAACCTTTACTTGGGTAAAACCTGGGCGAAGCTGGGTACATCCGCTAGTTTTACATAATTTCTCCTTTTATATACAGTAAAACCCCTCAATAGTGAACCCCAATGGGACAGAGCTTTTGGTTCACTATAGCCACGGTTTGTCCATTTTTTTAACTTTTCTAAATTTTTAGACCATATAATTAAAAAACAGCCAAACAAAAAGGAAAAGGCAGCCACTTAATAATGGTCACTTTGTTTTAATTTCCTAAATTGACCTATTTCTTTACAGTAATGCTGAATATCAAAAGAAGTCATTTGATAATAGGTTCTTCTTATCATTAGCATACATGTTTATATATTAACCTATGTATTATTTGAAAATTAAGCCAAATCCCCTAGACAAAACATTATTAATTATATATTTGAAAGGTATAAGACTATTTTAGAACATCTTTCTCAAATAATATGATACTAAATATTTATTTGAAAAAATGCCTCTGATACCTTGTTGTTTGAAAGTGAAAAGTAAAATTAGAAAATCAGAATTGTCTTAAATATCGTTATTTCCATCAAAGGAATAAAGCTCCGTGTATTCTGAATCAATTGAGGATGAATCAAAAGTATTCAATTCAGAAAAATCGGACGCGAAACATGTTGATACGATAGTGCGATCGGTAAAATTGCGAATAAAAAACGCCAATTTGCAAACACCAAATCGGTAGGGAAACGGCCGGCCAGGGTGAATATCCGCGAACCCTGAATGAGTCATATACCTAACAAGAATTCCATTCTAAAAATAGAACTGTAGTGGTAGTTTTTGAGACTTTATAAGTCGATTTGTTTGTGGCCCATGAGACACGGGTTGGGGAAACTGTTTTTTTTTTTTCTTCTTCTTCTTCTTCCAATTCCAGTTTCCACATATTCTTCTGAAGTGTATATTAAATTTTATTTTAACCTGTTATTCAAACCATTTCTGGCTTTAAAATTATTTGGAATCATTTTTTAGCCTAGGTTAAACTTGATATAGAACGCTTCTAAAAGGGCATGCTGTCACTGTTTTTTTTTTCAGAACGCCATTCTTTGTTTCTTTTCTTTATTTTGGAAGCCATTTGTATTTTTCTTCTATTTCAAAATTGTCGAATGCAAAGATATTCTATTAAATAAAAGTATAATGTGTAAAAATTTACACAACATACAACAAAAATAGAATGGAAATGGAAACAAACAATGCCGCCAATTTTTTGTTTTGAAATCGCGATCCGTGAGCTGAAACATGCTCAAAATTTTGTTGTTTTTAATTTTTTTTCAAATCACAATTTTAAGTTCGTTATAAGCATAGTATTTTTAATCGATTTTATCATTTCGGGACAGAAAATAGGTTCGTTATAGGGGTAGTTCATTATTTTAAAAATCGCAAAGTTCGTTATAACGATGGTATTTTCAATGGAATGGAATCGGGAATCGCCGTGGGTTCGTTATAAGGGAAGGTTCGCTATATCCAGGGTTCATATTAGCGGGGTTTCACTGTATATATATTATATTGATATTCAACGATGCGATATTAAAGATAAAATATTAGTGAACCAATGTCAGAACTATTTTTTTTTAAATCCTAATCATAAGAGGAATAACTGTCCCAATCCCAAAAAATGTATTAAATGTGAAAAAGAGGGAGAACACGAATGCTCGACTACAGTTAAATGCTGCAACTGCGTCAAACATCCACATTTTAGAAATCGAGATTTGGAGCATAAACCGAATAGCCAAGACTGCCCAATCTATAAAAAAGAGATGCAAATCATAATACAAAGAACAGACTATTCTACACATATAGAAGATGCGGGCCAATAATAAACTTCCAGAATGATGGGGCGAAAACTATATATTGACAAAATCAAAATTATTCAACAAAATACCAGAAAAAGCAAAAATTGCATAAATGAGCTTTGTGCATCTGATGAAATTAGAAATGCAGATATAGTAATGATTCAAGAACCTTATATAATTAAAGAGGAGGTAATATTTCCAGGACCTTGTACAAAATATCAATTGATGAACAGTCCCAATATAAATACGGCAATAATTGTAAGAAATAGCAGCTTAAAAATTCAATTAAGTACAGAATTCACTAACTCATTTGCTACAACTATAACCATAAAAACAAAAAGTAAGAAAATATATCTTTCCAACATTTATATACATCCGAATTCAATGAAAAGTGAGCACGAGGAATTTATGAAGAAGTTAATTAATACAAATTTACATATACCGGTGATAATTTGCGGCGATTTCAATGCCAGAGCTCTGTTATGGTATGACATCAGGAAAAATTATAATGGACATAGACTGATCCCTATCATAGATGAAATAAACTTAATTATCCATAATAATAAAACTTTCACGTGTCGTGATGCAAGTGTGATTGATCTCACACTAACAAATAAACAAGCAATTGCGGCGATCAGAAATTGGAAGACACAGCAGATATCGCAAATTTCAGATCATGTAGCTATATCTTTTGAAATATATACAAACGAACAATTTAGTTCAGAAAAATATTATTCCACTTGGAAATTTAATGAGAAAAATGCGAACTGGTTAAGTTTTAGTCAGAGAATTAACAGTACTGAACAAGAAAAAATTGAAAACTTACTAGACATAGTGGATACACCAGAAATGATTGATCAAACGGTAAAAGAACTTACGAACATACTGATTGAGGTAGCACATAATTCACTTAAAGTAAATAATAATATGACAACAAAAAATAATATTAGTAATAAGTGGTGGAATACGAATTTACAGCTTCTAAAGGATCACTGTGTGTGTCATTATCTTAGAAACTGTTACTATAGAAACAAAAATTGCCCTAATCATATTAAACAATATTATAAAAGCATACGAAATAAGTATTTACGGGAAATAGAAAAAGCTAGGAAAGCATCATGGAGAATTTTTCTGGAGGAAAACAAATCGAACAACCCTTATGGAAACTTATATAAGGTGTACAAAAACATCAAAAGTGGATCTAAGCGGAAGAGAAATATGCAAATTTTGGAGGGTAATACTGATATGGAATGTTTGCAGAAGGGTGAGGAATTATTGAACAACTTATTTCCAGATGATAAATGTGAAGAAGATACAAACATCCATAAAAGTATAAGAAATTATAATTTAAAACTACTCAATAAAGAAAAACCGATGGTTATGATTACTGAAGTTAACGACTTGATTGACAAATTAAATCCAAAGAAATCTCCCGGAATAGACAACATCTCTAACAACATGATAAGGCACACTAAACAATTTATAGCTCCTATATTGGTGAAACTATTTCAAAAATGTTTAGACATACAATACTATCCTGCTGAATGGAAAAGAGCAGAGGCAATAATTATTCCGAAACCTGGAAAAACAGATTTTAATAACTATAAAAATTATAGACCTTTATGTCTTAATTCCAACATTTCTAAAATATTTGAAAAAATAATTAATAACAGAATAATAAAATATTATGAAGATTTTAATTTACTAAGTGATCGACAACATGGCTTTAGAAGATCGAAATCTACTATTACTGCACTAACTGAAATAATAAAAATTGCGTTAGAACATAAAACAAGAGAATATGCAGCAATAATTGCAGTGGATATTAGTGCAGCGTTTGATAATGCATGGTGGCCGGCCCTGATGAAAAGACTAGATGAAGATGGTGTGCAGGCTTCAATGATAAAACTTCTACAATCATACTTTGATAATAGAAGAATAAGATTTAGATATTCCTCAACTGAAATTAATAAGAAACTAAGTAAAGGATGTCCACAGGGAGGACCACTGTCTCCCACATTATGGAATATTCTTATTAATGAGATACTGAATAATAATCTGGATGATAATTGTGAAACAATAGGATATGCAGATGATATTACGTTAATATGTTGGAATAAAACTCCTGAACAACTAAGAAAGACAATAGATAATGTATTAAGAAAAATCAATGAGTGGTGTGAAAGTCGTAAATTAAAATTGTCAGATGAAAAAACAAAAATATTATATTTATATAAATGCAATAGCGATATAATAGTCTCAGGTAGCAAGTTAATTAAACCGGTTGAAGAACTTAAGATTCTAGGAGTGACTATTAAAAATCACCGAGTCAGAAGCAAACTGGACTTTACGCCTCACGTTAATGAAATGATCATAAAGGTAACTAGAGCTAGTGGATACCTATTTGGCCTGACAAAGAAAGCATGGGGTCTAGACTTTAGACGAAGACTGATATTGTATAAGACATTATATCGAAGTACAATTACTTATGGTTATCTAATATGGTATCCATTCATAAACAAAAAGTCTAAAGACAAACTTAATTCTCTTCAATATAGTATATTAAAACATTGTATACAGGCCTACAGTACAACATCATCGGATTGTACGCATATACTTGCACAAGTCCCCAAACTTACTGAATATATTGAATCTAACATGTTGAAAACCGAAATAAATTACAACCGATTTGACCCTTCAAGTAGGAATATAATTTCTAATTACATAAGGGAAAAATTGCAGAAATACTATGAGAAGACTAATACCATTTTCAAGTCCTTCTTCACTGATTCCCAAATACCCAAATATGTCAAGCCAAATTTTTACAATGTCCAATTTTTTACTGGACACGGTAACTTTAGATCATATTTGTACAAAGTCAGAAAGACGGATTCGCCTAAATGCTCATGTGGTGCAGAAGAAGAAAATCCTGTACATATTTTAACGGACTGTCGACTTGTAGAGGACTTGAGAGTCAAAAATCAAATAAATATAAATTGTCTAAATCAAATAGTTAATAATAGATATATGTATATAAATTTTAATAGATTTTGTAGAATGTTTTTTAGTAATAGATAGCCTGGGCTGTAATAACTGATATATAGCTATATGCTGTAAATAGCTCTAAATTTCTGTTCTTATCTGTGATGTTCACTAATATTCATTATAGGGTAATTAAATCGTTAACTAACTGACAAATATGTTAATAATTTCTATTATAATAACTAAAATCATATTAATAATTACTGTAAATAAGCTCCCAAACTTGTGTATGCATGCAAATATCCAAGACGGATATCGCGTGCTTTGTAAATGATAATAAATAAATAAAAATATTGATAATTTTGTCGGCTTATTGTTATATAAAATATTTTGAGATAATAATTATTTGCTGGTTTTTGGTACAAGAACATTATGCCAATCTTTTGCAGTCGTGGAAAGAATAATGAAAATACAGTTAAACCTGTCTATAGCACCCCCTCTTGGGACTCACCAAAATAGGGTGCTATAGAGAGGGGGCGCTATAGACAGGTTTAACTGTAGTTTTAATCATAATTTTCTCTAATTGATATGATAATATAATTGAGGATGAAAAAATACCTGACTTAAGACGAGTAGAATAAAGAAAACAAAAGATGTATTTACATATCTACAAAATAATTTGAGCCGGCCAAAGTAAAACAACAACAATAGGTTTATATAGGGAGAGCCACAACATCTGGTGGTTGACTTTACAGAGTAGTTTTTTCTAGAAAATATAATTTTAAAATTAAATAATTATCATATAACATATATATATAATATATATAGTCACGACCGTCTGTCGTGGCCTCTGTCACGGATAATATACAGTTATCATCGTCATTCGTTCTTAATTCTGTCACCGTTTGCTTTTGGTTCAGTGGTAGAATGCTCGCCTGCCACGCGGGCGCCCCGGGTTCGATTCCCGGCCGATGCATTTTTTTTTTTTACAATTTTTAAAACTCATTTATATATTATACAAGAATGACATCCACGGCGCCAATTTATAATTGTAACGAATAGTATTTAAATAAAAGCATTTAATCGGGTAAACCCCGGACGTTGTAGATTATAAACACAAGGTAATAAGACCACATCCATGATAAGGTACAGTTTGGATTATAGATTATAAACACAAGGTAATAAGACAACATCCATGATAAGGTACAGTTTGGATTATAGATTATAAACACAAGGTAATAAGACAACATCCATGATATGGTACAGTTTGGATTATAGATTATAAACACAAGGTAATAAGACCACATCCATGATAAGGTACAATTTGGATTATAGATTATAAACACAAGGTAATAAGACAACATCCATGATAAGGTACAGTTTGGATTATAGATTATAAACACAAGGTAATAAGACCACATCCATGATAAGGCACAATTTGAATTATAGATTATAAACACAAGGTAACAAGACCACATCCATGATAAGGTACAATTTGGATTATTACTATATATAGTCACGACCACCTTTCCTCATCGGCCGCCTCTGTCACGGATAATATACAGTTATCATCGTCATGCGTTCTTAATTCTGTCACCGTTTGCTTTTGGTTCAGTGGTAGAATGCTCGCCTGCCACGCAGGCGCCCCGGGTTCGATTCCCGGCCGATGCATTTTTTTTTTTTTTTTACAATTTTTAAAACTCATTTATATATTATACAAGAATGACATCCACGGCGCCAATTTATAATTGTAACAAATAGTATTTGAATAAAAGCATTTAATCGGGTAAACCCCGGGCGTTGCCCGGGTCATTCGGCTAGTATATATATATATATGAGAAAAAAATAGAAAAAAATAAAAAATAAAAAGGTCATGTGTTGATATTAAAAATAATGAAGGCATATCCTGACCAAAAGCACAAGTGCTTTTTAGATGCCACAGCGTCATCTAGTGGAGCAAAAATAAACTAAACGTTTATTTAACTTGCTCCATGATATTTGACCAACCCAATTTCTTGATAAATCAAGAAAAGCCATCCACGAACGGGCTCGTCAGCGTGGAGCAGGCTGTACCACTGAGAACAAACATATTTTTGGTCCCAGAGGCTTCTTAAAAAAATAAGAAATGGGTATTTAAGGTATTTTTGCTCCACTAGATGGTGCTCTGCCATCTAAAAAGCACATGTGCTTTTTATATACATGTGGTATTTTAAATTTTAATGTATTCTGTTTTTCTCTTCACATGGATCTTCCTTCTTGCCAGATATCTGTAGTACCTAGGAGGCAGGCAGTTCAAATGTTCCCCACCAAATAATGCCATCTTTGGTTCCTTGACTTTTTCCTGCTCTTCCTTCCTAAACCTCCAAAACCTGATTATATTGTTTGGTAGTTGTTCCCTTTGGATTCTTGCAATGATGTTTTCCCAGTGTTCTTCAAGTGATCCATTATGTGGCCCAGTATCTTTGTTTTCCACAAAGGTGGAAGAATGTAATAAGCCCTCAATTTTTGAAAACACCAAATTGCTTCCCACATTTGGACACTTTTTTCTGTAGAAAAACTTGCTTCAATGGCTCCTGATTCTTGCCAAAATTCGAACCTCACTAGTGAGTGCAAATAGTCAAAATGGAGTTCTGGCACACATATAAGTGTAAAAGTCAAGCTGATTTCTATGTGTATAGACCTGTGATGCACTTACAGTAACCAGACCCATGTAGAACTCCACCTTTGCCTGTCCCAAGCCCAGATAAAAAAGGAGGAGGGGGAGCAGTAACAAGCTTGCTAAAATTCCTGGGATCAGCTGGCCCGGCTGATAGTACCCTGTAAGGGCTCTTAATCCAAGAATACAGTATGAGCAACGTTTGTACGCCAAGTTTGGAGCAGCTGCACATGGCTTCTGTTCCTCATGTCAGTGGCGGCCATTTCTTTTGGAGCTAAGTCAGCCTGTTACTGAGTAGTGCCCTCATTCTTAATGACAATAGCAGACGCATTCTACCTCACCCAATCATGATGATTGTCATAAGTCTCAAGGCTCTACAAGCTTGATACCCTGATATGATTGAGTGGAGGTAAGAAAGAAGAAGAAGAGACTCAACAAACCAAGAGGTTCAACAGGTCAATAACAACAACAGGTTACCCCAGCTGGCACTGGTCCATGGTTGAAAAACACTGTCTTACTCTCTCCCTTGGCAGAGATAAACTCGGCTTCTAAATGGGTATGTAGGATTTTTTTACTTTCACATCTCTGTCAACATTTATGTTGGGGTACATCACCTATATCCCCATCTTGTATTCCTCTACATAGTATCAACATATATAGTCACGACCGTCATGGGCCGGCCGGCCGGTTCTGTCCTGGATGCGCGCGCATCATCATTATGATCATTATCATTATCTAATGATAATAATAATAATAATAATAATAATAATAATAATAATTATTATTATATTATTATTATTATCCATCCATTATATATATAGTCACGACCGTCATGGGCCGGCCGGTTCTGTCACGGATGCGCGCGCACAGGGAGGTCACGTGCTCGCCGGCAGCCAACGGGCGCGCGCCGCCGGCATTACGTCATAGATTATAAACACAAGGTAATAAGGCCAAATAAAAAAATAGTGTGTGATAAGGCACAATTTGGATTATCTACTTATATAATTGCCTTATTCTCTCTGTGTGAAGTTCACTGTGTGAAGTTCACGGATAGATTTTGGTCAGAATGGATAAAATAAAAAAAGTGTCAAGGGATGGGAATCGAACCCACGACCTTCCGCTTACCGGGCAGATGCCATGACCACTAGGCTACCCTGGACATATTTTTCCGTTCACATTTTTATTTTTATATTTTCAAGACACACACAGTTTGGGGCGGGACGTTTCACAAGAGAGACATCCACGGCGCCAATTTATAATTGTAACGAATAGTATTTTAATTAAAACATTTTTAAAATATATACGCACTCGGGTAAAACCCGGGCGTTGCCCGGGCCATTCGTCTAGTAAATTATATATGCGTGATAAATATATATAATATAGATATAAATAACATTATACAGTAAAACCCCTCTATAGTGAACCCCAATGGGACAGAGCTTTTGGTTCACTATAGCCACGGTTCACTATAGCCACGGTTTGGCTATTTTTTTTTTACTTTTCAAAATTTTAGGCCATATAATTAAAAAACAGCCATACACACAAGAAGAGGCTGCCTCTTAATAGTGGTCACTTTATTTTAATTCCCTTAATTGACAAATTCCTTATATTAATACTAAATAATAATAGAAATCATTAGATGATAGGTTCTTCTTATCATTAACATACATGTACCTCTATGTCTAATTTAAAAATCAAGACAAATCCTAGGCAAAGTTTTATTAAATATATATTCAAAGATATGAAATGATTTTAAAACATCATTATCACATTATATAATACAATTTTTACTTGAAAAATTGGCTCTAATACTTTGTTGTTTCAAAGCATTCTTCCAAGCATTGCACCATTCAAATAAAGTTAGTGTTTTTCTTCCATTTCATGTTTCCCCATATTCTTCTAGATCTAGATTTCGTTTTTTTTTTAAACCTGTCATGCAAAACATTGCTGACTTTAAAATCACCATAGTGAATGCCATAAAAATAATTTTTATTTAATCACGGGACCGTTTATTTGGACTTTTTTTTTTTTTGCCTTAAAACGTACGATCGCGATCGCGGCAAAAGTTGAGGTTGATTCCTCTTTGTAACAATTTTTAATAACTTTATATTTTATCTTTTATAATAGAAAAGTTATATTCTCTTATTTTAATATGTTCTTAACATTTTGGCTATGTTGTTTCACTTTGAAAAGTTCTGAAAATGGCCTTTTTTTTATTTAAGAAATAACGCTTTTGTTTTTAAAATGCCTTTGTTTTCTTCATTTTGGAAGCCATTTGCATTTTTCATATTTCAAATTTAATGGATGCAAAGATATTCTATTTAATAAAAAGTATAATGTGTAAAAATTTATACAACATACAGCAAAAATAAAGTGCAAAAATCAAACAAACAATGCCGCTAAATTTATTGTTTTGAAATCGCGATCCGCGAGTTGAAACATGCTTAAAATTTTGTTTTTTAATTTTTTTTTTAATTACAATTCTAAGTTCGTTATAAGCATAGTATTTTTAATAGATTTTATCATTTTGGGACCCGAAATAGGTTCGTTATAGGGGTAGTTCGTTATTCTAAAAATCGCAAAGTTCGTTATAACGATGGTATTTTCAATGGAATGGAATTGGGAATCGGCGTGGGTTCGTTATAAGGGAAGGTTCGTTATATCCAGGGTTCGTATTAGCGGGGTTTTACTGTATATAAGAAAAAATATATATAGAAAATAATTTGTTTATTTTTCTCTTCCTATCTCTACTCTTATTTTTCTTTTATTGTTTACACAACTGATAACAGTACCAACTATTTTAAAACCTGCTGTGATATTTTCCTCACTCAATACTTTTATCTAATGATGGTAATAATGCTGCTAACAATATTTCACACACAATTTATTGAATTTGGATTTGAGCTTGTTACCTTACGTTTCTAATCTATAATCCAAATTGTAGCTCATAAAAAATTCCCAAACATATTGTTATTAAAATAGATTAAATGATAGAATATATGATGAAATCTCTCAATTTTTTGAAAAATAAAATGTTTTTACTATTTTTTAAAAATGTTTTCTTGCAATTTAAAACAGAAATCCTATTATATTTTTTGAATTGGAATTGTAAATACAGTAGAACTCCCTGTAAAGGACACCTAGTTGCAGAGCCAAAGTGTCCTTTAGGCCGAGGTTTCCTCTTATAGGAGAGTTGCTGAATTGTAAAAATGGTAAGCTTGCAAATAAAAACTGTCCTTTGTAGAGAGGTGTCTTCTAGCGCAAGTGTCCTTTCATGGAGGTTCGACTGTATGATGTTTTTGTTTTAAAGAATGTGTGTGTGTGTGACAATTGACAATTGAAAAATATTTATTGTCATCTAGACAATTTTACAATTCAGCGAGAGAGAACAAGAGAAAAATATACAGGTGAAAAATAATACAAAATTTTTACAAAGTGATGATGGAGGATGAAGGAAGGCATCCCCTGCGCACGAGGGTCCTCGTCCAGGCGATGAGCGGGTCCTCCACCCCACCGAGCCCAACCTGGACAAAGTGGCGATAGACGCGCAGCTTTGCCGACGCCAGGATGGTCAGGGCGTCGTCCTCAAGGCCGGACCCGCCGAAGATCCAGGCCTGCAGGTCAGGGGGCCGCCCGATGATGTTGAAGGCCTCTCTGATGAGGGGCCTGATGGAAGAGCAGCTCCAGTAGCGGTGGCCGAGGGAGCGGTCGACGGACCCACAGGCAGGACACGAGGGGACGGCCGAGGCAGGATGGGCCGGATGGGGTAGAGCGTGGAGGGCCAATTTGAAGGCGGCATCGGCCTCATGCCCCGAGAAGGCGCAGCGCCGGAGCGAGGCCCAGTCGATCCTGGATGGTGGGCTGATGGTGGGTGCCCATCTCGCCAGGAATCGGGAGATCGGCGTGGCCGTGAGGCGTGGACGATCCAAGGCCCGTCGGGCCGAGCGCGTCGTGAGGCCGTTGAGGAACGGCGTGGCCGTCCCGCGCAGCACCACAGCCGCAGCTAATGAAGATGAGGAAGAAGATGGAGACTCCCCCCCGAAGCCCACGGCGTTCTCGGAGGTCAGCCTCCGACAGAAGGCGCCCAGGGTCGCGGCGTCAGCCAGGGCCGAGCGCGTAGGGCGGGCGATGAGGTGTTCCTCCTCGATGAGGTCCCGGACTCTGGCTCCGCTCCAGCGGGCGGGGGCCAGGAGGTCGGGAGGGCGGAGGAACCGGCAGCCGCCGATGATAGGGAGGTCCAGCAGCTGAGCAGTGGGGACCGCCCGGTGGTTGAGGCCCAGGATGTTGGAGGCCTCCTCCCAGAGCTTCAGCAGCCGGAGGCGCCGGGGCTGGAGTGTGGTGCCGTCCGGTGGAGGTCTGAGCCAGGCCTCGCTAGTCACCAGCCAGGAGAAGCCGTTCCTGCCCCCGCGTAGCGCGACCTGCACACCCTTGAGGCAGGCGAGCTGGAGTTGGGTTGCCAGGTCGAGGAGGCCGAGGCCTCCGATGGCTACGGGCCTCGCCATGACGGCGGCGGGAAGCCACGCCGTGTGCTCGGGCCCCCAGACGAACCTCGCTAGTCTGGCCTGCAGCTTGGCGATGGTCGGGGGTGATGGCAGGTACCCGTGCAGGTGATGCTGGATGGTGGAGCCCACCAGCGAGTTCGCCGCTCTAGCTCGTCCGACGAGGGATAGGCCGCGGGTGAAGGGCGTCCATCTGCGACAGGCGGACTCCAGGAGGGCGAGAAGATGCTGCTCCTGATGGGCTACGGAGCTTCTGGGGGCGATGTCGAGCCCGAGGACCCTGCTTCTCCGAGCCCAACCTGTACAAAGTAGCGATAAATTCGCAACTTTGCCGACGCCAAGATGGAAAGGGCGTCGTCCTCAAGGCCGGACCCGCCGAAGTTCCAAGCCTGCTGGTCAGGGGGCCGCCCTATGATGTTGAAGGCCTCTCTGATGAGAGGCCTGATGGAACGGCAGCACCAGTAACGGTGGCCGAGGGAGCGGTCGATGGACCCGGAGGCAGGACAGG
The DNA here is from genome assembly GCA_030710605.1 of Cordylochernes scorpioides. Taxonomy (NCBI): domain Eukaryota; kingdom Metazoa; phylum Arthropoda; class Arachnida; order Pseudoscorpiones; family Chernetidae; genus Cordylochernes; species Cordylochernes scorpioides. The sequence goes on along the minus strand of CP092884.1, from coordinate 27,090,404 downwards.
AGGGGCCGACCGAGGCAGGATGGGCCGGATGGGGCAGGGCGTGGAGGGCCAACTTGAGGGCCGCGTCGGCCTCGTGGCCCGAGTAGGCGCAGCGCCGCAGCGAGGCCCAGTCGATCCTAGATGGAAGTGGACCGATGGTGGGCGACCATCTCGAGGTGAACCTTGAGATGGGCGTGGCGGCGAGGCGCGGGCGATCCAGGGCCCGTCGGGCCGAGCGGGTCGTGAGGCCGTTGAGGAACGGCGTAGCCGTCCCTCGCAGCACCACGGCCGCAGCTAAAGAGCTAGATGAGGGTGCAGACTCCGCCCCGAAGCCCACGGCCTTCTCGGAGGTCAGCCTCCGACAGAAGGCGCCCAGGGCCGCGGCGTCAGCCAGGGCCGAGCGCGTAGGTCGGGCGGTGAGGTGGCTCTCCGCAAGAAGGTCCCGGACTCGGGCTCCGCGCCAGCGGGCAGGGGCCAGGAGGTTAGGAGGGCGGAGGAACCGACAGCCGCCGATGATGTTGAGGTCCAGTAGCTGAGCCGTGGGGACCGCCCGATGGTTGAGGCCCAGGATGTTGGAGGCCTCCTCCCACAGCTTCAGCAGCCGGAGACGGCGGGGCTGGAGACGGGTGCCGTCCGGTGGAGGGTGGATCCAGGCCTCACCGCTTTCTACCAGCCAGCTGAAGGCATTTCTGCCCCCGCGGAGCGCGACCTGCACCCCCTTGAGGCAGGCGAGCTGGAGCTGGGTCGCGAGGTCGAGGAGGCCGAGGCCTCCGATGGCAACTGGCCTCGCCATGACATCGGCGGGAAGCCACGCCGTGTGGTCCTGTCCCCAGTCGGGCCTGCAGCTTGGCGATGGTTGGGGTTGATGGTAGGTAGCCATGCAGGTGGTGCTGGATGACAGAGCCCACCAGCGTGTTCGCCGCTCTTGCTCGCCCGACGAGGGAGAGGCCGCGGGTGATGGGCGTCCATTTGCGGCATGCATTCTCCAGGAGGGCCAGGAGATGCTGCTCCCGGTGGGCGACGGTGCTCCTGGGGGCGATGTCGAGCCCGAGGACCCTGATGGAGGTGGTCGACCAGGAGGCGCCGAGAGGGGAGTCGCCGCGGTTGCGCCAGGCGCCGCACCAGAGGCCAGCGCTCTTCCGGAGGTTCACGCCAACTCCGGAGGCCTGCTTGTATTCTTCAAAGACGGTCGCCACCCGTTCGAAGTCTCCGTCGCGATGAAATAGGAGGACGATGTCGTCGGCGTAAGCGATGACATTGCCCACGCCGAGGGTCAACTCCAGGCGACGTAGCAGCGGCCCCGTGGCGATGCTGAAGAGTGCGGCGCTTACGGCGCAACCCTGCCTGAGGCCGTTGAGAAGGGGGAAGGCTGTTGTATGAAAGCCTCCGGCCCGGATGGTGGCGTCCGCCCCGGCGTAGAGGATGTTGATCCAGGCCATGAAGGCCGGCGGGAGGCGGAGGGATGTTAGCAGGGACTCCAGGAAGCCGCGGTCCAATGAGTCAAAGGCGGACTCTAGGTCGACGCCCATGACGGCCAGCGGCGAGCCCAGGGCGGTGGCCTCCTCGATGGCGTCCGTCACCATGGCGATGTTCCATGACGGGGACCTCCCGGGGACGGCGTATGTTTGGCATTCCGGCACCAGGGTCCGCAGGTGGGGCTTGAGGCGCCGGTGAAGGATGGCGGCCAGGACCTTGTAGTCGGCCGAGGGCAGCGCGACAGGCCTGTAGCCATCAAGGCCGCGACCTCCGCGGGCCTTGGGCACGAGGCAGATGGAGCTGCGCCGCGTCGACGGAGGTAGTGCACCGCGGAGCCGTGAAGCCGCGAACACCCGGGCCAGAGCTTCCGCGAAGAAGTCCTCGTTGAAGGCGACGAGGAGCTCGCACGGCAAGCCGTCCCAGCCGGGGGCCTTTCCGCGAGGGAGGTGCTCGATGGCGTGGGCTATCTCGCTAGGGCTAATGTCTGGCCTGTGGAGCGGGTCCTCCTCACTCAGCTCGCGGGTGGTGGTGGTGGGCGCGCTGCTGGCGATGAAGGCAGCTCCCGCAGCTGGATCGCTGGTGGGACGGGCGAAGCGGGGCTGGAAGGTCGCGAACGCCCTCCGCCGAAGCTCTGGGCCCTCGATGACGTTGTCCTCCTCGTCCCTGATGACGCTGACCGGGCGACGGAGGCGGATGGCGCGTGCCAGGTCCGGCAGCGATGGGTAGTCTGCCCGGATGGAGGAGGCCTCGAGCTGCGCCGCGATGTAACGTCTCGCCCTGTAGACGTAGCTGTCGCTGGCAGCGTGGCGCGGGTCGTGCAGGGATCTGGCCTCCGCCAGCAGCCCCGCCTTGATGGAGGTCCACCTATCCCAGAAGGTCCCGTCGTCGTCATCGTGCGCTGTGTCTTCCTCCAACTCCCGGATGTAGCCAGCCAGATGTTCGAGCGCAAGGCCCGAGCGGAGCATCGCGGCCAAGCGAGGCTGGGTGGGGGAGGAGACGGCGGTGGTGGGCGGGCCCACCTGGAGCAGCACGAGGCGGTGGTCCGAGAGGTGGTAGTGGCTGGTCGCGTAGATGGACGCGCGATCCAGGACTCCAGCAGGGACGAGGATCCGGTCCAGGCGGTTCGATTCGACTTGGTCGCCGTGCATGGCGACTCTGGTGGGCAGGTGGGCGGCGTCGAACTGGGTGGCCACATCGACCAGCGCGGCCAGGTCCAGAAGAGCGGCGAGGGCATCCGATTATGATGATGACGAGGGGCCCCGATCCCTGATGTTAAAATCGCCTATGATCCAGCAGGCACCCTCCTCCTCCTGTGCCGCTGTCGCCGCCAGGAGCTCCAGTTGCCGGTTTCTCTCCCGGGGTTCATGCGCCAGATGAACGGCGATGGCCGTCATCTCCTAGCCGCGGACATCTATGGTTGCCAAGGCGATGTGGCCCGGCCACAGGATGCGTTGATGTAGCACGGCTACGCCTGGTCCGAAGACGCAGGCGAGTCCGGATCCCGAGATGGCTACGGGATGGGCCAACACAACAGCACTGTAGCCGAGGCAGAGGTCTTGGCCGCTGCCCAGATGAAATGCGTTTGTCTCCTGGACAAACGCGATGTCCACGTGATGTTGCCTGAGGAGATGACAAAGGGCAAGGCTCCTCCTCCGAGTGGCGAGCCCTCGCGCGTTGATGGTGGCGACGCGGTAACTCATTGGGACGGTCCTTCACGCAGCACCTTCCTGGTCTTTTGGAGGGTCTTGCGGATTGTGGAGTTGGAGTCTGGGCACAAGGGCTTGATGGTGTCGTGCAGCTTGTTGAGGGCTTTGACCTGTGCCGGGGTCAGCGTGGACGCTCTCCTCTTCATGGTGGTCTCTGAGGTGAGGAGCTTCTGAGCCTCCTCGCAGTTTAGGTCGGGCAACTTATCCCAGTCGATGGAGATGTTAGGGGACTTCCCGAGGTGCTCCAGCAGCTGTTCGAGTGCGGCCTTTCCCCGGGCAGGCGTGGAGGGAGGTGAGGTCAGCTTCTCCACCGACATCTCGTGGTCGAGCGGAGAGATGCGAGGCTCGAGGGGCCTCGGGACAGCCAGGGGAGCAGGAAGGGCAGCATGGGCGGGCTGGGCGAGATCCATCGGTTCGGCAGGATGGGACGCCGAGGGGATCGCCGGAGACTCTGTTGATGTTTTCGCCGGTTGGACAGGGGACGCCGGTGTTGCGGGCGCCGGTGCCGGCTTCCTTGGCTGCTGAGGAGGAGGAGGAGGAGGGGGGGGAGGCCTTGCGTCGATGGGAGACGCTGCTTGCCTGGGGCTGCTGTTCCCTTGCCTGGCGAGCGATGGGCAGCTAGCTCTGCGGTGGCCCTGCCTTCCGCATTTGGAACATTTAATTCCGAAGGAGAGGAAGGCAGATAGGGTGTCTCCCTTGGACTCGATGGTCAGTCGGGCGGGCAGGGTCTCCAGCCTTACGCCCTGGTGGAGCAGGATGAACGCCTCCCGGCGGCCGTCGCTGAAGGCGAACTCCCCCATTTTGATCATGATGGGGGCGATGGAGGTGATGTCTCCGTATTTACGCAGAGCCTGCACGATGGTGGCGTCCTCTACAAAGCCGGGGAGATTGGCCACAATGATCCTTTCGGCCCTCTTGCGGAAGGGGAAGACCTTGAGGAGTGTTCCCTCGATGTTCAGGCCCTCCTCCACCAAACGGCTCGCAAGGTTCTTGCTCGCGAGGCCCACGATGTAGTGGCCGTTCATCCTGCCAAAGTGGGCGATGTTTTTGGGCCCTCCGACCAGGTCGCCGATTGCCCGGAGGTAGGAGTAGTCCGGGATGTCAGGGCACAGCTCCACGAAGATGTAGTTTTCGTGGTTGGTTGTGGCCTGCCTCGCCCTGGCGTCGGCGATGTTGGCACGCGTCGCCTTGATCTCCTGAGGCGGCACTGCTCTCGGCCCTGCTGGCCGCATCCGCTGCTGGGAGCTGCGCTGCTCTCCAGGCTTGTTGGGCTGCCTTGCAGCGTGCTCAGGTGATGTTGAGCCGCGGCGCCTCTTCTTGCCCTTCACGACGATGAAGTCGTCGTTGGCGCCCACCTCCGTCATCTTGCTGTCGGCCCAGTTGAGCGAGGTCGGGCTGGCTGCAGTTGCGCTGGTCGGAGCAGCAGTCTTCGGCACCGTGACGTCACCACGCGCGGCGGCCGGATTTACATGCATATCGCCTGCCGGCGGATTTGCATCTTTTTGATAATTAGAAGAAATTTCAATTGTTTTCTTCATATTCTCGTTTTTTTGGCGATAATTCCTCGCCTGTTTGTAGCAGGATGCTGGGCCTTTCAGGCACTTTTTCAGTACATCCTGGGCTCTCTGCCAGTACCACACTTGCCAGGTTAAACGCCCTTCACACGCACTCTAAAGGCGAAAACGGCGGAGCTCGCGAAAGCGTGGCCGCACGCTCGAGTGTGTGTGTGTGTGTGTGTAATGGCAAACTTTTTGAGAAAGGAGAGAAGACATATTTTCCTCATTAATGACTTTTGTTTTGTATGAAACAAGAGCAATAAGAGGATAAGGTACACAATTTGGATTATTCTATATACAGTTACGAGCGTCATTCCTCATCTCCTAATCAACAATCAGTCATCAGTTTTCATCTCTGTCACCGTTTGCTTTTTTTTTTGGAATGCCGCCCTCCTATTGGTTGGCTACGGTCACGCCACCTTTGCCCCCCCCCCCACTCGCCTTTTCGTTTATGTAATTATTGTGTTGGAGCGGGTCGCTCCTTAAATAAATGCATATATTAGTTAATAACCAAATGGAATCCTCTCTTTCTTTTTCCCTGTAAGAGACGCCTACGGAAGCCAACAGTACATAGACAGATAAAGCACATAGGCTATAGTTATTAACTAACATATGCATTTATATAAATCCAATATATGCCTTTTATTTTCTAATATGCATTTATTTAAGGCGCCAATTTATAATTGTAACAAATAGTATTTGAATCAAAACATTCAATCGGGTAAAACACGGGCGTTGCCCGGGTCATTCGGCTAGTAGATTATAAACACAAGGTAAGTGGTCTAAACCGTTGATTTTCGACCACTAAAACTAAAATTGGGCACTTTTTTCTATTTAAAAAAAAAAATGCTCCAATGGTCCCCAATTCTTGTAAAAGTCCAACCCCTCCAGCGAGTGCAAGTAACCAAACGGCGCCCTGGTACATTTGTAATTACAAAGTCGAACTGATTTTCACATGTGTAGACATGTTGAGCACTTACAGTAAAAATAGTCCCCTACTTCTATCCACCATGATTATCATGGCCTGTACCACGTGTACTAGGGAAAAGCAAAAAAAAAAAAAGTATACAAGGTAATAAGAGGAATAATATTTGGTTATTCCGAATGCTGAGGGACAAGTTATAAAGCAGCTAACTCTTCAATTGCCAGGAACTCCTGGATACGAAAAATTCTTACATTTAAAGTCATGTTTATACACTCTTATTTAAAAAAAAAATCCTGACTTTTTCAGCTAAATATTTTTACACTATCCACTGTTGAATGGTTTCAAAAAGTAGTTTTGATCCGTTAGGAATGAACTAATCATAACACAAGGTGTCCAAAAAAATCTAGTGTGTATGTAATACAAGAAAATAAGACCTAATCCAAATAATTTATTAGTGTATGACGTTTTGGCAACAGCATTGTCACCATCATCAGACAAAAGAATAAAATGAAAAATAAAATAAAAATTCATTTTATTCTTTTGCCTGATGATGGTGACAATGCTGTTGCCGAAACATCACACACTAATAAATTATTTGGATTAGCTCTTATTTTCTTGTATTATAATCTATAATCCAAATTGTGCTTTATCATAGTGTGTATGTAGTTAAATAAAAATTCTAGAAAGACATTGTTTATTTTATAAATTTATATCTTTTATAAACGTAGCCATTGTTGACTTTGCTTAGATTTTTTTTTTCAAAGAAACTGATTCCAAGATAATAATCAAACATTATCTTTTATTGATTTACAAGAGAGAGAACAAAATAAAACTATAACATAGTAAACAAAGAGAAACTTATCTTCTTGGTTAGCGCTTATTTACTTGTGATCTTACACATATACTCTGTGGGAACAATTAATTATTTAAATTTAAAAAAATATATACAACACATTCTATAATGGCCGACCTCTGTATAAGAGATAGCGCTGAATAATGGTGAATTTTCCAATCTAAAGTTTTGGCCAGTTTTTAGACTGTAGCAGTTTTTATAACAGTAACACATTTCAATGGTAAATAGTTCTTTATTCTTTATTTTGACTTAGAGCGCTATGTCCCTCTAGGGACACTTGCACTTTAAAGGTAAACAAAATTTTGAAAGAAAAGAAAGGTATTTTAAATATGTACAGAATTAGTATGCAAGTTAGTTAGATGAAAAGATAAAAATATCAACACAATTGATATATGTACAAAGGGTTGGTATGCAAATTTAGTTAAATGAAATCAAATTGTAAAGTATTGTGTGTATTCGTTAAAAGCAATTTACAGATTAAAAAAAGTTGTAAGGAATATTTTAGAATGGAAATATGATCGATATTACAGAATTATTCAATTAAAACAATACTAAAAATATTTAATTTCTAAATAAAAGCATTCCAATGGTAAATAGTGACTGATATATTCCTGAGAAGTTAGAGAAAAAATGCCAACTTTAAGCTCTATTAGAAACAAAAGGTAAAAAGACCAAATACAAGCCTTTCAATAATTTGTTTGTGTGTATTGTATTTGATCTTGTTACCCTTTATTTCTAATATACAGTATAACCTCCCTGTAAAGGACACTTAATTACAGAGCCAAAGTGTCCTTTAGAGAGAGGTGTCCTTTTACAGGAGAGTTTCTAAATAGTAAAAATGGTAATTTTGGTGATGAAAACTCTCATCTTTTGTAAAGAGGTATCCACTAGTGAGAGTCTCCTCTTTTGAAGGTTCTACTGTATTATCTAATATACTTTCTCTCCACAAGGTCTCAGGACAAATTTTCTTTCAGATTGAATCACAGTACTAAATAAGAGACCAACAAGATATACCAAATCCAAATAAGTTATTTATATATGTGACATTTCTGTAACAATGCTATTGTCAAAAATAATATATGACATACATATTTCTTATCTGTATTGGTCTCTTGTTACCATGTATAATTTTTTGATCATTAATCCACATTATATCTTATCGAGAAGATAAATATAAAAGAAAATCATATACCATTAGTGTATTACAGAACTTTAGTTTTGTATTTTGTCATCTTCGTTGGATTGTATATACAGTAAAACTTCCATGAGAGGATAATCACGCTAGAGGAGACCTCTCTACAAAGGACAAGTTTTCATTTGTAAAATTACCATTTTTACTATGGTAACAGGGAGGTTTTACTGTAGTTAAATAGTGTTGTTAGGAGAAACTGCTGCAGGTTATCTACAAGTTTAAAGAGTTTGATCCTATGGGACATTGTTGATGGGAATGAGTCGGAAGCTAGAATTCATAGGGAACAAGTGTATTGGAAGGGCTGGACATTCCTGGGGAACCAAAGGAGCTAAACTCCTTCATTCCTAGAATGGTTCTGACTGCTTCATTAATTCTCAGATTGGTGGGAGTTACTTCTCAACTACCGCATCTTAGTCAAATACATGTATTCTGGTAAGTTGCTGTACAAATTTATGTCCACATTATCTTGACAATGTGCCATAAAAACGGTGGTCTGTGATAAAAATAATCTCTATACTGATGCTTTCTGAGATGACAAAATATGAAAGTAAAAGAATAATAAAATTTGAGTGGGGGAGGGCATTAAAAATAAATTCAACAGTTTGAAAATACATAATAGTATATAATTATAAAATTTACTAATTTGTTTGGTTTTAACAAATCACGCCCAGTCACGTGCATGTATCTGAGTTACACTGTGGCACATAATCACAACAATTTATTTTGTCAGGATATGTGTGTGTGAATAATAATTATTGTGTTATATATATTCACCCCAATCTTAATTAATTAAAGTTTTTTTTGACGTGACAACGTCTTAAATTAGGTTGCGGCTGGGAGTCACTTATGAAAAAGTGTAACGCCCGGTAACGTTACGATGAGTCATCGAACGAGAGTGCTGCGCGCGCAGCGCTAGAGAATTAGGCGCATTGAATCGGCGCATGCTTGTCTCTGTCTTTGTCTTTCTCGAACGTTCTTGGCGTTGGAAAAACAAGAAAGCGTCATAATACAAGTTCACACGTGTGGTTAAAGTATCGTCAGCTGTGTCTGTAGTGAAAATGTGGAGTGCTTAGATTCGTCATTTACAACAACTACAACAATAAAGTTAAATAATTGTACACTGATATTTCATTATCGTAAACTATGATTGATTGATTAATTGTTAGATTGACACAAAAGTTGAGAAACTGAGTTTATAGGTTAGGTCATACTATTGATAAATGTTGATAGTGTTAAGTAAATTATTAGTTTAAAATTAATTAATTAATTAATTATTATTTTACAAATTTTAAATAGTTTCAAATTTATTTAGCAAAAATTTGAACCTTCGATCTGAATAAATGTTTTGATTTTCGAATTGATTATTTTAAATTACAAATATTAAGAAAAAGTGGCAGATATAAGAAAACTTTATTTAAACTGTGTTGAGCAAGAATTTTAACATCTAATATAAGTAAATGTTTTAATTTTCAACTTCATCATTTACAATTACAAACACCTTATCCGTCGATTGGGTGCCAGTGCACAAGAAAGTGGTAAACATTTCGTTGACAAAAACAGTGAAGTGCAAGCGAAAACAATTTCCTTGCGTGCCTGCTTGTGCAATTACGATCCACAAGGCCCAGGGTGGGACGTTTACTACAATTGTTTACAAGTACTCCTCAAAACAACCACAGCAATTGGTATATGTAGCCATGAGCCGCGTCACAAGTATCGACGGATTGTACATCATAACAGAAAAGGACTCTCCATTGGTTTTCAAACATGGCCGAGATGGAAACGACTCACAGACTACTCGAGATGTTCGCAATGAATACCTACGACTTCGTGGACACACTCTAGACACAATTACCAAACAAGCCGTAAAATTCTGTGACGACGCAACCGACGCTGGACAACTTATTGTAACGAACATCAACTGTCAAAGTTTAAGTGCCCATGCCGCGGACATTGAAACAGATACAGTGATACCACGATCAGACTATTTAGTATTGACTGAAACGTGGATGCGCGACACTTGTGAACCAACTCCAATCAAGGGTTATGAGTGCGTATCCAGGGAAAATAATCGACCTAACTCAGATACCAACGCGGCTGGTGGAGTGGCGATCTATCGTAAATTATCATCGACATCTACGGCGGAAGTGTTCCAAGTTGCGATTACAGACGTAACTCGTGTCATTAAAACCAAGGGTGACATGTGCATGACTGAAGTTACTTGCTTCGCCGCTAATACTAGCTTCAAGTTTATACTCGGTGCTGTATATATTCATCCAGGAGCTAGTATGCAGGATATTGGAATGTTACTATGGCAAGGACTCGGTCCGTACATTCACAACAGCCAGTACGTGCCACCGTTCGTGCAAATTGATTCTAGTATACCGATTCTTCTGTGTGGTGATTTTAACAAAAACGTAAAGCCTGACAACTCGTTTCTTAATTTCATGAAAAATACGTATAATCTTGATTGCGTATCAAACGTTTCTAAGTCAACTACGTTAAAAGGAACAACTATCGACTTGACTTTCGCAAGACACATTACAGCAGAAACACTTCCTTTCATTTCATATTTCTCCTATCATCGTCCTATCCTCAACAAAATCACTCAAATAGGAATTAGTTAAGTTTAAGTTTACATGTACAATGTTTTAGTAAACAAAATATATTTCTATAGTTAAAATTTGTGCAATTCTTATTTTCATTCAATTCCTTGTTCCTATTGTGCAATTTAATTATATTCATATCAATAAATATTCTACCGTTGTCACGTAAAATCTTCGCCCGTAAAACCGACTTTACAGGCAACCATTATTTCTTCTATCCATATTAGCACTAAAGTCCATTTTCTAACTGGTGGGATTTGATTCTTGCTAGAATCACACATGTCCAATAACATGATCTTCCATTCAAGATCAAGTTCTGTCCTCTAGCATAACTTCTTTATATGCAAGACCATCTGTTTTAAAAAATTATTTCAAATAGCTTCACAATTTTTGTGGTAATAGACAAAAATGTGTTTATTTCCTTTGATTCTGACCACCCCCATTGTGTCCAGCTACTTCATCAACCACACAGAGCATGCCACCACCTGGGAGGATCCAAGACTCAAGCACCCGCAGATTCAACAGGTACAGTAGAACAATCATCTTATTCCCCATATAACCTCCCCTTATATAATTCCCCCAAGCAAAAGTGGGTGTTCAACTGATTTGTGTAGTAACTTTATGCCTTCTTCTTTCTTATCTTCACTCAATCATATTACGGTATCAAGCTTGTAAAGCCTTTTGATGTTGTCTGCCGGGGAAATTGGGTGAAGTAGAATGTGTCTGCCTTTGTCATTAAGACTGGAAGCACTACTCAGTGGCAGGCCGACTTAACTCAAAAAAAAATGGCCGCCTCTGACATGAGGAGCAGACGCCATGTGCAGCTGCTCCTTACATGGAGTACAAACACTGCTCATCCTGTATCCCTGGATCAGGAGCCCTTACAGGGTACTATCAGCCGGGCCAGCTGATCCCAGGTACTTTTTTTTTATGCCTATTTACTTTTATGCCTGGAGTATAGGAGCTCTATCTATGATTTCTTCCTGTGGTGAATCTGTATAAGACCGGTGGTCTTAATAAAGCTGTATATGTGTGTGGGTAGTAACTTTATTGGGATAATGATAAGGAACAATTTGAATTATAGATTTGAGACACAAGGTAAAAAGTCCAAATCCAAATATATAAATAGCATGTGAATTATTTACACTAGTTACACACTAATAATTTATTTGGATTTAGTCTTATTACCTTGTGTTTAAAAAAAATGGCAATATATCTCTATGATGTAAGTATAATTAAATTTGCATGAGTAGACTAAAAAATGTGCAAAAAATAAAAAGTAAGAAACCAGAATATTTAGATAGTACAGTTGAGCCTCCATGAAAGGACACTTGCGCTAGAGGACACCTTTTTAAAAGGACAGTTTTCATTGCCAAAATTACAATTTTTACTATTTAGCAATTCTCTGGTAAGTGGATACCTCTCTCTAAAGGGCACTTTGGCTCTGCAATTAGGTGTCCTTTACAGAGAGGTTCCACTGTAAGATAAATAGGCATGTATATATATCTCAATTAAGGATTTTAGATTTTGTTTATTAGAATCTTCTTCTTTCTTATCTCCACTCAATCATATCAGGGTAAAATATCAAAACATTTTTTTTTATAAAAACTTAATTTCAAATCCCAAAATAAACACAAGGTAATAATCTATATAATCCAAATTGTGTCTTATCAAGTCCCCCAAAATAATAATTCATATTAAAGATGACTATATAGTGAACCACAATTTCAGTCCCTTTGAAATTTCGTCAGCAAGGTATTACAACACATTTCTAGATAAAAGTTGGTTACATAATTTTCTTACGGCCAATCAATAGGTATCAGCTCAGTGTCATCTGGAGATTACTGTCTGTGATAGATATCTAGGGGATTAACTCCGCCATGGCCCACATCTTCTCTAGCAAAGGTCACTAGGATTCAACAAAAATACCATCTCATGTTCTCAACCTGCAACCCCTAACCACATCATTGATTGTATTGACACATCCAATGATGAGCTCTATTCATCCCCAGCAGACACCATCAACAAGCTCTACAGACTTGATACCTTAATATGATTGAGTGGAGATAAGAAAGAAGAAGATACTATCTCATGTGGAAACCTGCAACCCCAAACCACATCATTGACTGTATTGACTCATCCATTGATGAGCTCTATTCATCCCCAGCACACACCATATACAAGCTCTACAAGCTTGATACACCTATATGATTGAGTGGAGATAAGAAAGAAGATTCTATCTCATGTGGAAACCTGCAACCCCAAACCACATTATTGAATGTATTGACTCATTCATTGATGAGCTCTATTCATCCCCAGCACACACCCTCAAAAGTCTCAAGCTCTACAGACTTGATACCCTAATATGATTGAGTGGAGATAAGAAGAAGAGACTATCTCATGTGGAAACCAAGTGAATGGGGTTACACTATTTCTTATTACATCCACCTCTAAATCCAAGAAATTGCAAGTCCATTTAATCTCTAACTCTCTATTTTAAGATTTTAAGAAATTTCCCTTTTTCTCATATAAATATATACAAGTTGTTATAAAGCATCATTATAATTAACCTTATTCCTGTAGAAGGACTCTTAAAGCCCAATAGCTCGAGTCAATTAAATTATTAATATATATATATTTTCTAATCCATCAGTTTATTGCTTAAACCAACTCACACAGACCATGCTTTCCTAGTATATTGATGACTTGCTGGGAGATTTTGTAGATATCTTGTTTGTTTAGGCCACAGTACTGCAGGATGTGCTCTGGGGATGCCTCACAAACCAGACATTTTTTATCACAAGTGATACAATGTTTATATTAGAAAGCTAATTTTTGAAGATATCATTACACATGTACAACATATTGATAAAGCACAATTTGGATTATAGATTATAATACAAGAAAATAAGACCTAATCCAAATAATAGTGTGTGACAATGCTGTTGCCAAAACGTCGCACACTATTAAATTATTTGGATTAGATCTTATTTTCCTGTATGTACAACATATTGTATGTTGAACTGGAAAAAAAAAAATTAACAAAAATTTTGTTAAATTGGAAAAATGTGAATAACTAGGCACATTTCCTGAGCCACTCAATTGAGTATTTTAGATGGCAAATCTACGGAAGAGTCTCCCATGAGAGACAACCTAAAAAATATGACTATGCCCAGTCTCTCCTGGAGGTAGTCTCTTATCAAAGATGTTGTATCAAGCCAGGCCAAGTCATGAAAAGTCTTTCAAATGAAACTAAGATAATAAGTGACTCACTTCCATGGTGGTCTCTCGTGGAGGATGCTTTAATGTATTGGAATAAATAACAAGCTGAATATGTGTTGGTTTTGGTAAATTTCTGCAGTTTGATCATTTTCTTGTTAAACCAAGAGCTAACCATGTTTCCCTTTCAGCTTGCTGTACCTTGTCAGTGCGATGCAGGCTGTATGACTAGAGGCTTCCTGAAAATGGAGCAATGGGTATTTATAAAGGCTCAATTTGTCTGAATTATGCCTAAACATGGGAAAATACAAGAAGAGGTCAGGCATTAAAATGAATAAATAGCCATACCCTGACTGTTTCAATCAATTGAGCAGTCAGAGCATACTGTGCCTGACATTGCTTTATTTTCACACATTATAACACACAATGTAAACACAACATGCAATATAACCTAATTCTAAAGAAACATATTGCTAATCTTATAAACCTACCTGTAAAGGACAACACCTAATTACAGAGTCAAAGTGTCTTTTAGGGAGAGGTGTTCTCTTACCTGAAGGTTTTTAAATAGTAAAAATGGTAATTTTTCAAATACAAACTGTTCTTTGTAGAGAAGTGTCCTCTTATGGAGGAGTTATACTGTAGGTATCATTTAATCTTAAAATTATAGAAATTTTATATCTCTCTATATAAATTGGCTGCTTTAATCAATTGGTCAGTCAGGGTATACTGTGCCTGACATTGCTTTCTTTTCACACATTGTAACACATAATGTAGACAACATGCAATATAACCTAATTCTAAACAAACATATTGCTAACCTTATACAGTAGAACCTCCCTGTGAAGCACACCTAATTGCAGAGCCAAAGTGTCCTTTAGGGAGAGGTGTCCTTTTACCAGAGAGTTGCAAAGTAGTAAACTTGGGAATTTGGCATATAAAAATTGTCCTTTGTAGAGAGGTGTCTTCTAGAACAAGTATCCTCTCATGGAGGTTCTACACACACTATATATATTATTTAATCTAAAAATTATAGCAATTTTATATCTCTCTATATAAATTGAAATAAAGATTGTGGTTTGAAATGATTATTGAAATGGTAAAAAAAAAAGAGGGATATTTAAATTATAGATATCATATACAGTAAAACCCCGCTAATACGAACCCTGGATATAACAAACCCACGCCGATTCCCAATTCCATTCCATTGAAAATACCATCGTTATAACGAACTTTGCGATTTTTAGAATAACGAACTACCCCTATAACGAACCTATTTTCGGTCCCAAAATAATAAAATCTATTTAAAATACTATGCTTATTACGAACTTAGAATTGTAAATAAAAAAAATTAAAACAACCAAATTTTGAGCATGTTTCAGCTCGCGGATCGCGATTTCAAAACAATAAATTTAGCGGCATTGTTTGTTTTGAATTTGCACTTTATTTTTGCTGTATGTTGTATAAATTTTAACACATTATACTTTTTATTAAATAGAATATATTTGCATCCATTAAATTTGAAATATAAAAATATAAATGGCTTCCAAAATGAAGAAAACAAAGGCATTTTAAAAACAAAAGCGTTATTACTTTAAAAAAAAAAAAAGTCCATTTTCAGAACTTTTCAAAGTGAAACAACACAGGCAAAATGTTAAGAACATATTAAAATAAGAGAATATAACTTTTCTATTATAAAAGATAAAATATAAAGCTATTAAAAATTGTTACAAAGAGGAATCAACCTCAACTTTTGCCGCGATCGCAATCGTATGTTTTAGGGCTAAAAAAAAGAAAAAAAATCCAAATAAATGGTCCCGTGATGAAACAAAAACTATTTTTATGCCATTAAATATGGTGATTTTAAAGTCAGCAATGTTTTGCATGACCGATTAAAAAAAAAAAACGAAATCTAGACCTAGAAGAATATGTGGGAAAATGAAATGGAAGAAAAACACTAACTTTATTTGAATGGTGCAATGCTTGAAGAATGCTTTGAAGTAACAAGGGGTTAGAGCCATTTTTCCAAGTAAACAATGTATTATATAATGTGATAATGATGTTTTAAAATCATTTTATATCTTTGAATATATATTTAATAAAACTTTGCCTAGGATTTGTCTTGATTTTTAAATTAGACATAGAGGTACATGTATGTTAATGATAAGAAGAACCTATCATCTAATGATTTCTATTATTATTCAGTATTAATGTAAGTAAATTGGTCAAATAAGGGAATTAACACAAAGTGACCACTATTAAGAGGAAGCCTCTTCTTGTGTGTATGGCTGTCCTTTAATTATATGGTCTAAAAATTTTGAAAAGTAAAAAAAAAATAGCCAAACCGTGGCTATAGTGAACCGTGGCTATAGTGAACCAAAAGCTCTGTCCCATTGGGGTTCACTATAGAGGGGTTTTACTGTATATGTTGGGGGGAGAACATACATGAGAGGAAACTTTCGCTAGAGGACACCTCCCTACAAAGGACAAGTTTCCATGAAAAAAATTACCCTTTTTACCAATTAGCTGCACTCTCCAGTAAAAGGACACTTCTCTCTAAAGGATACTTTGGCAAAGGTATTGAGACAGAGGGGTTCTCTCTATCTCTACTGTATACTAATTTCAAAAGGTGTCATATTCTCTAGATGTCTCCTCTAACAAACTCATTCTCTCTCCACCCACTGCCATGGCCAACTAAATCACAGCTTCTGCCACCATTCTAACCTGATCTGACTGCACTGCTTGCCTGCCTCTAACTTGCACCTGCCTCTGCTGCTGCTGTTCTCAGGGCTCCTTTGCAAAGTACTATCTTTATGGCATTGGAAAACCTTCTCCTCCAGATCCTATTAAGGTGATTGTACCTTTTCTTGCCTGCTGGTAGTATCTGTGTGGTGTCTGTGTAGTGTATGTGTAGTGTCTGTGTATGTGTATTTCCTGGACTTACACCTGACTACTGTGTATTGAAGTGTTACTTAGGGGAATAATTGAAGAAAAAGACTTCTAGAATAAATATTGGTATAAATACACTCAACATGGACAAAACGTAAGGAAGTTGTACCTTTTAGCATGTATATTGGGATTCAGACAATAACTCTGAAAGATACACTCATGGACAAAACTTAAGGAAGTTGTACCTTTTAGCATATATATCGGGTTTCAAAAAATAACTCTGAAAGATATTTGATGCACAGTGACCTTTATTGAAGACACACGAGATAACCAAGTGTGAACAAAATTGTCACTTTCTCCTTCAAAAAAAGAAAAAATTGAGGACTGTGGCAACATTAAAGACTTTCCACTTCCTTAAGTTTTGTCCATGAGTGTATTTCCCTTTAAACTTGAAGTTAATACTAGAACATATGTGAAGAAGATATCAGAACAGGTGATATCTCTATTTAACTTTTTTCCAAATATAAAAATAATACTTTAAAAAATGCTTTAGAGAAATTAGCTGAAGCTTAACGTTTTCAAGTCATCAGTTCCACATTTACATCCACCATTAGCAGTGTATCCTGCCAGAGGACAATTTTAAGGTTAAACTAGGAACAACTGAAGTGCATAAATTCATATGTAAATATATAAAATACCATGTAGTGAACAATCAAGATAGCTAACTATATACACTCATGGACAAAACTTAAGGAAGTTGTACCTTTTAGCATGTATATCGGGATTCAGACAATAACTCTGAAATATATTACAGTGACCTTTATTGGAAACATGCGAGATAACCAAGTATGAACAAAATTGCCTCTGTTTCCTTAAAAAAAATAGACAACCGGGGATTCCAAAGACTTAATCTATGTACACAGGCCATAATACTCATGGTAGATAGTTTGGGATTTCTTTTACACTGTAAGTGCACAACATGTCTACACATGTATACAAGCAATTAGTACAGTAGTTTAGTACAATAGCCTAGTTTGTTTACCTGCATGCACTAGTGGGGTTGGCCTTGTGCATGAATCAGAAGGTCATTGAACCATTTTTCTTAAAGTAATGAATGGTTCGGTTCAATTTGGATTAGAATTAGAAACACAAGGTAATAAGACCAAATCCAAATGAATAAATAGTACAGTAGAGTCTCTAATGAGCGACTCATCCCATGAGCAACCATCTCTCATGAGTAACCACCTTGTAAGGCACGAACGAATTTCCCCTGTTTTACTACTTCTTACTGTATATGATATTTCTGCAACAACATTGTTACCACACTAGCTATTTATTTATTTGGATTTGGTCTTATTACATTGTGTTTTTAAGTGTTGAATGTGGGATTTGATCCCAGGTTTTGGTTGTTAGAAGTTGACAGAGTGGATTATTCCATCACCAACCCCCCTTTAAAGACAATGGCATGTTAGAAGTAGAGATCCATGACTTACCTAACCTAACACTAGCTGTTGTTGTATTCCAGGCCTACCCTCCGTTCTATAACTCCATCAACTCTGCAGCTCCTCCTATCACTCAGATACAGGTGAGTAGTTCCTATAACCACAACTACAGTCAAGCCTCTCTATAACTGGAGACCAAGATTTTATCTTGTTATATATCCTTATATCTATAAAAATGAAATCCAAAATCGATGTTTGTTATCGCGTTGAGCAAAATCTACAGAATCAATCATTATGAAATTTCGCATGTAGGTAGCTGAATATTTCGTTTAACATATAGGCTTTTCAAAAAACTAAAAGGTTAATGTGCTTTTTTTTTAAAATGTAAAACCAAAAAGCGTTAGTTCCAGCATTTTACGGCTTGGCACCGCACTGGTCGCGACGATAAATGAATTTGATTGGTTAATAATTTTACACGTAGTTTGTTTACATATGAATGTTTTTAAAAGGTAAGATTATCCAATCGCCATGAAACTTTAGGAAGTTATTTACTATACTACTGGGAAGGTTTCTGATTTGAATTTGATTTGAAATAAATATTCATTGCAATTCTATTTGCAAATTTTCTACTTTCACTCGCAAGCAGCGCCTCTAGAAGCATCTGTTGAAATTACATTAATAAATTGTAAAAATGCCAAAATGTGTTCCAAGTATAATAAATTTAATATTTAATTTGAGAATTTAGTAATATAATATTCCAGTGACATTGTAAAAAAAAACTTGGCATTTCAATATTAATATATATTTAGAGAAAATATCTTATTTAAAATTTAATAAATTTTTTCAAAAAAATTATGTGTTTCAAAAATATATTTAAACGCATAGTCGAACCTCTTTAATTCAACACCCCAAGGGATCGGAGCTTTCGGTTGAATTAAAGGAAGTGTTGAATTAAGGTTAGATGATTAGCTTAAAAATAGCTTTGTAATATAAATTAATGATATTAATTGAAACCATTGTGTGTTTTTATTTTATTTTCATGATTAACTTTTAGTATCAGTGACAAAATGGCATTAATACATATTTTAGAAACATAAATAATTGTAACAAATAAATTTACTGCCAATGTGTTTTTTTTTCAGTAATATAATCAAATATTAACTCTACAGACATTAAAATATTAAATATAATATATTAAATAATATTTTATTCTAATTGAAAAATATAGCAGTTGAAAGGAAATAAATATGGTAAATAAAAATAAAATTTTAAAACATTATTTTAAAATAATCATGAAGATCTTTTAAAAAATTCCTTTATAGATGTCTGAAATCCTATTCAGGATGTATTCCAAATGGTCATTTTGAAAAAAAACATGCATGCCTTTCTTCCTCTGAAAGGTCTTTTAATAAATAAATTTTAATGTATTAAAGTCATCCACTGCTGCTGCAGGTGTTATTGATTTTGTGTTTAAATCTTTTATAATAACACAGAAATGGAATATTGAAATAAAATGTTATCATAATCATTGTGGCTACATTTTATAAAGATTTATTTGTTTAAAAGGAAATTATTTGTAAATTTTAAAATAACTAAAATATTTTAATGCTCAAATTTAAAAATAAAATATTATTGTTAATTAGCACACGAAGTCTAAATCCCAGTGTAAAAAAAAACAACAACAAAAAAATAATAACACTCGCGACATTGCGCAACGGCACTGCAAAGTAAAGTTTTTCTTTTGATTATATTTACTTTGTTTAAAATGTATATCATAGATGGTTTATCGCCCAACAAGCTTGTAAGACATCCGTGGCTCACCTGAAGCACGCGACCTGCTGCGTGCTTCATAACAAAATACCTCGTAAAAGATGGACGATTGGTCCATCAAAATATTGGATTAATAATCTTATTACAATCCATATTTCTCTATATTCAGAAATATATATATATAGATGGAAAATTTGCCGGGAGGAAATTAATCCATAGAAGCATAGGGCGCCTCTCCCGTCAAAATAAACGTCAAAAAATGATGCAATCTATGCTTCTATGGATTAATTTACTCCCGGAAAATTTTCCATCTATATTTTAGCCATAGATTTGGCCAGCCACCTTGCCAGCAAAACACCTCTTTGGTAGATTGTGAAGATTCCATTAGATACCGTGTGGATCTCATGGAATAAAGTCCGCCCTAGACTGACGAGGGCCATAAGCCCGAAACCATAGTCTCTAGGTGGACGCTTTTCAGTTTGCCAAAACTGGTGTTGTGGCTTTGTCACTGACCCGAGGCCGCTAGTTGCGGCGACGGTCAATAGATGGTGTCAGTTTTTGACGTTTATTTTGACGGGAGAGGCGTCCTATGCTTAAATATATATATACTAGCGGATGTGCTTTGCCGGGGTTTTATCTGAGTGAAAGTTTGCCTAACAAATATTATTGAAAATAATATTCCGGAACACAAAGAATATTTTGATAATAATTATAATAATATTCGTTACATTATATATTCATATAATATATAAAATATATTTTTCAAGCAAACATATCCACTCTCTCTACTGAATAGATTTTCAAAAAGATATATACAGTAAAACCCCTCTATAGTGAACCCCAATGGGACAGAGCTTTTGGTTCACTATAGCCACGGTTCACTATAGCCACGGTTTGGCCATTTTTTAAAACTTTTCTAAATTTTTAGACCGTATAATTAAAAAACAGCCATACAAAATGATCACTTTGTTTTAATTCCCTAAATTGACCTATTTCTTTACAGTAATGCTGAATATCAAAAGAAGTCATTTGTTAATAGGTTCTTCTTATCATTAGCATACGTGTTTATATAAAAACCTATGTATTATTTTAAATTATGCCAAATCCCCTAGGCAAAACATTATTAATTATATATTTGAAATGTATAAGAGTATTTTAGAACATCTTTCTCAAATAATATAATACTAAATTTATTTGAAAAAATGCCTCTAATACCTTGTTGTTTGAAAGTGAAAAGTAAATTTAGAAAATCAGAATTGTCTTAAAATATCCTTATTTCCATCAAAGGAATAAAGCTCTGTTTACTCTGAATCAATTGAAGATGAATCAAAAGTATCCAATTCAGAAAAATTGGACGTAAAACATGTTGATACGATAGCGTGATCAGTAAAATTGCAAATAAAAAGCGCCAATTTGCAAACACAAAATCAGTAGGGAAACGGCCGGCCAGGGGGAATATCCGCGAACCCTGAATGAGTCATATACCTAACAAGAATTCCATTCTAAAAATAGAACTGTAGTGGTAGTTTTTGAGAATTTATAAGTCGATTTATTTGTTGCCCATGTGACACGGGTTGGGGGAACTGCTTTTTTTTTTTCTTCTTCCAATTCCAGTTTCCACATATTCTTCTGAAGTGTATATTAAATTTTGTTTTTAACCTGTTATTCAAACCATTTCTGGCTTTAAAGTTATTTGGAATTATTTTTTAGCCTAGGTTAAACTTGATATAGAACGCTTCCAAAAAGGCATGCTGCCACTGTTTTTTTTTTAGAACGCCATTCTTTGTTTCTTTTCTTTATTTTGGAAGCCATTTGTATTTTTCTTCTATTTCAAAATTGTCGAATGCAAAGATATTCTATTAAATAAAAGTATGATGTGTAAAAATTTATACAACATACAGCAAAAATAGAATGGAAATGAAAACAAATAATGCCGCCAAATTTTGTTTTGAAATTGCGATCCGTGAGCTGAAACATGCTCAAAATTTTGTTTTAATTTTTTTTTTAAACACAATTTGAAGTTCGTTATAAGCCTAGTATTTTTAATATATTTTATCATTTTGGGACCGAAAATAGGTTCGTTATAGGGGTAGTTCATTATTTTAAAAATCGCAAAGTTCGTTATAACGATGGTATTTTCAATAGAATGGAATCGGGAATCGCTGTGGGTTCATTATAAGGGAAGGTTCGCTATATCCAAGGTTCGTATTAGCGGGGTTTTACTGTATATATAAAAATATCTAGAGATATACTACATGATCTTAGCCAAAAGGCAGAGAAACGATATTTTATATATTTTATATATAGAGATGACCTGGTTTGTGTGTATTCTGCTCGAGTGAATGTTTCGCTGGTAGAATTTTGGTAGAATATATATATATACAGTAAAACCCCTCTATAGTGAACCCCAATGGGACAGAGCTTTTGGTTCACTATAGCCACGGTTTGGCCATTTTTTTTTACTTTTCAAAATTTTTAGACCGTATAATTAAAGGACAGCCACACACTGGAAGAGGCTGCCTCTTAATAGTGGTCACTTTGTTTTAATCCCCTTAATTGACCAATTTACTTATATTAATACTAAATAATAATAGAAATCATTAGTTGATAGGTTCTTCTTGTCATTAGCATACATGTACCTCTATGTCTAATTTAAAAATCAAGACAAATCCTAGGCAAAGTTTTATTAAATATATATTCAAAGATATAAAATGATTTTAAAACTTCATTATCACATTATATAATATTGTTTACTTGGAAAAATGGCTCTAACACCTTGTTGCTTCAAAGCATTCTTCAAGCATTGCACCATTCAAATAAAGTTAGTGTTTTACTTCCATTTCATTTTTCCACATATTCTTCTAGGTCTAGATTTCGTTTTTTTAACCTGTTATGCAAAACATTGCTGACTTTAAAATCACCATAGTTAATGGCATAAAAATAAGTTTTGTTTCATCACGGGACCGTTTATTTGGACTTTTTTTTTAAGTTCTAAAACGTACGATCGCGATCGCGGCAAAAGTTGAGGTTGATTCCTCTTTGTAACAATTTTTAATGGCTTTATATTTTATCTTTTATAATATAAAATTTATATTCTCTTATTTTAATATGTTCTTAACATTTTGCCTGTGTTGTTTCACTTTAAAAGTTCTGAAAATGGCCTTTTTTTTTAAGAAATAACGCTTTTGTTTTTAAAATGCCTTTGTTTTCTTCATTTTGGAAGTCATTTGCATTTTTTATATTTCAAATTTAATGGATGCAAATATATTCTATTTAATAAAAAGTAATTTGTGTTAAAATTTATACAACATACAGCAAAAATAAAGTGCAAAAATCAAAACAAACAATGCCGCTAAATTTATTGTTTTGAAATCGCGATCCGCGAGCTGAAATATGCTCAAAATTTTGTTGTTTTAATTTTTTTTTTAAATTACAATTCTAAGTTCGTTATAAGCATAGTATTTTAAATAGATTTTATTATTTTGGGACCGAAAATAGGTTCGTTATAGGGGTAGTTCGTTTTTCTAAAAATCGCAAAGTTCTTTATAACGATGGTATTTTTAATGGAATGGAATTGGGAATCGGCGTGGGTTCGTTATAAGGGAAGGTTCGTTATATCCAGGGTTCGTATTAGCGGGGTTTTACTGTATATGAAAAATGATAGAAAAATAAAAAGGTCAGGTGTTGATATTAAAATAAAAAATTGCATATCCTGACCAGGAGCAACATGTGCTTTACATGTTGATATTTGGCCAACCCATATTCTTGATAAATCAAGAAAAGCCATCCACGAATGCGTTTCGCGCTTTTGGCGCTCGTCAGTGTGGCCAATACGCAAATTTGGCCTTAAATACCCATTTCTTGGTTTCTCAAGAAGCCTCTGGGACCAAAATTCTTTTTGGTCACAGTGGTACAGCCTACTTCACGCTGATGAGCGCCAAAAGCACGAAACACGTTCATGGATGGCTTTTCTTGATTTATCAAGAAATTGGGTTGGCCAAATATCAAGGAACAGGCTAAATCAATGTTTAGTTGACTTCTGTTCCACCATATGGCGCTCTGCCTTCTGTAAAGCACATGTTGCTCCTGGTCAGGATAAACCATTTTTTATTTTAATATATATATGATAATGTTACATGATAATGCACAATTTGGATTATAGATTATAAACACAAGGTAATAAGACCGAATCCAAATAAATAAATAGTGTGTGATGTTTCGGTAACAGCATTGTTACCATCTTCAGACAAAAGTACTGAATGAGAAATTTTACCACAGCATGTTTTAAATAGTTACTGTTATCAAGTGTGTCTTCTTATCTGCTATCTTGTTTAACACACTTAATAACAGTAACTATTTAAAACATGCTGTGGTAAAATTTCTCATTCATTACGTTTGTCTGAAAATGGTAACAACTCTGTTACCGTCACCCACTATTTATTTATTTGGATTTGGTCTTATTACCTTGTGTTTATAATGTTAGGCGCTATGTATTGCATTTCAATAACTAAGGCTCTCTTATTATATTTGTAGGTTTTCTTACATATTAGATTGGTTTTTGGGTTTGTAAGTTGTGTTTAAATTATTCTGCGGCATATTTCAAAATCAAATAAGACTCTTCTTCCTGTCCTTACTGCAATATAAAATTATTGGGAGGGCATGGCTCATCAGTGGTGAACCCTCTCAGCAGTTTTGTCAGTTTTATCTACCCTACTGCTCTAATATTGCATGTGCAGGTATCTAATATTGTATTGGACTGTTCTCTGCCTATAAAACTAGCACTTAATTCTACCTTGTGTACGTGGTTAGCTTTTCTTTATATCAAGAAACGGCATTTGGCCAATTCTGGAATAATTTAAAATCAACGATTAGTTGATATTTACTCAAATAGATGGCGCAAGCCATCAGCAACTCTTTGTTGCACGATCAGGAAATGCCCCTTTTCTCAATTTATCCACCTGATCCAAGTACAAAATCAATTTTTTATTATTTTTCACTTAATTCTATGTTGGTGTGATTCAGGGTAACATAAGCAACTCCTACGTTGGAAGCCCCACAGCCAATAGACACAACCAGGTACCTTTGCTATCATTTACATATTTACTCAGTGAGTCAATTTGCATGATCCTGGTGTTTGCTTATGAATAACATAAAGAAAGCTCCATCACTTCCAATGGTCACCATCTCACATTCCTGGAAAGGAAAAAGCTAAGGCACTCTAGCTGCCAAATTAGGGATCTCAAAAGAAGATGCAGAAACGAGCACCACTAAACTTGGTGATACACACAGACTACCAGTTCAGAGTAAACCTTGGGAAGTACACCATTGGTAACAAGCTGGGATAACTTTTCAGTTATAATCTCCCATACAGTGATTATATACACCAGTATTACAAGGTTTTGAGAACTCAAGGTTATAAGACCAAATCCAAATAAATAGATAGTGTGTGATGCTTCGGTAACAGCGTTGTTACCATCTTCAGACAAAAGTACTGAAAGGTTTTGAAAAATAAACTAATTTTCACGTTGTGTTTATATTTTTGTATATATCAAATATTTTGGAATAACCCTCTCGTAGGTGACTTTTAGGGGTGCTTATCTCCTTAAACCATGTCTACAAGTCCATTCTTCTCTAGCTTTGAGAAGAGTAGAATTTATGTGGAGTAATTCGGTCTATTTCCTGTTGATAGGAACATCTGAGGAACACAAAGTAGGAATACAACTTTCCATGTTAACATTTAGCTGGGCTTAGTAGGACAGCCTTCATGCCTAGGGTACAAGGAGTACAAGACTCCAAACATACTGTGTTGCCCAGGGTCGCCTCCCCACTACACTGAGACAGTTAACAGGACTTGGGGAGGAACTTTTAAATAGCAGTATATAAAAACTAGAGTATAGCTCTAGTTTTTAAAACGAAGTTTAGCTGAAGGTCAATCATTGAATACTTATTACAGATTCTTTCTATATTCAAATTAATATCCTATTGAGATGTTGATATTAGGAAAAATTGGAGGAAGAAGGAAGAGAAGAAAACCTGCAATGAGCTGGCTAGAAAGGGTCAAGAAAGCTACCAGATGGTCACTAAATGAGCTGTGAGTGATGTCCAATAACAGATCAAATTGGAGGATTTTTGTCTTTATAGTCACCAAAATTCTAACTCAACTTGAAGGATACTAACAAAAAATTAGCCATACAAGGCATGTAAACTATTAATGTCACACACTATTTATTACCTAGTAGTTCTAATTTATAATCCAAATTGTACTATAATAAATTAGAACTACTAGGTAATAAATAGTGTGTGACATTGATAATGCCATAAATATTGATGAGACAAAGGCGGGGATGTGATGCTCAGGTGGTTTATTTGGTGCAGTGCTGGACTCGTGGTCCGGTCCAGGAAGGTCATGATGTTCGGGGTCTCGCCGGGCCTGTTGTAGGAGGGGATGGAACTGTAGCTAAGGCAGGACGTGTTAAACAATTTTGTCACAGTGTATTCCGATCGAGAGACTCAAGATAACTGCATGTTGTATTCAAAGCATTGCCGCTAAATGATGGTCAATGGTCAAATACAATTTAACCCCGTCCTCTCTGTGGTGCCGTTTCTCTGATAAGTAATTAATAAAAATTTAAAAAAATAAAATAATTTGTACTGCTCCCATGTATCATCGTCGGCTACTTGTTGACACACAACAATATCTATAATAAATAATATCTATAATATCTATATATATTTTTTTCTCATTTATTCTTTTGTCTGATGGTGGTAACAATGCTGTTACCGAAATGTCATACTCTATTAATTTATTTGGATTAGGTCTTATTTTCTTGTATCTACTGTATCTAAGAGAATTCTAGTAAAATATTTCCCACCATCACAAACATGCACCATATAAACTGTATTTCAGATACATTCTCAGCCATGCTGTCTATGTGTCTCAGGTCAACTCCACTTCAGGATATGGAAGCCCCTCACGTCCCAATTCTTCCGTGGTAAATTTGGTGTTTTGAATCCTTTTTTTTTTAATATAAGCTTTTTTTTTCAACTTGCTTCACATGTCTCTTCTAATCTTTTGACACTAATTTAAATCATTTGCACTGCATCAATATAGCTGGAATTTTGCAGGTACATGTAAATATGTTGCTACATTTTATAGAAGAGAAAATTAAAATTGATTTAATATTTACAAGGAAAATTGGGGAAGAAACTTTTAAAATGTCATCAGCATGTGTTCTTAATATATTTTTAGTGTTTTTATCATATTTTTTTATCTATTGATAGCATGACTAAAGTCATAATGACTAGTTACAAGAAAAAAAGACCTAATCCAAATAAATTAATTTTTACCATCATCAAAGAAAATAATAAATAAGAAAAAATATCACAGCATGTTTTTAAATGTGCTGTGTTCTTAATCTTAAACATGCTGTGGTATTTTTCCTCATTCAATACTTTTGTCTAATGATGGTAACAATGCTGTTACCATTAACTCATGGAATTCGTGTAATCTTTACACAAGGGGATAAGAAACAACAACAATGCTGTTACCTAAACGTCACACATTATTAATTTATTTGGATTTGGTCTTATTTTCTTGTAGCTATAATCTATAATCCAAATTGTGCTTTATCACGTTGTAATACTTAAACAACAGGGATAGTCAAGTTAATTAAAATAGAACCATGAATTTTACAATATGCAGTAGAACTTCCATGAGAGGACACTCATGCTAGAGGACACCTCTCTATAAAAGAGTTTTCATTTGAAAAATAACCATTTTTACTATTTAGCAACTCTCTGGTAAGAGGACACCTCTCCCTAAAGAACAGTTTGGCTCTGTAATTAGGTGTCCTTTACAAGGAGGGTCTACTGTTTTTTTTTTTTTTGCTTATCCCTAGTACATGTGGTACAGGCCATGAAAATCATGGTGGGTAGTTAGCGACTGCTTTTTACTGTAAGCGCACCACATGTCTACACATGTGAAAGCAGTTCAACTTTGCACTTACAAATGTGCCAGAGCCCCGTTTGGTTACTTGCACTCGCTGGTGGGGTTGGACTTTTGCAAGAATCGGGGAGCCATTGGGCCATTTTTTTTTTTTTTTTAACAGAAAAAAGTGCCAAATGCGGGAATCGAACCCGGGTCGTAGTGTTTGAAAACCAAATGGTTTAACCAGCCTTCCACCTACCCCTCATTTACTGTATATGAAGAGAAATAATTAGAATTTAAAGATGAAGTGTTCATATTGAGAAAGCTTGAATTGCCTCCTAGTAAGTAATCTATTGTTTGACATTTCTGCCTTACAAGGAATTATGTGAATTGTCTACATTCATCACTTGATACTTGCTGCTGAAATTGTCCCCAGGGAGTCCAGATTACTGCGAGTCTACTATTGGGTTAACTGTTGTAGGGCCAAACTATGCACCATCTTTATATAAAAATACAAAATAATTGCGGTCCCTCCTGGACCCTTGGAATATTCGACCAAATTCTGGTTCGTCTCCAAGGTGACTAACGTGGCAACGGCACCCATTTTCCAATGAAGAGCAAAACCGATATCTCCAGCAATGCTACCGCGTCCGGGGTAACCGCCGCGTCAAGAGCTGCAGCCCGGGCTCCTGATGAGAAATCTACTACGAGGACACAATTGAATCTACTACAGCTCAATATAAATGGCACCCAGAGGAAAACTGAAGAGCTAACTTGTCTTCTCTGTGACAACAATGTGCATATTGCTTGCCTCCAGGAGACAAAATTGAATCACAATCTGAGATTCAAAATCAAAGGTTATACCACACTACGAAAAGACAGACAGGGAAAATTTGGAGGAGGACTTGCCGTTTTGATTAAAACACCAGAAATCAAATTTAAGGAAATCGCCTATAATCAGAGTAAGCCTACAGAAAGCACGACAGAAGCTCAGGCAATAGAAATCTACCTCCCAGAAAAAACAATAACAATCATAAATGTTTATCACCCCGATAACACTAGCATCAATACAGGCCTGATAGAGACATTAAGTGAAGCGTCTTCGGATATCACAATCATACTTGGCGACTTTAACGCTAAAAGTCCAACTTGGGGATCACCTGTCCAGGATAACAAAGGTCAGCAGGTTGAGGACATGCTAACCGACCTCGACCTTACACCGTTAAATAATGGAGAGAACACCTATCTATCCAAGTCTACAGGCACAGAATCCGCAATGGACATCACAGCAATAAATTACAACATCGCACCCACAACACAATGGAAAATCCTGAAAAGTGCAATCAGTGACCACAGACCAATTTTAACAACCCTAAACTTCAAAATTGAGAATGTCCAACAAAATAAAAGAACATGGAACTTTAGGAAAACTGACTGGAAAAAATTCACAGAAAAGCTCGAAGAACTGTGCAACGAAGAATCAAATTACAGAACGCTTGACAAAAACTTGGAAAAATTCTCTTCGAACATATCCAAAGCTGCAAAAGCATCGATACCTAGAGGCAGACGTAAAGACCTGTGGATACCTTTCTGGAAAGACCACAACATCGAGGCAATGATTGCAGAGATAGACAATATCAATGAACTTCTCAAAACAAATAAACAGAAGAAAACAGAAAGAAACTCATTGAAATTAGTCACAAAATATAATAAGAAATTTGGATATGCAAACAAGAAAAATGGGCAGAATTCTGCGAAGAAATGGATCAAAGAAAGGACAGCCAACACTGGAATATAATTAGAGTGTTAGAAAACAATCAAAACCAACACCAATCCTCCAATACTCTAACCGATATGAATAGAATAGCGAGAACGAACAAACAGCTAAATAATTAATAAAATAAAATAATTGCTAAATATCTTTCAAGCACTTCTAGACTCAACTACACAAATGAAGACAAGACTCTAAAAAATAATATAAACAAGTTAGTTAAACAAGCAAGAAATTACCATCAACAAGATATTTTTTCGAGAGACTTCACACTGAATGAGCTAAACTCATCAATAGAAAAGTTAGATCCCAAGAGGTCACCAGGAGATGATCTAATATTTGGTCAAATGATTAAACACTTTGGAGACAAAGCTAAAAATCAACTCCTACGAATACTGACATTTCATGGCAAACTGGTAAACTACCAAAGAATTGGAAGATATCAATTATAGTGCCAATACTGAAACCAAAGATGCCAAGGAATGCAAGAACTATCGGCCAATTGCTCTCACCAGCATACTTTGTAAAATAACAGAATGAATCATCCACTCTAGGCTCATAGTCTGGCTCACTAACAATAATAAAATAAACTTCTACCAAACTGCCTATAGATCCAGACATTGTACAACTGATCAACTGTTCTACTTCTGCCAATCAATAATAGATTCTTTCCAGGAAAAACCAACAAAGAAGACAACGGCCGTATTCCTGGATATGACCTCAGCTTTTGATCGAGTGTGGAGGGAGAAATAACTTGAAAGGCTGCACAACATCGGAGTAAGAGGAAAAGCCTTAATCTGGATTGCAGACTTCTTAAGGGGAAGAAGGATAAAGGTTCGGGTTAATGGAGCATTTTCCAAGGACAGAAGAACATGGGCTGGTGTACCTCAGGGATCTGTGCTCAGTCCTCTACTCTTCCTGCTATATATTAACGACATCCATCCTTACCTCACTGAAAGGTTGCCTGTTATGCAGATGATATAGCCATATGGCACACAAGTAGCAGTATAGAAAAATCAGAAAAAATACTGAAAAAAACAATGGTTGCCTGTAAAGTCGGTTTTACGGGCGAAGATTTTACGTGACAACGGTAGAATATTTATTGATATGAATATAATTAAATTGCACAATAGGAACAAGGAATTGAATGAAAATAAGAATTGCACAAATTTTAACTATAGAAATATATTTTGTTTACTAAAACATTGTACATGTAAACTTAAACTTAACTAATTCCTATTTGAGTGATTTTGTTGAGGATAGGACGATGATAGGAGAAATATGAAATGAAAGGAAGTGTTTCTGCTGTAATGTGTCTTGCGAAAGTCAAGTCGATAGTTGTTCCTTTTAACGTAGTTGACTTAGAAACGTTTGATACGCAATCAAGATTATACGTATTTTTCATGAATTTAAGAAACGAGTTGTCAGGCTTTACGTTTTTGTTAAAATCACCACACAGAAGAATCGGTATACTAGAATCAACTTGCACGAACGGTGGCACGTACTGGCTGTTGTGAATGTACGGACCGAGTCCTTGCCATAGTAACATTCCAATATCCTGCATACTAGCTCCTGGATGAATATATACAGCACCGAGTATAAACTTGAAGCTAGTATTAGCGGCGAAGCAAGTAACTTCAGTCATGCACATGTCACCCTTGGTTTTAATGACACGAGTTACGTCTGTAATCGCAACTTGGAACACTTCCGCCGTAGATGTCGATGATAATTTACGATAGATCGCCACTCCACCAGCCGCGTTGGTATTTGAAAATCAAAACACTTATTCAGATCGAAGGTTCAAATTTTTGCTAAATAAATTTGAAATTAAATAAAATTTGTAATTGTAAATGATGAAGTTGAAAATTAAAACATTTACCTAAATTAGATGTTAAAATTCTTGCTCAACACAGTTTAAATAAAGTTTTCTTATATCTGCCACTTTTTCTTAATATTTGTAATTTTAAAGAATCAATTCGAAAATCAAAACATTTATTCAGATCGAAGGTTCAAATTTTTGCTAAATAAATTTGAAACTATTTAAAATTTGTAAAATAATAATTAATTAATTAATTAATTTTAAACTAATAATTTACTTAACACTATCAACATTTATCAATAGTATGACATAACCTATAAACTCAGTTTCTCAACTTTTGTGTCAATCTAACAATTAATCAATCAATCATAGTTTACGATAATGAAATATCAGTGTACAATTATTTACCTTTATTGTTGTAGTTGTTGTAAATGACGAATCTAAGCACTCCACATTTTCACTACAGACACAGCTGACGATACTTTAACCACACGTGTGAACTTGTATTATGACGCTTTCTTGTTTTTCCAACGGCAAGAACGTTCGAGAAAGACAGAGACAAGCATGCGCCGATTCAATGCGCCTAATTCTCTAGCGCTGCGCGCGCAGCTGCGCGCGCAGCACTCTCGTTCGATGACTCATCGTAACGTTACCGGGCGTTACACTTTTTCATAAGTGACTCCCAGCCGCAACCTAATTTAAGACGTTGTCACGTCAAAATCAATGAGAGGACTGGAGAAGTGGGCAATGGAACTCAAAATGACCATAAACCCAATAAAAACAAACCTATGCGTCTTCTCCACTGACAGAAAAAACAGGCATAAATTTAATCCTAAAATAAGCATAAACAACCAAATAATTGATAAAATTAGAAATCCAAAATACCTAGGTGTGATACTTGATGAGGAATTGCGATTTACAGAACACATAATTAGCACCTCAAATAGAGCTACCAGAAAACTAAATATTCTGAGAAGGTTATGTGGAACAAATTGGGGAGCAAAACCCAAAACCCTCAGAACAACATATACCACCTTAATAAGGCCAATAATGGAATATGCAACACCTGTCTGGGCTCCCTCAAGCTCATCACTAAAAGGAAGACTAGACAGTGTTCAAGCAAAAGCGGCCAAAATAATAACTGGTGCTGTTCTTCCACCAGCAATGAGAAAATTCAAAGAGAATGTGGCCTAGACCTACTCGAAAGCAGAAGACAATTAAAAACAATAAAATTCACAAATAGCCTAAAAAGTAAAAAAAATCGAACACATATCCCATAGAACCTATTTAAACTGGACACAAAAAGAAAGACTTAAAAGATCTTCAACACTTCAGTATGACAACAATATTAGAAAAGGCATAAACATGAAACACAGTGACTTTCAAATTCAAGAAGAACCAACATTTCCTACCCCATTACCATCAAATATAATCATTAATCTCAACCTGAACGAACCCTGCAATAAAAAAAAAAGAGAACAAAATCATACTTAAAAAGAAAGGACTTGACACAATTGATTTATATGATCAGAGAAATTATTTATTAGCATATACAGATGGATCATCAGACCTTACCCTGAGTAATGGAGGGGCCGGAATTAACATAATACTCCAAGATGGAACACACATCAAAATCAAAGAAGGAGCAGGAAAGATTTCGTCAAACTTCACTTGTGAACTGACAGCTATCTGAAAGCCCTTGATGTATGCCTGAACCAACCATCCCTGCATCAAGCAGAAGGAATCATAATATACAGCGACTCCAGATCCGCTCTAGAAGCAATTCAGAAGGGCAATACTAGAATCACGCAGAAAATACACTCATTACTTACCCAACTGGAAACTTTGGAGAAGAACAGCATTCTACAATGGATTCCTGCCCATGTTAGGATCGAGGGTAATGAAATGGCAGATGAATTGGCAAAGGAAGCCAGAAAGCTGAGCCAAAGGAAAGAACAAATGTCAGTATTTGACGCTGATGCTTTGGCAAAATACAAGATAATCAAACAAAAAATAAAAAAAGATCAAATATGTGAAATAAACTCTGAGAGAAAACTGACAAAAACTATAACAAGACTTAGAACAAAACACTATAAAGGAATGACAATACATCCAGATGGCACAAGAACTTATAAAGCATGCAACAACTGTCCTGGTGTGGAACTAACACCTTCTCACATATTCTCATGCCCAGCAATGGCCGCAGCCTTGCAGAAAATTGACATAGACCCAGAGCAGCAGCTTTACACACCCAAGATAGTGGATATTGCTGCTGCTGTGATGGAGATGCATGGAGACATCTGAGACTCTTCTTTGGACATGACAACAACAAAATAATTTGCACAAAATTTTCTTTTTTCAAATAAAAGCCTTTCTCCTACTGCTCTTACTGCAATGAGAAAAATATTGGGAGGGCCTGGGTCATCAGTAGTGAACCTTTCCAGTAGATTTGTCAGTTTAATCTAACCAGACCACTCCAATATTGTATTGAGTTGTTTTGCTTATATATCTGACACTATAAAGAACTCTTGGTGAAGGTATTCAAGAAAACTATGACAATTTGTGGCTATCTTTTTTGACAACCATCATGACTAGGCGAAGTAGAATTGCATCTGCCTTTGTCATTAAGACTGGTAGCACTACTCAGTAACAGGCCGACTTAGCTCCAATGTGAAATGGCTGCCTCTGACATGAAGAATAGAGGCCATGTGCAGCCGCTCCTAAGATAGAGTACAGAATCTGCTCATCCTGTATCCCTGGATCAGGAACCCTTGCAGAGTACTATCAGCTGGCCCTGATGAGCCCAGGTTTTTTTTAGCAAGCTTGTTACTGCTTCCTCTTCTCCTTTTACATCTGAGGTTTGTTCTGGCAAGGCGGAGTTACATGTGTTTGTGAATATTAGGAATATATTACTTTGAGAGAGCATTGCTCTTCAGATAATACATCTGATAAGGCACACTTTGGATTATAGATTATAAACACAAGGTAATAAGACCAAATGCAAATAAATATATAGTGTGTGACATTTCGGTAACAGCGTTGTTACCATCTTCAGACAAAAGTACTGAATAAAAAAATCCATCTGTTTATAGTTTCCATCAAGGTTATCTAGAGGTCTGATCTGTTTTTAGGGCAACAGCCACTTCTATGGCAGCCCTGCTCGGCACCTTTCACTCCAGGTGACTCTTTCTCTTGCATGATTCTCCTCTCTCGCATGCTTGCTACCTCTTTACTACCTTGACACCTATGTATGTTGAACCAAAGAACCATCTTCCTTTCAAATTATCATCTTTAATTCAACTAACTATAATTTAACACCTACATCATTTAACAAAATTTTCAATCATTTCCCTTTCGAATTATCATCTTTAATTCAACTGACTATAATTCAACACCTACTCCATTTATCAATTTTCAATCATTTCCCTTTCAAATTTTCATCTTTAATTGCACTGACTGTAATTCAATTTTTTTTTTTTTTTAAATACCAATAGAACAACAGTATTTGATTTCCAGACTTAAGTCTGGTCATCTATGGACAATGACTTTCCAGAATGGTTGCAAGGTTTTTACCCACTATGTATTAAGTGCAATTCTCAACCTGCAAATCCAAAACACATTATTGACTGTATTGACTCATCCATTGATGAGCTCTACTCATCCCTGGCAGACACCATCAAAAGTCTCAAGCTTCACAAGCATGATACCCTAATATAATTGAGGGGAAAAAGGAGGGAGAAAAAGAATTACCAATCAACCTATTTAATTTAACCAGCTATAATTCAAGGTTCTCTTAGGTGTTGTCAACAAAATTTCTTGATAAAATGTCCACTGAGTGTTGTGATATCTTGCTCATCAGCTTAAACATAAAAATTTGGAATCCTTGGAGTATTGAATGAAAGAAGATGGACTGCAAATTTCAAAGTAATTCTCAAGTAATGATAAGGCACAATTTGGATTATATTTTATAAACACAAGGTAAGGAGATCAAATCAAAATACATAAATAGTGTGTGACTTTCGGTAACAACGTTGTTACCGAAACGTCACACACTATTTATTTTTTCGGATTTGGTCTCATTACCTTGTGTTTAATTCTCAAGTATTTCACCAAAATGTTTTCCTTTCCTCTGTACAAATGTACTGGTGAGTTTTGTAAGATGCAAGATCACTAAAATCTCTGAACCTTTAAATAGAAATATTTTTTGCAAGATAGGGGTAATAAATTTAGTGAATTGTGGCGCTTTCACCTCTGCTTTATTATCTATGTAGCTGGGACTATGTGTGGTGTTCAGGGCAACTCCAACAGCACCAACTACTACAACAACAGACCTCCTGCTTCCACTCCTGTACGTGTTGGGCAATTTTCTCCTTTTTAAATTTTGTTTTTCACTTATCTAAAGTACATGTGGTACATGACCTCTTTTAAAATCCTGAGTTCAACTGACTCGGTTGATGGACCTAAACCTGGGTCCATCTCCAGAAATATAGAGGAGCTGTGTCTATACTCATGTTAGAGTCGGCATCAAAGGCTTCCATGTTAGGAACGGCCTCAAAATACAAGCAAAGTCAAACTTTCACCAAAGTGTATCTGGATCATGGTGCCATGATCAACGAAAGCTGCACTCCTACACTCCATTCCATGAGATCAGGCTCGAGGAGCATGAACTCACAGAATTTGTGTAATCTTTACACAAGGGGATAAGAAAACAACATGTGGTACATGTCATAATAATCATAGAAGGTAGTAATTAGTGACTGCTTTTACTGTAAGTGCACCACATGTGTGCACATGTAAAAGAAAAAAACACATGTAGAACCCATATGGTTCTTCGTGACGACACCACTTACTCCACCGTGAATTACCTACCCTGGCTCCGTTGCTTCACCACTTTACTTGTACTTGTATCTCAGGTGCAGAGTCAACCACGGCCTAGGTAAGGACACAAACTTGTACTTGTATCTCAGGTACAGAGTCAACCACGGCCTAGGTAAGGATACAAGCTTGTACTTGTATCTCAGGTACAGAGTCAACCACGGCCTAGGTAAGGACACAAGCTTGTACTTGTATCTCATGTACAGAGTTCAACTCGTGTACAAGCCTACGCATCTCCTACTATTTACCACTGGATCATTTTTTTACAATAAACAAATTATTTTCAATAAAATAAATAATTATAATATTAAAAAAAAAAAGAAAATATGTAATTGCCAATTTATTTTCTTTTATAATTTTGAAAAAAATATTGTTTTACTTTTTTTTGTTATTTTTCATTTTTTTTTTTGGAGGGGGGGGAAGGGGGGGCTGGTTTTAGGGGAGAGGGACAACATTGGCCCCAGCACGCGGCGTGGGATCACCGAGGTTGGTGGGTCTGACCGGGGCTCCGGAGGTCGACGGGGCGGGAGACGGAGGCGGATTGCAACGGGGACAGGCGGCGAGGCGCCCGAGGAGGAAGGGGGACTGGCGACGAGCCGGACGGCCGTGGGAAGCGCCGCACCGCAAGCTTTCTCGAGGCCCACGGCTTCCGGCTGGTGTCTGCCGGGGGCTGCTCCTGCAGGCAAACACCATGATATATAGGACCGTGTTCTATAAGGAAATCTAGTAGGCCAAGGGTGGAAGACAAGATTTAAGTTTACTTACCCTGCAGCCGCCCAGACCCGTCGCTGGTGGTCTGTCCACTGGTTCTTCCTCCTGGGCCTCCTGATGGTGGTGGAGAGCTGATGGTGATATGCTTCCCCACCGTCTTGTCCTCCGTTGCATTGCTCCACCCCAGGGAGTCGAGGGGGGGCAAGGCGGGATGATAGCCACTCCCCGGGAATGGAGCAGGCGTCTTCCTCCTTCCGTCTCCAGGCCTGGATGGTGATGGTTTGGCTGCCTCCGCCGACTCCGTCAATTGAGCTCCTCGGCCAGACTGGGTCCTCGGGGAGCTATGTTGCTCCCCTCCACCGGGCCCCGGGGATAATCAACAACCCGGGGCACCTCTTCACCCCGATGACCCGTTCTTTGGGTGGATGTTTTGGGGGCCGCCGCGGCTGGGCTGGTGGTTCAAGCTTTCGATTTTTATGCACCCTCTCCCCGCAATTTCCCATTTCGTAATGATTTGTTTTTCTATTGTTGTAAAATAGTCTTTTTGTATCATCTCCATAAATGTCTAAACTTTTCTGTTTTCATAAAGAAACTTTATGTTTACTGAATACCTAGAGATTGAACGGTTTTTTACGACATCGACAGCTCATAAATTCCGACGATTGAAATCAAATTTTTGTCTGATACTGTAAGAAGTTGTTCTATACTATGTATGTTTTTGATGATCTACAAGATCGACTTCTTGAAGACATAAGATCGTGATAATTGCCATTTATCGATAAGATCATCGCCTGTCTTGATTACAATCTTGATAATTGCCATTTATCTACAAGATCGACTGTCCTAAGAACAAACTTGATATTTGCCATTTATCTACAAGATCGACTGTCTTAAGAACGAACTTAATAATTGCCATTTAGCTATAAGATCGACTGTCTTAAGACCGAACTTAATAATTGCCATTTAGCTATAAGATCGATTGTCTTAAGAACGAACTTGATAATTGCTATTTATCTATAACATTGACTTTCTTAAGAACGAACTTGATAATTGCTATTTATCTATAACATTGACCTTCTTAAGAACGAACTTGATAATTGCAATTTATCAACAAAATCGCATGTTTCAATAACGAACTTAATAATTGCCATTTATCTACAAGAAGGCCTTTCTTGAAGTCTTACGATCTTGGCAATTACCATTTATCGATATGATGCCTGCATCGAGTGCAATCATGATGATAGCAATTTATCGACAAGATCAGGAACTTAATTTGACTTGGGATTGATTAAATCAGAATTACTTCACTATCTCTTATCCAGTGGCTAGAATTCTGCCTGTTGATGATTCCAAGAAATCAAGGGTAGCTCTGAATATTTATATATACAGTGAAACCCCGCTAATACGAACCCTGGATATAACGAACCTTCCTCTATAACGAACCCACGCCGATTCCCAATTCCATTCCATTAAAAATACCATCGTTATAACGAACTTTGCGATTTTTAGAATAACGAACTACCCCTATAACGAACCTATTTTCGGTCCCAAAATAATAAAATCTATTTAAAATACTATGCTTATAACGAACTTAGAATTGTAATTAAAAAAAAAAAAAATTAAAACAACAAAATTTTAAGCATATTTCAGCTCGCGGATCGCGATTTCAAAACAATGAATTTAGCGGCATTGTTTGTTTTGATTTTTGCACTTATTTTCTACCCCATCCAGGTGTGCTCGTTCTTCCCCTGTGGAAAACCACCATTCGACCAAGACTGCCAATCAATCCAATCATATCCACCCAACCACACAACTCGCCAGGATTCGTCAGTGAGTCCACAGCAATCCCACAGTAAGTCAACACCCCAATTCGACCGAGAGTCAACACGATCCCACAGTGAGTTGACACGATTCGACATAGAGTCGACAGGATTCGACATATACAGTTAAACCTGTCTATAGCGCCCCCTCTTGGGACTCACCAAAATGGGGTGCTATAGAGAGGGGATGCTATAGACAGGTCACTTTTAATGTAAATTGCATCGTACTACGTATTTAAAATCGGGCGCTATAGACAGGTTTAACTGTATATATGAAGCACATGTGCTTCTGGTCAGGATATGCTTTCTTTATTTTAAATATATATATATATATTAATAATATATATAATCCCATCGGTAAAATTATAAATAAAAGACAATATGCTGAGAGAAGAGTTTTTGTTATATTACCGGTAATATATATTTTTTTTTTCAAGCTTTCGGGCTCAACAGCCCTTCGACGGGTATAACTACGCTACTGAGGTTTTTCGAATTTATCAATATACAGTAAAACTCCACTAATAGGAACCCCAGATATAGAGAACCTTCCCTTATAATGAACCTAAGGCGATTCTCGATTCCATTCCATTGAAAATACCATCGCTATAACGAACTTTGCGATTTTTATTATAACTAACTACCCCTATAACAAACCTATTTTCGGTCCCAAAATAATAAAATCTATTTAAAATACTATGCTAATAACGAACTTAGAATTGTAATTTGAAAAAAAATATAAAACAACAAAATTTTGAGTATGTTTCAGCTCGCGGATCGCGATTTCAAAACAATAAAATTAGCGGCATTATTTTTTTTTATTTTTGCACTTTATTTTTGCTGTATGTTGTATAAATTTTTACACATTATACTTTTTATTAAATAGAATATCTTTGCGAGCATCAAATTTGAAATAGAAAAAATGCAAATGGCTTCCAAAATTGCAAATGGCTTCCAAAATAAAGAAAATAAAGGCATTCCAAAAACAGAAACGTTATTACTTTAAAAAAAAGGCCATTTTCAAAACTTTTCAAAGTGAAACAACACAGGCAAAATTTCAGAACATGTTAAAATAAGAAAATATAACTTTTCTATTATAAGAGATAAAATAGAAGGCTATTAAAATTGTTTACAAAGAGGAATCAACCTCAACTTTTGCCGCGATCGTACGTGTTAGGGCTAAAAAAAAAAAAGTCAAATAAACGGGCCCGTGATGCGACAACATTTATTTTTTATGCCATGAACTATGTCGATTTTAAAGCCAGCAATGGTTTGCATGACAGGTTCAAAACAAATGGAATTCTAGACTTAAGAAGAATATGTGGGAACATGAAATAGAAGAAAAACACATTAACTTTGAAAGGTGCAATGCTTGAAGAGTCTTTGAAGCAACAAGGTATTCGCGAGCCTTTTTCCAAGTAAACATTGTATTATATAATGTGATAAAGATGTTCTAAAAATCATTTTATATCTTTGAATATATAATTAATAAAACTTTGACTAGCATTTGTCTTGATTTTGAAATTAGGCATAGAGGTACATGTATGATAATGATAAGAAGAACCTATCATCAAATAATTTCTTTCATTATTCAGTATTAATATAAGGAAATTGGTCAATTATGGGAATTAAAACAAAGTGATCACTATTAATCACTATTAAGAGGCAGCCTCTTCCAGTGTGTATGGCTGTCCTTTAATTATAAGGTCTAAAAATTTTGAAAAGTAAAAAAAAATAAGCCAAACCGTGGCTTTAGTGAACCGTGGCTATAGTGAACCAAAAGCTCTGTCCCATTGGGGTTCACTATAGAGGGGTTTTACTATACATAATACAATGAAGTAGGAAATATAAGATAGATATGCAAAAGCTTATTTAATAGTATAGTTTAAAAAAGGATTATTGGTTAATGGTAATGCTCTATTGAGGTTATGTGATTACAGTAAATAACAAATTGGGGAGCCGGAGATTATTATTTAGGTAGAAGGAATTATACTATGATATTTGTCGGGCAAATCTATGGATCTTTGAGTTTTTAGTGAGTAAAACTTCGAGTACTAGGCACTGGTGCTTGCTCTTTATATCCTGATAATGGGTTGAGGGTTCACTAATATTGAATGAATGCTGTGGATATGCTGGTATACAAGAGAACTAGGATCTTTTAACTGATCTTTCCTGCTTGGTCATTCTGATTCTCACCGTTCTCCCCGTCTCTCTCACATACGTAGCTTCACAATGCTGGCATGGAATATATTACATTACTTTTGCTGAGGGAATCTTAAGAAGTGTTGCTTTTGGTTATATTATGCCTTAGTCTGTCTGCGAGGGTTAGTGAATTAGAGAAATAGGTATTAATGTCATGTAATATCCATGCTATGGCAGTGGATTTGGAAGAGAAGGGAATAATACAATTGGATAGGTATGGAGGAGGATTTCTTGCCATGGACGGATTGTAAAAATGCTTAAAATTGAAGGATGTCGGATAGCCAGAAGAATTAAGATGTTTGGTTATATTACATTTTACTATTAATTGTAAAAGTCTTCTTCTTTCTTATCTCCACTCAATCATATTAAGGTATCAAGTTGTGACCTTTGATGGTGTTTGTTTGACAACCATCTTGACTGGGTGAAGTAGAATGTGTCTGCCTTTGTCATTAAGACTGTGAGCACTACTCAGTGACAGGCCAACTTAGCTCTAAAAGAAATGGCCGCCTCTGACATAAGGAACAGACGCCATGTGCAGTGGCTCCTAACAAGGAGTACAAACGTGGCTCATCCTGTATATCTGGATTAGGAGCCCTTACAGTGTACTATCAGTCAGGCCAGCTGAGTCCAGGTTTTTTGGTACTGCTCCCCCTCCTCCTTTTTCATCCGGGCTTGGGACCAGCAAAGGCGAGTTGATTGTAAAAGTCTTCTTCTTTCTTATCTCCACTCAATCATATTAGGGTGTCAAGCTTGTAAAGCTTGTTGATGGTGTCTGTTGACAACCCTCATGATTGGGTGAAGTAGAATGCATCTGCCTTTGTCATTAAGACTGAGAGCACTACTCAGTGGCAGGCCGACTTAGCTCTAAAATAAATGGCCGCCTCTGACATGAGGAACAGACGCCATGTGCAGCCGCTCCTAACATGGAGTACAGATGCTGCTCATCCTGTATCCCTAGATTAGGAGCCATTACAGGGTACTATCAGCCGGGCCAGTTGAACCCAGGTTTTTTGTGAGCTTGTTACTGCTCCCCCTCCTCCTTTTTCATCCGGGCTTGGGACCGGCAAAGGCGGAGTTGATTGTAAAAGTGGAAGAGAACAGTGGCTCTGTATGCGCTTTGATAAAGTTCTTACATTGTTAATTTTTTGGAAAAGAGAACAGCAGGATGTGTAATGTGTGTAGTTGGAGAGGAAATCTTTTTTTGTAAAACACAGTGGGAGTGTGATTTTTATTCTGCATAAAAAATTATATAAGAAAGAGAGTTGGGGTGTATTATTGATCTTCATTGGTTTCTGGGTAATTTGTTATAAGAGCTCTCTTAGATCAAAAAAGAAACCAGAGCATTACAACTGATGATTACAAACTATTTATATCATGCCTTACTACGGATGCATACATATATGG
This sequence comes from Cordylochernes scorpioides, assembly GCA_030710605.1. Taxonomy (NCBI): domain Eukaryota; kingdom Metazoa; phylum Arthropoda; class Arachnida; order Pseudoscorpiones; family Chernetidae; genus Cordylochernes; species Cordylochernes scorpioides. The sequence continues at coordinate 27,048,268 of CP092884.1, read as the reverse complement.
ATTGCCCAAAGTTCACAAGCCCAATATCCCATTACATCCTATTGTAGCCTACCACAGATCTCCAACAGCCCTGTTGGCCAAATATCTATCAAACTTTTTCTCTCCATTACTGAAACAATATAAACATCAATTTTCAGTACACAACACCCAAGATTTCATTGAAGACTTGTGGAAAATATCACCTGATCCCAACAACGCAATGTGTTCATATGACATCGTTTCATTGTTCTTAAACCTTCCCCAGCAGTTAATTAAAGACAGCGCAAGTACCTTCCTCTCTGATGTACAGATAGATTCATCCATCGCACAAACAATAGGAAACCTCATTGATAATTTGCCTAAAGAAGAATATTTTTAGTTTCAAGTCTCAGACTTACCGGCAGATATGGGGTTCCCCATTGGGTAGCTCGTCTTCAACCATTGCAGCTGAATTAATAATGATCAAAATATAGATAATTCAATCAATGATAACCTGAAACCAACATGTGTTTGTAAAACACAGTGGTGTGGTATCTGCTAGGGGTTTGGACTATTAATATGTCTAGGAACGGAATAACCTGGTTTTGGGCTTTTTCAATGGTGAAGGACATGTCACTATGATAATTATTGAGAGAGGTTAATATTTGATCTATTGAATTCTTGTCGCAAATACAAAAGATGTCGTCGACATATCGACACCAGAATCCTATGTTGGTTTCATGCTTATCGTTGATTGAATTATCTATATTTTGATCATTATTAATTCAGCTGCAATAGTTGAAGACGAGCTTCCCATTGGGGAACCCCATATCTGCTTGTAAGTCTGAGACTTGTGAAACTAAAAATATTCATCTTTAGGCAAATATCAATGAGGTTTCCTATTGTTTGTGCGATGGATGAATCTATCTGTACATCAGAGAGGAAGGTACTTGCGCTGTCTTTAATTAACTGCTGGGGAAGGTTTAAGAACAACGAAACGACATCATATGAACACATTACGTTGTTGGGATCAGGTGATATTTTCCACAAGTCTTCAATGAAATCTTGGGTGTTGTGTACTGAAAATTGATGTTTATATTGTTTCAGTAATGGAGAGAAAAAGTTTGATAGATATTTGGCTAACAGGGCTGCTGGAGATCTGTGGTAGGCTACAATAGGATGTAATGGGATATTGGGCTTGTGAATTTTGGGCAATCCATATATGTATGCATCCGTAGTAAGGCTTGATATAAATAGTTTGTAATCATCAGTTGTAATGTTCTGGTTTCTTTTTGATCTAAGAGAGCTCTTATAACAAATAACCCAGAAACCTATGAGGATCAATAATACACCCCAACTCTCTTTCTTATATAATTTTTTCTTAGAACATTCTAGAATAATTTAGAACAATCAGAGAAGAACTAATTGGCCAATTTAAATCGATTATGCAAGGCTTAGTGCTGGCTGCTTTATGATTGGCTGATCAACCCACTTTAGGATATATAGGAGGTAGAGCTCGTGAAGAAATGAGAACGAAGCTATATGGTGTGCTTGAAGCGAGCTGCTGTCTCAAGAGGAAGGCTGCCCCTCTGCAGAACTGACTGCTACAGGCATGTCCCCAGGTGGCGGATAGGAGAACGACCTTCAGATATGAAGGCCAGCTGTGAAACAAGCCAAATAACTCTGACGAAAAAGCAGTCATGGACCAAAAGCAGCATTGTTAGAAAGAGGAGAAAGATCTCTTCAAAAATCCTGAGTTCAAATAACCCGGTTGATAGACCTTAGCAAGAGTCCCACTCCAGGGATATAGAGGAGCTGCATCTGTGCTCATGTTAGAGTTGGCAACAAAGTCTTCCATGTTAGGAACGGCCTTAAATTACAGGAAAATTCAGGCTTTTACCGAAGTGTGCCTGGATCATGGTGCTGTGGCGATCACACTTTGCTTCAGCGAGCTCGGACAAAGCTTCACTACACATACGGGCAGTAGTGTGGCAGCCCCACTACGCCTCGGCAAGCGCGAGCTGGAAGAACACCTCACTACTTCCTTAATACCAATAGCTCCTCTGATGGCCAGTATCCTTATCACTGAGCAACCTATCGTGTCCCTGCAAGCTAAAATAAGATGGTCACCATCCATTACATCTGGCCAACATTTAAAAAGGACAGGTGCCTCCCTCAAGCCCCCAAGACCAGATCCCAACCCAACAAGGCACCCTACCAAGAATTCCCTCTACGACTGCATTGGATCTTTAAGGATCCTACTGGAGGGGGAGTAGTGTGGCGATCACACTTTGCTTCAGCGAGCATGGACAAAGCTTCACTGCACATACAAGCAGTAGTGTGGTGGCCCCACTATGCCTCGGCAAGCGCAAGCTGGGAGAACACCTCACTATGCATGTGCAGGCGGCATCCGGGACTTTTAGCATGCACGTCGTTCAAATAAAAAGGCTTGCTTCCAGCAGCCGTTACTTCTTTCCCCTCTATTTATTTCAGAGCTTTAAATGAATAAATTTATTTTATAAAAATAATTATGATCTTATCAGTGGCCTTTCCACAAGCCACACTACCATGCACGCAACCATTCCACAGTGCCATGATCAACGAAAGCTGCACCCCTACACTCCATTCCATGAGATCAGGCTCGAGGAGCATGAACTCACAGAATTTGTGTAATCTTTACACAAGGGGATAAGAAACAACAACATGTGGTACATGCCATAATTATCATATAAGACAATAATTAGTGACTGCTTTTACTGTAAGTGCACCACATGTCATCTACATGTGTACACATGTAGAAGACAGCTTGACTTTTGCACTTACAAGTATTTCAGTGCCCTGATTGGTTACTTGCATTCAATGGTGGGGTTGAACTTTAGCAAGAATTACTCACTGAAGCAATTTCCTAATTGCAAATGAGGAATTCAATTCAAGGGTATGACTATAGAAAATTGATTGTTGTGTACCATTCCTCCACCAACCATTTAAAATGAAATAGGTAAATTTTGTGTAAAGGTATGCTCTCTATTATTTGGCAGAGAAAACATCAATTCTCTGTAATAACTGTAACTTCTGGCAGGCTTCCTCCACCATGTACAACAGTGGCAGTCCTGCTCGCCCTCCCTCAGCCCTACAGGTCAGTCTTCTTGGCCAGTTGTAGGGATGTACAATATTGGATTATTGATTATAAAAACAAAGAAATAAAACTAAATCCAAATAAATAAATAGTGTGTGACCTTTTGGTAACAGCGTTGTTACTGAAATGTCACACACTTTATTTATTTGGATTTGGTCTTATCATCTTGTGGTTATGATCTATAATCCAAATATTGTAACTTATCATTAACAAGTTAAAAAATGATTGGTACAATTTTTGGATTATAGATTCGAAATATGTAAGAGATAACAAGATCACATCCTTCCCCCCCCCCCCCAAATAAATAATTAATTATGTATCACATTATATACAAATGTCATACTCAATTCATTTACTTATATTTACTCAAATATGGTCTTGTTACCATATCTTATTAACAAGTTAAAAACTTTTATATAAATGAAACACTGAATTTAAACAAAAGGTAATAAGACCAAATAAATAAATAGTGTGTGATATTTCGGTAACAGCATTGTTACCATCTTCAGACACTATTTATTTTTATTTGGTCTTATTACCTTGTGTTTATAGTCTATAATCCAAATTGTGCGCCTTATCAAACATTGCATTTGTAATGAATAAACATTGTGCTTATCTACATACTGCCTCAATTGGGACAGTAGCACGTAGATGGATCTACAAAGAAGCTATGTAAACTACACAGTGTAATAAGAGTGAAAAGGTACAATTTGGATTATAGATTATAAACACAAGGTAATAAGACTAAATCCAAATAAATAAATAGTGTGTGACGTTTCGGTAACAAAGTTGTTACCAAAACGTCACACACTATTTATTTATTTGGATTTGGTCTTATTACCTTGTAAGTGTAATAAGAGGTTGATGATGAGTGCTGTGCCACAGGGCAACTCCACCTCCTACTACAGCGGCAGTAGCACCACTCTCTCTAACTCTGCCAAACAGGTGAACTACCTCTCCAGCCATTTATCTTTATATACAACCTCTCCTTAATTCAACCAACTAATGGACTAAACCAAAGGATGTTCTACTTTTTGGCATGTATATCAGGATTCAGACAATACACTCATGGAGACAAAACTTAAGGAAGTTTTACCTTTTAGCATGTATATCTGGATTCAGACAATACAATCATGGAGACAAAACTTAAGGATGTTCTACCTTTTGGCATGTATATCAGGACAATACTTTGAAAGACATTTGAAATATGATACTCTGAAAGATACTCAGTGACCTTTCTTGAAGAAACACAATATAACCAAGTGTGTACAGTCTCTGTCTCCTTAAAAAAGAAATAGATAGCTGGCAACATTAAAGACTTTCCACTTCCATAAGTTTTGTCCATGAGGGTATTTCAACACCTCCTTTAATACACCCGATTTCTATATTTCTTATCAATCAGCCCCTATTTACCAACTATAATTTACCAAAAGAAATTCAGATGGGTTCTTGGGGTGTTGAATCAAATAAGTTGAAAGACGCTGTCTATAAAACTAAGAGATAATTCTTGTAGGAAGAGTATTTTAACTCAAAAGCTTGCAGACCTCAATTGAATTATTAAAGAAACATCTTCCAGAGAATGTGATTTAATAATATTTCTTTTTTATATATATTTTTATGAAATCTCACTCATGATGGATTATTGATGTATTAATGTGAAAAATAGTACAAATGTGATATTGTACTGAGATAAAGTTCATAAATTAAAAAAAGAAAAAAGGCATCTCCTTATTGGGCAACTGAAAGTTGCTGATGGCTTTCAGTTGCCCGATAAGGAGATACCTTTTTTTCTAATTGATGTAATAAGGCACAATTTGTGTGGATTATAGATTATAAACATAAGGTAATAAGACCAAATTCAAATAAATAAATAGTGTGTGACGTTTCGGTAACAACGTTGTTACTGAAACATCACACACTATTTATTTATTTGGATTTGATCTTATTACCTTGTGTTTAATTGATGTATTAGTTTGAAAAAAAAATTGAGAATTCCATTACCCGTTGTTTACAAAGGCTCAGATTATATAAAAATATTTTTAATTCATTTTCATAGTGACTGTAATTAAACACTATTGGCTATAACATTTACTCTATAATTATTGTGTAAAGATCATAACAATGCTGTCATATTTCACCTTTATATTTGCTTCTGTTACCTCCTATTATTCAAGTAAATCAATCAACTCTTCTGAGTCAACTCCAGCTGAGAAAGCAGAAATGTGTCCCAATTATTGTCATCTTAATAAATGTGTTGGTTTTTAGGTCAATTTTTTTTCTATGAGATAAGTATATATTTTCTATACCTATTCAATGGTTGGTTCTTCTGTAGCTCCTTATTTACATATTTTTGCCCCTATCTATGCAAATGATACCAGGAAAGAAACCAAATTCATCACACTCTCTTTTGACTAATGAAAAAGTTTGTCTATCATGTAATAACCTTCCTTGATAAGGCACAATTTGGATTATAGATTATAAACACAAAGTAATAAGACCAAATCCAAATCAATAATGTGTGATGTTTCGGTAACAGCGTTGTTACCATCTTCATGTACTTAATTCATGATCCAGTACTTTTGTCTGAAGATGGTAACAATGCTGTTACCGAAACATCATACACTATTTATTTATTTGGATTTGGTCTTATTACTTTGTGTTTATTAGCAATACAATTAAGATCCTTAAGATACCTTGTGAATTGTTTAGCATTCATCAAATTAATTCAAAAATTTTTTTTTTTTTTATATCTTTTAAAAAGTTACTTTTATCCTAATGGTTATAATAATCAGCTTTAGAGAGATTAAAAAAAGAAGAGAGAATTTATATAATGATCCTGTATTATTCTCCTCAATTTGTCAATAGAACTTTCTTCGTCTAGCTTAAATAAAGATCTAAAGTTCCCCAACATGTATTTACAGTTGAACCTTATTATAACATCAGCGAGGGTTATAAAATTGTAATTCTAAAGTAATTTTTTAATTTATTATCCCTAGTACATGTGGTACAGGCCATGATAATCATGGTGAGTAGTTAACGACTGCTTATACTGTAAGTGCACCACATGTCTACACATGTGAAAAGCAGTTCAATTTTGCACTTACAAATGTGCCAGAGCCCCATTTGATTACTTGGACTCGCTGGTGGGGTTGAACTTTGACAAGAATCAGGGGCCATTGGAGCATTTTTTTAATTAGAAAAAAAAGTGCCCAAAGCAAGATTCAATCCCAGGTCGTATCAGTTGAAAACCAAAGCCAATTAATTGTTTTGACTGTGGTTAAAATAGCAACATGGTACTGTTGAACCTCCATGAAGCCCTTGCTAGTAGGACATTGGAGAATTTAGATAGCTAAAATGATCATTTTTATCATTTAGCTGCTCTCTGACAAGAGGACACCTATCTCTAATGGACAATTTGCCTCTGAAACTAGGTGTTGTCCTTTACAGAGAGGTAGTTCTACTCTGACAGCTATCTGAAACCTCAAGTGATGTTCTAACAAGGTTCAGCTGTATTTAGGCCTATTCTAACAAGGTCCAACTGTATTGAAGCCTATTCTAATCTACATGCCATCATTAACCCCATCATATTCTGCTAATGTTGCGTGCCCCCTAGGCTGGTGGGTATGTCCCCTATTCTGCAAGTCCCCGCAGCACTTACAGATTTAAGGTGATTGAGCATGAGCATGGTCCGTCCCTACCCTTCCCCTCTATTAGTGCCATAGTCGCCCCACCCACCCATAGAACTGTCCCCACCCACCCCTGTTCTGACCCTAGAACTTGGTGCAGCACGAGGGAGGAACAGTCCAGATAGATGACAAGGTGCTGTCCCGGCTCTGCCTGCAGTTTCCCACGGTGGACGAGACCCACATCTGGCAGCTCCTCAAGCAGTGAGGCTGACGCTTCTACCTTCTCAGCATGTCATCTAGAATTGAAACTTATCTTGGACACAGCTCGTACCTCTTACAAATAACTTCCTCACTACTGTACTTTCTGTGATATATTGAGAGAGCTTAAATCTTCAGTGGTGAATCCTCCCAGTGGTTTAGCTGGTTTAATCTAACAGACTGCTTTATATTGCTTCTTTAGGTTCCATTGTTTCTGGCACTTCTCCCTTTAATTGTGTATCAGAGAATGATTTTTGGTAAATTTGACCAATTTTGTAACCCCTCTCATAGGATGTTATGAAATTGAAACCGACCCTTTACTGATGAGGGCCAAAGCCCAAAACCCTGGTATACAGGTTGGCTTTTTGTCTGAATTTGCCAAAAATGGTGTTGTGACTCATTCTTTATTATCACTAGTAAAGTTTTTTACTAGGGTAATGCACAGTGCCATTGTGCTGATGCATATTTAAAAGGAGAGGTGCCTATTTTTGGTACATGAATATCATCCTCCCAAAACAACAACAACAACAACAAAAAGGCTTTTATTAGGGCCCATTGCCCTGTATGAATTTGCCATACAACAACAAAATAATACAGTAATTTTTCCTCCCTTTCCCCATGTGCACGTGAGCCTTTTTTTGAAAAGAGATTTATTTACACATCTGTTCTAGAACTTTCCTCACTACCTATTTTGTGTGTGAATCTATTTAAAATTGATCTGTAGAAATTATAGACTTCTATTGCTATATTTTTCTTTTCTGAAATAGTTCTCAGCGTCTTCAGTGGGTTGCTAGATCTCCAGAAGGTGTTTTTAAGAGTTTTTTCTCTTTCTTCACCTAAATATTTGCATTCTATGATATAGTGGGAGATTTCTTCAGATATCATGTTTCCACAAATCCTGCAGTGAATGTTTTCCTTTTTGATGATGATAATATGACTTTCTCTCTCTAGAGTTGAAGTAATTCTAGTCTGTGCAATGAAGGCTATTATCTTCGATGACAGATTCCATGACAAGAATTGTTCAGGCATAAATGAATCACAGATAAGTTTATAGTTTGAAAAAAATTTATAATTGTCGAGTCTAGCAAAGTCTTGTTGAAAAAGCTGTTCTATTTTTGTTTTCATAATCTAAGATTATGTATCATAGTTCGGTGGGAGGTTCAGCCATGACTCACCACAACAGTTTATATATCATTAACTGTTTTGTATAATCCTAAAGAGTTTTTTGACATTTGATGTACTTCTTTCAGTCTGTTCCAGCATAATTTTGGTAGTCTGTAATCGTCCATTTCCAGTATTCTCATGTAGTATTTCAATGTTAATTTTGTGGTGGGGGGTAGCAGTAAGTGAGATTCTTCGAGTTTCCAATCTTAGTATGTGCCTCGGGATATATCTAGGTAAATCAAGAAAGATTTTTATAAATGAGGTTTGAAGTTGCTCTATAATTTCTCCATTATCGCAGGCCCACACTGGGGCCGCATAAAAAAGAACTGATTTTATCGTAGATTCAAATAGTTTGAATTCAACTTCTATCGAATCGATTTTTTCTCTTTTTAGAAAACCAACGGTTGAGTTTAATCCTCCCAAAACCTCATGTTGTATATCTGGCACTGTTATACAGCATGAATTTTTCACTGAAGAGCATTGCTTGATGTGCTTATGTATTCCTATACTATCCTCAAAGCTACTGTCCAGGGTTGGATTAAGTATCGTTACAGAGAATTCCATTTAGAATGCCAGATATATCAGCAGAACAGCCCAATGCAGGATTAGAGCTTTCCAATTAGATTAAACCGGCAAAACTGCTGGGAGGGTTCACCTCTGTTGAGCCAGGCCCTACGAATATTTTTTCATCACAGTAAGAACAGCACGAGGTTGTTTTACAATAATAGGAATTGTTGCGGATATCATTGATAAAAATAGATAAAATCTGATGGCGACAAGTTCCTTTATTTTAAAGAGTTTCTTTATTTTATTATTAAGATAACTTGGAGAGCTTTTTTGAACAATATTACAGCCTGTTGAAGGATGTTATTGTCTGAAAGCTCGCCAAGCTTGTATCACTTCAATAAAGAAACTTGTCGCCATTAGCTTTTATCTTTTTTTTAGCAATGAAGTTGTTTTATTCATAAAATAATAAAAAATATATTATGCTAAAAAATAATTTTAATTACAGTAGAACTTCCCTGTAAAGGACACTTAATTGCAGAGCCAAAGTGTCCTTTAGGGAGAGGTGTCCTCTTATCGGAGAGTTGCTAAATTGTAAAAATGGTAATTTTGTAAATGAAAACTATTCTTTATAGAGAGGTGTTCTCTAGCATGAGTATCCTCTCTTGGAGGTTCTACTGTATTAAAAATACACCTCTTTTGTGTTAGGAACTGTATGAACTTTATTTTTATCTTTGAATAATGTTATATTTGAATAATGTAGGTTGTGGTATCATTGAAGTTCTACTGCATGCACCATTTACACCATTTGAACTCTCCAACATGGAAGCTGCTTGTCCGAAATGGGTCAAATTATGATAGGAATTTTCACTTGCACCCTCATCTTTCTCTCTCTCTCTCTAATCAAACAAGGCAACTGGGTCAATAATGCACTTACAAAATTGAGGAATGAAGATATAAACCCAGTCATGACTAGATCCTACAGGAACTGCAATAACTGTCACAACTCACTCCAGACCATATATACCCAGCCATCCTTGCAGCCCTCTATATGGCAGACATCAATCCAGAAGAGGACATCCATACAGACAAGGCACCTGGGTTGGCCGGTATTATGATCAGGGTGCATGGACCGATCTGATCTGCTCCATGGACAAGACACCATTACAAAATTGAGGAGGAAATTTCACGTCTTTTCATCCTAGAACTATCTATTTGTTAACCTTAATCACTACTCTGATTCTAGTTAGAACCAAAGTTCTTAAAACCATTATAGCAATACATTTCTTTATGTATTTAATTTAACCACTAGCCATGAATTTTTCATTTTCAAATAAAATAACTTTCTGCTTCTCTTTACTGAAATGATAAAATATTGTGTGGGTCCTGGCTTATCAGTGATGAACCCTTACAGAGGTTTTAGCAGTTTAATATACCATACTACTTTTTAGAACTCTGCTATTGTATTTAACCATTCTGCTGGGAGGGTTTACAATATTTTATCATCGCAGTATAGACAGTAGAAAGTTTATTTTACTAGAAAAATAAAAATCCATGCTTAATGATTTCATTTTGTAGATATAGATGGTGGGTCATTGCCTTAAATACCTTTCTTTATTCCATTTAAATATAGGGAGCTAGCTTTCCAACTACTATCAAGGTTCAGTGTGTGGAAGTCTTATGTATTGTTTCATTACACACAGGGCCTTGAGCTGTTTGCTTGAAAACTAAACTAATTTAATTATATTATAAATAAATACAGTAGAACCTCCCTGTAAAGAACATCTAATTGCAGATCCAAAGTGTCCTTTAGAGAGAGGTGTCCTCTTACCGGAGAGTTGCTAAATAGTAAAAATGGTAGAGAGGTGTCCGCTAGCAGGGTGTCTACTAAAGGGAGGTTCTACTGTATGTTGCTATAATGGGGGAAGGGGGGGGGGGGGGATTTAAGATATCAACATTTTAAATTAGAAAATTATTTTTCACAGTCTTGAGGGTAAAAAAAGAAAATCTTCACAGCTGCTTAATCTACTAACCTCACTTCTCTTTCACTTGCACTCTAGCTTGCCTGCATTCTGTAGCTTGCCTGCATGCCTCTAACAGCTTCACTAACCTGCCGCCACTACCTAGGTACCACAACCGGGAGAATGTGGTGGTCAGTGCCCTGTTGGCTGAGGGCCACCCCAGGGCACAGACCCCCCCTGAGTCCCTCACCCCCAGACTCCAGCCTCGCAGCACCACCATCCCCACTGAGGAAATTCTACCCCCAGTTGACGAAGCCTCGGTCTTGAAACTGAGGAACTTCTTTCCCTCAGTGGACCCTGAGCTTATCCGCACTCTCCTTCGCCAGTAGGTGGCAGCCTGTTGTAGATTGGAGTGATATTCACTTCACCTTGATTAACTCCTTCATTTCCTTGTTAAAATAGATTTTTCAAACCACTTTCAGGTTGACTCCTTTTCCTCAGCAGAATTAAATAAAAAGGATGCTAAGGTACAATTTGGATTATGGAGTAAAAGCATAAGGTAACAACACCAAATCATATCCAGATTCTTTAAATTTGTGAAAATAGATTTTCAAAATCACTTTCAGGGTGACTCCTGAAGAATTAAATAAAAAGCATGCTAAGGTACAATTTGGATTATGGAGTTAAAACATGAGATAAAAAGACCAAATACAGATTCAACAAATTTGTGAAAATATATTTCAACAAAGTTCATGTTGACTCCTTTTCCTCAGAGGAATTAAATAAAAAGCATGCTAAGGTACAATTTGGATTATGGAGTAAAATCATAAGGTAAACAAGACTGAATCCATATTCAATAAATTGTGTGTAATATTTTAGTAATAGCATTTTTTTGTTACCATCATCAAACAAAATTTTTCATCCAGTTTTTTTGTCTGATGATGGTGATGTTACCAAATCACCAATTTATTAAATTGGTCTTGTTACCTTATATCTTTAAACCAACCTTCAATAAGAGACCACTTCCAGGAGACACTAGTTATCTACATTTCTATAGGGGTCTCTTATGAGAAGTTCTATTGTAGAAGTAAAAGATTTTGAAAAATGAACATTTTTCACTCACAGAGAGAAAGGAGTTGAATTGGAAAGAGAGTATTAGCCCTATATACAGTCAAACCTCTTTAATTCAACACCCCAAGGGATCAGAGCTTTCGGTTGAATTAAAGGAAGTGTTGAATTAAGGTTAGATGATTTGCTAACTCACGAAAATAACATTTAAAAAAAATTGCTTTGTAATATAAATTAATGATATTAATTGAAACCATTGTATGTACTTTTTTGTATTTATTTTTTTATTTTGATGATTAACTTTTAATATCAGGGACAAAATGGCAATAATACATATTTTTGAAGCATAAATAATTACAAATAAAATTTATTCTAATTGAAGAATATAGCAGTTGAAAGGAAATAAATATGGAAAATAAAAAGAAAATTTAAAAATAATATTTTAAAATAATCATGAACATATATATATCTTTTTAAAAATTCCTTTATAGATGTCTGCTTTTTCACTGAAATCCTATTCAAAATGTATTCCAGATGGCCTATTTAAAAAAAATGCATGTCTTTTTTCCTCTGGAATGTGTTTTAAATAACAAAGAGCTTTTATTGTATTAAAGGCATCCACTGCTGCTGCGCAGGTGTTATTGATTTTGTGTTTAAATCCTTTATAATAACATGGAAATGGAATATTGAAATAAAATGTTATCATAATAATTGTGGCTACATTTTATGAAGGTTTATTTATTTAAAAATAAATTATTTGCAAATTTTAAAATAACTAAAATATTTCAATGCTGAAAATTAAAAAGAAAATAATATTAATAATTAGCGCACAAAGCCTAAATTCCAGCGTAAAAAAAAAGACAAAAAAAAAAAAAAAAACAATAACACTCGCGACATTGCGCAACGGCACTGCAAAGTGAAACTTAAACTAACAGAAACCAAAAGTGCGCAGGCGCGATCCTATCGGCGCCCGCCGATGCCGATCGTCGCCGCCGTAATACCGTTTAGCGGTAAAGTTGTATGTAAAAAAACATTAACTGTCGAAATTCAAATTTTTAAATGGTCGAACTATCGGAAGTGTCGTATTATCGATACTGTCGAATTACAGTTTGTTATTTTTTAGGCCGGAGGTCGGGACATCAGAATATAGTCGAATTAAGGTAGAGTGTCGAATTTGCGTGTGTCGAATTAACGAGGTTACACTGTAGTTGAGCCTGATTATGACAGCCCTTGGTATATCAGCAACGTGGTTGTAACATCAAAATTCTATTGTCCTCCAAGAGTTTTAGTAGTTAATTACTTTAACTGTGGTTATAACAACATATGGTTATTATGGCAGTTCTGGGTGTTGTTTTATAATGAGGTTTGACTGATACAAGGTAATAAGATTAAATTCAAATAAATAAATAGTGTGTGACATTCCGATAACAGCGTTTTTACCATCATCAGAAACTTCACATACTATATATTTATTTGGTTTTATTTATCTTTGTTTCTCTAATCTATATTCCAATTGTACCTTTTCATTTATGAGTTAGAAAAAGGATCCCTCTGAATAGGTGTAGCTTCATGTTAGAAATTAGAAACAATGTGGACCTGATGTAGTTTGGGACATGTAGGGACATGTCGTGTCAATTTTTGTAGAGGTAGCTTCAGTTTCTCAACCATGGACTCGAAATTAATGGTGGCTCCTCTTGCTATCTATCTTCCCTATCTTAACCTTCTCACCCTTACTAAGCTCTAACTTCTGTTTCCCTTTGAAGGAGTCAAAATCAAAATATGAGTTAGGTATTGCTGCTGATTTTGCAATTGCATCTTCTTTGTCATTGCCCATCAGACCTATGTGGGATAGTATCCACTGGAAGGTGATTTGTGTGTCCTGTGAAGCTTGTCAGAGCAATAATAAAAATTAAATAATAAAATGAAACCCTTCACAAATCTTTGATTTCCATGTATATAATTATCATGTTGGAGATCTTCATATTAAAAAGACAAAATTTGACTATTATATATGTCATGATTATTTGTTTGGTCAGGTTATACTAACTCAGGATCTTGTTCCAAAATAACTTTACAAGGTACCGCTCAAAAAGAGTAACCTAGCTTATGATATTTACAACAATGAATAATATGTGAAGGTTATTCACATATTAAAATAAAGGGTCCAATGTGGGATTTGATCCCTGTTCATGACTGTTGGAAATCAATGGTTTAAATTAATGATCTATGGTATGCCAGCTTTGAATGCTATCAAAGCTACCAATCCCTATAGAAGCAATAGAGTGATGTGGTGATAAGAGGCCAAAGAGGGCTGCTTTACCAATTTGGATGTTTGCAGCCACAACAACGTGGAACACGAGGTGACCGCGGCTCTAGTCATCATGAGTAGTCGAGCTGACAGCCGCACCGAGTCCCCTCATCCCTCCTCCCCCATGATGAAGCTCCGCTACCTCAAACTGGTATTCCCAGATGCTGATGAGGCCGTTCTCTTTGATGTGCTCCAGAAGTAAGTCATTGTCCTTACCCTGATGTAACACTTAACAAGAGATCATGTTGATCATTATTGTTTGCGGAAGAGAATTGCTCGATGCAAATATTAAAATGTAATTCAACTGTCCTTTAAGCTTATGCCTATAGTTTATTCAAATACCATTTCAAAGATTCCACCCTTCAGTGTAGCATATAAAGGTAGAATGATCCAATACAATATTAGAGCTCCAAAGAATCGGTCTGGTAGATTAAATTGGCGAAACCACTGGGAGGGTTCACCACTGATGCCCTTCCCATATTTTTTCATTGCAGTAAGGATAGTAGAAGTTTGAATTATTTGTGTGTGAAAAGAGACATTTGCATCTTTTAATATCTTAATTTGTTATATAAGAGATGATGTTCGCTGGCTAATCAAAACTAACCTCTTCCATAATTGATAAGGCTCGATTTGGTTTATGGATTAGAACTAAAAGGTAATAAGACCAAATCCAAATATAGTAGAATCTCCATGAGATGACACTCATGCTAGAGGATACCTCTCTACAAAACAATTTTCACAGCTAAAATTACCATTTTTACTATTTATCAACTCTCTGGTAAGATAACACCACTCCCTGAAGGAGACTTTGGCTCTGTAATTAGGTGTCTTTTACAGGGAGGTTCTACTGTATATAAATAGTGTGTGATGTTTCGGTAACAATGTTCTTGCCATCCTCAGACAAAAGACTAAGTAGTTTATTCATTTTAGTCATTTATTGTCACAAATTGGTCATTTAGTCTTCTGTCTGAGGATGGTAACAATGTTGTTGCCATCGCACACTATTTATTTGAATTTGGTCTTATTACCTTGTAGCTCTCTCAAAAGTATCTTTTAGTGACTCCTATACAGGTCATAATATGATCTGGATTAGATAATGCTGGATTACATTCTGGGCAAGTAGGGTGAGTGGATTTAGTAGGATGATTATTCCTACAAATACACTTGGGTTGGTTTGAACTCTCAGCCTTCCATTCCCTCATTTACCTCACACTTACTCTTTATTGTCACCTTGATGACACTGACAATCATTTTTTACAAGAATATACAGTAGAACCTTCATCAGGGGACACTCCCGCTAAAGGATACCTCTCTACAAAGGACAGTTTTCATTTGTAAAATTATCATTTTTACTATTTAGCAACTCTCCGGTAAGAGGAAACCTCTCCCTAAAGGACACTTTGGCTCTGCAATTAGGTGTCCTTTACAGTGAGGTTCTACTGTATTTTAATTAGCATATGAAAACCCTATCAGATCATTTGTAGCCTGCAGTTAAAAAAAAAATACTTTTAAACCATTTTCACAGAATAAATTCAATACGTCACAATATTAAGTTCTTGAGTATAAAAAGTTAAGGAAGAAATAGAGAATTGTAGTTTTCATTGAAATTACCCACCATTTTATTTAGGTCTATCATGGTTTAAATGGAAAAGGACTCTTGTAGATCAGTAGTTCTAGTGATAATACTTGAGAATACCTTTGAAATTTGGCCAAATATAGTTGAAAATAACTAAATATTATCAGTAAAGCAGTTTTAAAGGGGCTTATAGAGAGACTTGATTTATAATATTTAATTGAAAAACCCTGTCTTCTTTGTTATCCCAGTGGGTAAACATTAGCCAATTTCATGAAGAGGTGATAGGTGTTGTCTTCATAATAGGTGAATGTACGTCTTCCATTGGTTCAAAGAATATTGACCATATACTGTAGCATTCATACTTAGCTTCAGATGAGGTAGTTTCTTACATCTTGGCTCTGCAGATACTAATATGGATTCAGACACAGCTTTTGGTTGGTAGGGCTCACTTTTGTTGTTGGCGTGTCCAATGAAGAGCCTCAGATGTCTCCGTACATCTCTATCACAGCACTCGCAATGTTCTCTATCTAGGGTGTGTATACTGTATTTGTTGGATCCTATAGTTAATAATTTCCTTAAATTCAATTTTATATATGAAAATTAAGCCAAAATATTCAAAATTCAATTGTACAATATAAATCTTTAATATGTAAATTTTAAAGCAATCAACATGTATGTAAATTTCCAGTTTGGTTAATTAATAGTTTTTCTTTTCTCTCTCTCTCTATCACTAGTATCAAAATCTAAATCAAATTCATGTATTCTAAAATCATGTGGTAGCTACTCCTAACTCTAAAACCCAAAGACAATAAAATAATTCAAGACAAGTGGCAAAGTGCTTCTTAGTATCATGTACTGAACATTCAAGCCACAAACAGTATGGTCCCTCATCGAGCCGGATACTTAAAAAAATTAAGGTAAGCCATTTGAAAACTTAAAATTCTTAAAATAAAGTCATGCCCAAATCAGAAGTTAAAATTCGGCACAAATTCAACTTTATTATTCAGGAAATAAAGGATCTGGAATCAAAGAATAAAGCTATTGTAGAATCCAAAAACATACATAGATTAAAGCTATTCCAACAAGAAGTTAATGAAAGGAAAATTAGCCTAAATCAAATTGTCAACACATTATTAGAATCAGAGTTAGATGAGACACAATATGAGGATTATTCAAAAGCCAAAGATGATATTTTTAATATGTTGTTGTCTATTGAAGAAGCTTTATCTTTGATTGAAACCAAAGAAAATACTCATAGTGATAAACAACTGCTCGAATCCAATGTCAATTTACCTAAGATAAATTTACCCAGTTTCAATGGTGATTCAGCCAATTGGCTTAGTTTTAGAGAAATATTTAACTCGACCATTAATTCAAATCAAACACTAATGGAAATACAAAAATTTCAATATCTAAATGCATCAGTTAAGGGTCCTGCGGAAAAGTTGATTCGGGGTTTTCCCATTTCTGACAAAAACTACCAGCAAGCATGGGATACCTTATGCAATAGATTTAATAACAGAAGAGAATTGGCTTTTTCACAAATCAACAAAATATTCTCCATAAGGCCATTAAAATCTATTTCAACTGGTTCTCTCTATGAAATACTTGATGTTTGCAATGAAGGCATTAGAAATCTCTCAGTGCTAGGACTTGAGAAAAACACATTAACAGATCTAATTCTGATCAATTTTTTTGAAAAAAGAATTGGTGAAGCCCTCAGGAAAGAATGGGAATTAACCCTTCAAAATGAAGAATATCCAACATTTGAAAACTTTGTGAATTTTTTAGAAAAACATGCTAGAAGCCTGCAAGGTATGAGAATTCCTTTGTTCCAGGAACAAAAAACCTCTAGCAAAAATATGATGGCTCACGGCCTTTATGTCAACAAAGGTCAAAATTTTATTTTATGTCATCAAATTCATAAACTAAATGACTGCCATAGATTCATAAATCTTCCCTTGCCTAAAAAATGGGAATTAGTTAAAAAACATAAACTTTGTCAAAATTGCCTTAGAGCAAATCATGAGATATCCAAATGTCTCATCACATCAAGATGTAAAAACTGCAAGCAGAACCATCATACTCTTCTGCATGAATACAACTCTGAACCATCCATTCCACAACCAACAACCTCTCAAGAGATGTTGATTTCAACAAATACCATCTCTGTAATGTGATGCCTTTGGAAACGGAAACAAATATTCTACTGTCAACAGCCCTTATTAAAGTCAAGGCGAAGGATGGCTCATTTGTGCTATGTAGAGCATTAGTGGACAATGGGTCCCAAATATGCCTAATTTCAGAACAATGTTGCCACAAGTTGGGACTTGAAAAAATGAAAAATTCTTATACACTAAAAGGTGTAGGTGACATTGTTGTCAACAGGACAACATCGCAGGTTGAAATAGAGTTCACCCCACATCATAATGATCAATTATTTTCTGCCAGAGCATTTGTGGTTGGGAGGGTAACTGCAGACCTTCCAAACTCCCAAATTCAGTCAGCAGACTTTCCTCATTTAGAAAATTTGCTCTTGGCAGACCCAGAATTCTATGTCACCAAGCCCATAGACCTAATTTTGGGTGCAGATACCTTTGTAGAAATCATTCTAGGTCATAAAACAGATTTAAAGCACCATCCTATAGCACTTAATACCAAGTTAGGTTGGCTTGTTTCTGGGAGAATCCATTCAAATATTAAGTCGAATACTTCGGTAATCAATCACTGTACCACTGAACTTGATTCCAGCATAAGAAAATTCTGGGAACTTGAAGATGTCCCAATTTCTAAGGCCCAGTTGGGTACAAAGAAGGCCTGTGAGATATTATTCAAGTCAAACCTCCAAAGAGACATTGAGGGCAGATATTCAGTCAATCTCCCTTTTAAATCAACACCCAATTTAGGTGATTCAAGATCTCAAGCATTGGAAAAAGGGCTACAGGAAAATCCAAGTAAATCTGAAGATAATTCAAGTAAATCTGAAGAAAATCTAAGTAGATCCGAAGATAATCCAAGTAAATCTGAAGAAATTCCAAGTAAATCTAAAAAGTCACGTATCTCTAAGTTAACTCCACAAATTACTTCTAAACAAAACCAATTACTTCCTTCTGAATCAAGTCAACCATCCACTCCAGAACAACCTCTCGCTTCTCAGTCAAGTGAACCACTCTCATCTAAGAAAGAAACTTCGATTATTCCTAAGATAAAGCCACCACCCTATTATAGGCGAAAACGTCAACTTCCTGCTGAGAAAACTTCATGGGATGAACCAATTGAATCAGATATAAAGTCAAATTGGAATAAATTCCAAACTCAACTATCGTGCCTAAAGGAAATCAAAATACCAAGATACCTGAACAGTTCATCTTCTGAAATAGAAGAATTACAACTACATGGATTTTGTGATGCATCCCTTAATGCTTATTCAGCAGTTTTTTACTTGAAAACTAGATTCAAAAATCAAAAGATCAAAATCAATCTGATAACCTCAAAAACTAAGGTTGCACCATTAAAGACCATTACAATTCCAAGACTTGAACTAAGTGCAGCATTGCTTTTGGCTCAACTGAATCAAGTCATTCTTGAATCATTTCCTTTTCAACCTGACAAAACCTTTTTGTGGACTGATTCACAAATCTGCATAGATTGGATAAGATTAGATGCCAGCAGATGGAAGGCCTTTGTTTCGAACAGAGTGTCGTCAATTCAAAATTTGACTCAAATCACTGATTGGTTCCATGTATCCAGTCAAGATAATCCAGCTGATTGCGCATCAAGAGGAATCATGCCTCAAGACTTGGTCAATCATAGAATTTGGTGGCGGGGTCCTATTTGGCTTCAAGAAAATAATGTTCGATATATTCCTTCTTCACCAACCCAAGTAAATCTCAATATCATTCAAGAAGAAGTCGGTGAGGGTCAAGTGTTGGATCAAACAACCTTAATTAAAAATTCAGAAACTATGTTAAATCTAGAATTCATTGAAAGGTATTCCACAATGACCAAATTGATCCGAATAACAGCTTGGTGTTGGAGATTCTACTACAATTGCCTCCTCTTTGATCCAATTCGTCAGAAAGGACCTTTGACAACAAGAGAATTAACAAAGGCAATTCAAGTCTTAGTCAAATCAATCCAGCAAGTTGAATTCTGCCCGGAAATAAAATTACTGAAGTCAAACAAACAACTACCTCTGTCCAACAAACTAACTTCTCTAAATCCCTTTTTAGACACTCAAGAACTTCTAAGAGTTGGAGGTAGACTCAAGTATTCCTATTTAAATGAAAATCAAAACTTCCCTCTCTTACAACCGAAACCCCCACGCCAGGAATCACTTATCAAAAATCTCTTAACTGAGAATGCCGACATTCCTGAGGCTATTGATGAGAATCAAGAAGATTCTTCAATTTTAGAAACCACTTTTGTCATTGAAGACGAAGAGTCTAACAAAGATATCGGGACTCCAAAAATTGAATTCTCCGAAGTTTCGGTTATTGATAAATCGGAAGGCAAATATTCGAAAGAACCAGTGGTCAGTGTAGAAGCTCTGGATAAGAAAGAACTGTGCCATGATGACTCAGCTCACCTCAATGTAGTTGAAGCTGATCTTAATCGACCTAAAGAGGCTACCAGTGGCATAATCAATGTTTATACAGAAGCTAATGAATCGTCAAGCAAAGAGAAAGTTGTACCTGTTGAAATTGTGGATACATCAACAAAGGATTATCTACAGAGCGGTGAAAAGGCAAAATTATCCCGCTGGAAGCCCATCAATTCTCTATGCTTAGAAGACGTCAAGGAATCTGAAGACGACGATGAAAATTACAGTTCATCGGCATATATAGAATGGCCAGAAATCTTGAAGAAAGAAGTCTTAAGACCTGAAGCTTTAGAAAAGGCAGTCAATCTGGAAGATTTTGAGAAGGCGGCAGAAAGTCGACAACTCTCCAAAGAACATTTTGAGGAATCGACCGAACAAGGCTCATGCATAAAAGCTGAATCAAAAACTTGGGAAGATCCTATTGAATCCGACTTAGCAGCCGCAGAGTCTGATAATCCAGCAGTTCCCGAAAGAGAACTGGCCAACGAATCTGAAAATCTCATCCAAGATTCACCTCAATCGGATACTCAAAGATGGAAGCTGATTCAAAAACTAAAAAACTCATTCTCGTCAAGATGGTCCAAGGAATATCTGAGCAAACTCCAAGGCCGTGGTAAATGGCGAATCAAACAAGACAATATCCAAATAGGTCAACTAGTTTACCTCAAAGAGGCTCAAATATCTCCACTTCACTGGCCTTTGTCTAGGATTCAGGAGATATTTCCAGGAGAGGACAAGAATGTCCGGATAGTCCAGATAAAGACTTCAAAAGGAGTCTTCAAGAGAACCATTACAAAGCTGATTCCATTACCTTTCAAACAATGAGAATTGTAATCTTAGCTACATAGTCGGAATCAATTAGTCCAGCATCTATACTATTGGAACTCTTTTTTATTTTTATTTTTTTTATTATTTTCTGGTCATCTCTTCCCAGCCGGGGGAGTATGTTGGATCCTATAGTTAATAATTTCCTTAAATTCAATTTTATATATGAAAATTAAGCCAAAATATTCTAAATTCAATTGTACAATATAAATCTTTAATATGTAAATTTTAAAGCAATCAACATGTATGTAAATTTCCAGTTTGGTTAATTAATAGTTTTTCTTTTCTCTCTCTCTCTATCACTAGTATCAAAATCTAAATCAAATTCATGTATTCTAAAATCATGTGGTAGCTACTCCTAACTCTAAAACCCAAAGACAATAAAATAATTCAAGACAAGTGGCAAAGTGCTTCTTAGTATCATGTACTGAACATTCAAGCCACAAACAGTATTGTTGTTTTTGTCATGTCCAATGAAGAGCCTTAAATGTCTCTGTGAATCTCTATTACAGGAGTCACAATGTTCTCTATCTTGGGTGTGTAAAGCTGCTGTTCTGGGTACATGTCAATTTTCTGCAGCCATTGCGGGACATGAGAATATGTGGCTAGGTGACTGCTCACTGCAAATGGCGTCATATAATTGCATTATTCTCCGTCATTGAA
This sequence comes from Cordylochernes scorpioides, assembly GCA_030710605.1. NCBI lineage: Eukaryota > Metazoa > Arthropoda > Arachnida > Pseudoscorpiones > Chernetidae > Cordylochernes > Cordylochernes scorpioides. The sequence goes on along the minus strand of CP092884.1, from coordinate 27,026,618 downwards.
TTTTTTTGCTTTTTATAGGTCTAGCCAACACCACCAGCTTGCTTATTACACTCTGTGGTTGTGGGAAAAACCTTGATAAAATAAAAATGCAATGCTTACCTCTATCATTACCATAAAGATTTTCATGTGATAAAATTAAGTGTTAGAGAAATTGTCTCCTATTAGATTCAACACCAACAGAAATTTTATTCATTAGTTATAAAATAGAAACAAAAGGTAATAAGACCTAATCCAAATCAACCAAATCCACTATTTATTTATTTGTTTATCATCCAAATATAAATATCATAATCATAATCCAACATAAACATAATCCAAATGGTACCTAATCATTGGATTAAGAAAAGAGCTGTGGTGTGTGTTGCTGCAGCTGTGATAACAATGCCCAAGAGGCATCCACACGGCTGGTCGGGATGGGCTATGCCAAGAGGGACACCCCCATCACCCGGCCCCACCGCACTGAGATCCAAAGGCCTGTTCTGCCCCCAGAGCCCAAAATTACCGCCCCGCCCACCCCAGCTGATCGCAACCGTCTGATATGTCGGCTAAAGGAGCAGTTCCCGGCTGTCTCGCGCACCCTCATCTCCATGGCCGTGGAGACCTCGCGCTACGATGAGGACAGAGCTAAGCAGTTCCTCACTGCCATGACCCCACAGGATGGGTAAGTTCCGCATGTACATAAAGTTTATTCTATAAATAATAATAAGTACAGTAAAATTATAATTACTTGTTCAATAAAATAAGACCTAATTCAAATGAAATAGAGGAAAGCTTCAGATCCTGAACTCTTTAAAATGGAATCTTCAAGTAATAGCATCAACATTGATCTTCACTTTGGAATTCATTTTCTTCATCTCATGTCCATTGAAGTCTATCAAAAATGAAAAAGCACAATTTGAATTATAGATTATAGATACATGAAAATAGGACCTAATCCAAATTATATAGAGGAAAGCTTCAGATCCTGAACTCTTTAAAATAGAATCTTCAAGTGATGGCATCAACCTTGATATTCACTTTGGAATTATTTTCTTCGGCTCATAGGAAGAATAACTTCTTAGGTCCATTGAAGTCCAAAAAATGAAGCAGAATTTTGATTATAGATTATAGTTAAAAGGTAATAAGACCCAATCCAAATCTCATTTGGATTAGGTCTTATTTTCTTGTAACTATAATCTATAAGCCAAATTGTGCGCTTTATCATTTTCTAAATAATCTTTCATATATAAATCTTCTTATTGAAAGACTTTGGCTTGAGGTTCTAATCAGACTTCCTTTGGAGGCTTTAACTTTTCAATTGAAAGGTTTTGAAAAATTCCTTACTTTCTATCCCATTCAAAATATTTCATCAACCATTAAACTTTGAAAAAAACTTCAAGAAAAGTTTATTACTTTCTTTTAATGTTCAAACATTTCTGAGATGGGAACTTTGATAGCAATGAGAAACATAGTAGTTTTCTAGTGTTTGAGCTCCAAGTTGTGTTTTCCTCTAGCTCCAAACGCCCCGTCCCCTCCACTGAAGACACTGTCATCAAGGAGTCCCTTGCTCCAGCCTCGGTGGATACAGGTTGGTACATAGAGATTTTCAACAGCTGTCAACTCTAGAGTATGGAGAATAGCATTCAAAGATACACTATAGATATGTTGTTGTTTCTTATCCCCTTGTGTAAAGATTACATGAATTCCATGAGTTCATGCTTCTCGAGCTGTTTGATGATAAGCAGCGTCCTCTCCCAAAGGTCCTGTTCAGTGCAACTAATGCAAGCCAAAATGTGTTTTGGAGCTGCAGGTGCCAAGCTACATTTTATGCAAGTGTGGGGTAGATTTTGTTATTATTTTCTATCTTCAAGGGCTTGAGATGGTCTGTTCTACACTATAGATATAGACAGCAGTAGTTGTCTTGTTAGAATGAGATGCTGAAACATATTTTATAGAAAATGATCTGAATGTGTCTAATGAAGTGTAAGCATCTACACTCTCTGAAAATACCCCACTCTATCAAACATGGCTTCTCTATGATGTTCAAGTAACCAAGATTCATTTAGCCAACTCTTGTCTTTCAGAGGGTAGGTTTATTTGAATTAGCTTCCTTAGGAGCTTTTGTATTTTGCAAACTTGTACAAGAATATTTTCACAGAGCTAGAAGCTTTCTGAAAACAGATAGGTCCATTGGGGTAAATATGGGCCTATTGTGTAGAGACTAGTTTGTTCTAATGTTAATTAGTGTGCAAGATTATTTATAATTATAACTGGGGGGAGAGGCCTAATAAAGGACACAACATTGAGTACCTAGTGTTATTGGATGGAGGTTAACCACTTTAGAATGTATAGGTAATGAAAGTGTTAAAGCATGAAAACTTCTTTTATAACATTCAGTGTAGCATATATAATTGTCCAATACACTATTAGAGCTCTGAGAAGCAGTCTGGTAGATTAAATTGGTGAACAGTAAGGACAGTAGAAGTTTGCCTTTTATGTGTAAAAGAAGAATTTGTGCTTTAATACTATCATTTTCTGATAAGGCACAATTCGGATTATAGGTTATAAACACAAGGTAATAAGACCAAATCCAAATTAAATTACACACGATTTATTTATTTGGATTTGGTCATATTACCTTGTGACTATCATTTCCTATATATGCGTTATAGCTCTGTATTAACTTTAGAACTTGCTGGCAGCCCCAAAGGTGGAAGAAGAGCCGGCAGCGGCCACCAAGCCTGTAGTCCACCCCAGTCCAAGGTAAGCCGGCTCCATGGTGCTGTGGCCAACCGCATATCTACTGCTGCCTGCAGTGCAACTCCTGCCACAGTTGCCCCTGCTGAGCCTGCCAAGTCCCCTCAGCACAAGTCCAGATTCCGCCTCAAGTTCCGCAGAGATAAGAAGAAGTGAGTACCTGCCTGTGTGTGTAATGGACTCCATCCTGTGTAAGTGCCAAAGTCAAACTGCTGTTCACATGTGTGACATGTGATGCATTTATAGTTAAACCAGTTCATAACTTCTATCCAAATGTCAGGATTCCCCTGCAAGCCCAGAACACATCATGCAATGAATCGGGCATTGCCGAACAGACATCTACAATGACCCAGCTGTGGTCATCGAGGTGATAAAGAGGCATGACCCTCTGGATCTGGTCTAGACTTGAAGTCCAGACCTGGGACAAGAAAAAAAAAAAAAAACTTCTATCCACCATGATTACCATGGCCTGTACCACTTGTACTAGGGATAATAATACAGACTCCATCTGGCTGGGTACAGGTCCAACAAGACAGAAGACAGCACAGATGCCGCCAACAAAACCAACAACAACAAGTCCAAAGCCAAGGGCCCAGATCCCACCCACAGGAAAGGTCCTTTCTCAGGATTTCTGCTGTAAGTTGGATAGATACTGGCTGGGGATTGGGAATGCTTTATTTACACTAGAACTTCCATGAGAGGACCCTCACGCTATATGACACATCTCTACAATAGACCATTTTTATTTTCAAAATTACCATTTTTACTATTTTGCAACTCTCCGGTAAGAGGACCCCTCTCTCTAAAGAACACTTTGGCTCTGTAATTAGATGTCCTTTACAGATAGGTTCTACTGTATTTATAAGCAATGATAAAATTTAAGGTCGCTGTACCTTTTAGCATGTATATCAGGATTCAAACAATAACTCTGAAAGATATTTCATACACAGTGTCCTTTATTGAAGACATACGAGATAACCAAGTGTGAACAAAATTGTCTCCTTCAGAAAATAAAATGATCGATGACTTCAAAACTTTCCGCTTTCTTAAGAATTTAACAATGAATGAACTTAAGAATGAAACAAGATCTGAATTAACTTGAAGCATTATCGCGCCATCTTCTATAAGAAATTCAAACCATTTTCGAAAGGTATGAATCTTTTTTAAAATAATTATAATTTTCTACTGCCCTTACGGCAATGATAAAATAATAGAAGGGCCTGACTCATCAGTGGTGAGATATGGAATGTATGTCGGAAGTGATGAGTGGTCCTCTATCAATGGATTCAATCACAGGGCCTTCAAATAAATATTGTTGTTTATGGACTATTCTCCAATTTGATCTGTTAGTAACCATCACTACTCTAGTGACCTTCTGGTAACTTCCTTGAGACCACCTACTAGCCAGCTTATTGGGGGTCTTCCTCTCTTTCTTCTTCAAAGAGAATAGCTCAGATATATATCCTTTCTCTTATGAATTTTCCCTCACCAGAGTTGAGTTGTCCAACAAGTAGTGAATCACTCTACATCTAGAACCTCTGTATGTGTGTGTCTCAGGAAGAACTACATCCCGTGGTTTGGCTCCAACAGCAAGAACCGCAAGGGCCCGGACCCAGCTCTCCTCAAAGGTCCCGACACCACCAACCTGCGCACTAAGGGCGAGTCCCGCGCGAAGGGTCCCGCATCCCGGCGCAACCCGCTGACTGACATCACGCAGCAGCAGCAGGAGATTGTGGTGGAGAGCGGGTGATGGCTTTGTTCTAGAAGTCTTACAGCTCTGCCGCAGAGGGAGGAGGGATTGTTTTAGGCTCTCTTGTCTCTTCTTCTTCTTTTCTGACATGCGCTCCATCCTGTGTGCCCTAGGTTCCCCCTTCTCTCTCATGGTGCCATAGTCCCCCCCCACCATATCAATTGCCAAAGTATTACTCCACACCCCCGTATGCCAAATTCAATATATGCTTTCCCTTAGTTCTCACACCTTCCCCACATTGTCTAAGCAAACAATATATCAGAGAACTTTTGAGTTTGTACTTTGTCTCTTGCTCTTTAATTTTCATAGTAATTCTTTAAGTCAAGTTGGATTTATAGTCGCCATCTCTCTTGTCTGTGCGCTGGTTGTGAGGAGATTGGAGACAGCTTGTTGGAATAATAGTCTGGCAAATGCCAGATATTTGTGCATATATAAATATATATATACATAGGTATATGTATATATGCTATGAAGAGGCATTTCCCCTAGTCAAAATGCATCAAAACAATGCATAAATTGGATCTGTGCAAACTCTCTGATCACTGAATATAGAGGAAATACAGAACAACAAGGTCATATAACCACTCTAATTGACACTTAAAGATAGAAGTGCGCCATCTATTGGAATAAATATCAACTAAATATTAATTTAGTTTTATTCCAGAATATTTACCAAATATGCTGAAAAGGGCTATCAATCTTGAACACCTTTGTGGTTGACTTGAGGAATCGTGAAAGGTGTTTGGCCAATTATTAGGGGAGTAAAATTAAATCATTGTTTAGCTCTTATTTATTCTGATAGATGGTGCTCTTTGATTATTGAAATATTCAGTTAAGTCCCATTTTCATCACCATATATATCTACTTATATATTTGCCTTATTCTGTCTGTTTGTTTGTCTGTTTGTCTGAAGCGCACGGATAGAATGCGCGCCCATTGGCTGCCAGCAAACACGTGACCTCCCTGCCCGCCCCCCTCTAGACAACCCTGTTATCAGCTGTGCGATACATACACCTGTCTATAGCGGCCACTCTAGACAACCCTGTTATCAGCTGAGTGATACATCCACCTGTCTATACAGACCACCCTGTCATAGCGGTCACCCTAGGCAACACTGTTTTCTGCTGTGTGATACATCCACCTGTCTATACAGACCACCCTGTCATAGCGGTCACCCTAGGCAACCCTGTTATCAGCTGTGTGATATGTCCACCTGTCTATACAGACCACCCTGTCATAGCGGTCACCCTAGGCAACCCTGTTATCAGCTGTGTGATACATCCACCTGTCTATACAGACCACCCTGTCATAGCGGTCACCCTAGGCAACCCTGTTATCAGCTGTGTGATACATCCACCTGTCTATACAGACCACCCTGTCATAGCGGTCACCCTAGGCAACCCTGTTATCAGCTGTGTGATACATCCATCTGTCTATACAGACCACCCTGTCATAGCGGTCACCCTAGGCAACCCTGTTATCAGCTGAGTGATACATCCACCTGTCTATACAGACCACCCTGTCATAGCGGTCACCCTAGGCAACCCTATTATCAGCTGTGTGATACATCCACCTGTCTATACAGACCACCCTGTCATAGCGGTCACCCTAGGCAACCCTGTTATCAGCTGAGTGATACATCCACCTGTCTATACAGACCACCCTGTCATAGCGGTCACCCTAGGCAACCCTGTTATCTGCTGTGTGATACATCCACCTGTCTATACAGACCACCCTGTCATAGCGGTCACCCTAGGCAACCCTGTTATCAGCTGTGTGATACATCCACCTGTCTATACAGACCACCCTGTCATAGCGGTCACCCTAGGCAACCCTGTTATCGTCTGAGTGATACATCCACCTGTCTATACAGACCACCCTGTCATAGCGGTCACCCTAGGCAACCCTGTTATCTGCTGTGTGATACATCCACCTGTCTATATAGACCACCCTGTCATAGCGGTCACCCTAGGCAACCCTGTTATCAGCTGTGTGATACATCCACCTGTCTATACAGACCACCCTGTCATAGCAGTCACCCTAGGCAACCCTGTTATCAGCTGAGTGATACATCCACCTGTCTATACAGACCACCCTGTCATAGCGGTCACCCTAGGCAACCCTGTTATCAGCTGAGTGATACATCCACCTGTCTATAACGGCCACTCTAGACAACCCTGTTATCATCAGTGTGATAAATTCACCTGTCTATACAGACCACCCTGTCTATAGCGGTCACTCTAGGCAACCCTGTTAACAGCAGTGTGATACATACACCTGTCTATACAGACCACCCTGACTATAGCGACCACTCTTTATGAAAATCCACAATTCTAATTTTATATTTTCAAGACACACACAGTTTGGGGCGGGAAGTTTCACAAGAGAGACATCCACGGCGCCAATTTATAATTGTAACGAATAGTATTTTAATTAAAACATTTCTAAAATATATACGCACTCGGGTAAACCCCGGGCGTTGCCCGGGCCTTATGTCTAGTATATATATATGTACCAAAAGTTGCACCTCTTTCTTCAAAGATTCATTAAAATAATGCATTCTGTGTTATCACCCCAGCGCAAAATGTCAGAGTAAAGTTGAAGAATAAGCCACAAAACCAGTTTTGGAAAATTCAGACACAAAGACCCACACACACACAATGGTTTCAGGCTTTAGTTCTCATTAGTACAGGAGCAGCTTTTGTCTGAATTTTTCAAAACTGGTGTTGTGGCTCAATTCTTCATTACCACCATATGTTTTGTAATGGGATGATGAACAAAATGCAATTGTTCAATGCCTATTTGAAAGGGCGAGTTGTCTCTTTTGATACATCAATACTATCCTGTTATATATATATTTTAACATAAGCAATAAGGAATCATGGGTTTGGTTTCTTTTCTCATTTCTTTTATTTCTCGAGCTTTTGGGCTAAAATCTCCTTCAACACTGAGATCCAGAAGTATTACTTTAGGAAGTAATACTTCTGGATCTTCGTGTTGAAGGACATGTTAGCCAGAAAGCTCGAGAAATAAAAGAAATGAGAAAAGAAATCAGACCCATGATTCTTTATTGATTGTGTCAAATTGTAAAAGCTGGGAAGAATCTTTATATATATATGTGGTGCACAGAAGTGTTCAAATGTATTTCTCCTCTTATTTCTGTGAGCCTTTCCTCCCTATCTACCTCTGACATCAGCTGGCTTCCATCTCTTCACACACAGCTTGTGGGTTAATTTGCATTTATAAAGATTTATTTATTGTATCATATTTTGTTGTTAGAAACACAAGGTAATACAGTAAAACCTCCATGAGAGGAACTCCGGCTAGAGCACTCCTCTCTATAAAGGACAGTTTTCATTGTAAAAATTACTATTTTTACTATGTAACAACTCTTCTGTAAGAGGATACCTCTCCATAAAGGACACTTTTGCTCTGCAACTAGGTGTCCTTAACAGAGAGGTTTTACTGTAACACCAAATTGTGTATTTCTAATCTAACTTGTACCTTATCATTTTGTTGTTATTGTTATGTATAGTTTGCCCATGTTTATAGAATTTATCACATTAATTTACGTTATTATTTACTTTGTTGTTGTTGTTTTTTTTGTTGTTAAATAGAATATATATATTTTTTATTTATGTATTTTTCAAAATTATTGATATATTTGTGCAAGAGAAAGTATAAATTATATATAGTCATATATTTTGCATATGTGTATTTTAAATTTATGTAATCTCACTGCACTTAACGGTTCCAAAATAATTTTATTAGGTACCGCTCAAAAAGAGCAACCGAGTTTATGTTATTTACAATGAATAATATAAACAGGTTCTTCACATATAAAAAAAAGTGTCCAATGCGGGATTTGATCCCGGTTCATGGCTGTCGGTTTATATCGCCCGCTACCGACCTATTTGCACTTATTATAAATTGCATTGATTCACCTTATTTTTGTTATTTTAATTTTTGTTATCTTTATGTTCTTCTTAAATTATTATATTTTCAATTAGATACAACCAACTCATACAAGATTATATATATTCCTATTTTGCATATACAGTAGAACCTCCTTGAGAGGACACTCATGCTAGAGGACACCTCTCTATAAAGGACAGTTTTCATTTCCAAAATTACCATTTTTACTACTTTGCAACTCTCCAGTAAGAGGACACGTCTCCCTAAAGGACACTCTGACTCTGCAATTAGGTGTTGTCCTTTACAGAGAGGTTCTACTGTACAACCAACTTACAAGGTTATATATACAGTAGAACATACTCCATAAGAGGACACTCACACTTGAGAACACCTCTCTACAAAGAACAGTTTTGCATTTTCGAAATTACCATTTTTACTACTTTGCAATTCTTCAGTAAGAGGACACGTCTCCCTAAAGGACACTTTGACTCTGCAATTAGTTGTCCTTTAAAGAGAGGTTCTACTGTATATTCAACTTACAAGATTATATATATTATTATTTTGCATATATACATATATTAAAAAAAATTGTCACATATATTTGGCTCTTCAAAGGAGACTTAATTTTTTTGCTGCGTTCTCAATGAGTTCCCATTAAGCTGACTATATCGAGCAACAGAATGTTATGCTATAGTAAACAAATGCCATATTTACCTCTCCCCCCCCCCTCCAACTTCCTTCTTCCAAAAAGTTGCATAACCCTCACCTCCTAGTTGTATTTGTATATATACATATATGCCAACCCAGATAGTCTATATAGTACCTATATGTATGTATGTATGTATTGTATCTATATTTTTGGAGATAGCTTATTTAAAAAGGTTTTTAAAGTGTGTGAAAACAAAATATTTAGAAGACAATAATATATATATCTATATTACAGCTCATACTCCCCATGCAGATAATATATTCTATAGAGTAAATATATATATATATATATCTCCCTTTTATTTTTTATATATGCAGTAGAACCTCCCTTTAGTGGACACCCCACTAGCAGACACCTCTCTACAAAAGACAGTTTTCATTTGCTGAATAACTATTTTTACTACAGTTAAACCTGTCTATAGTGCCCCCTCTAAATAGCGCCTCCCTCTCTATAGCGCCTGATTTTAAATACGTAATACAATGCGATTTACATTAAAAGTGACCTATAGTTTATAACACGCCCTCTCTATAGCACCCTATTTTGGTGAGTCCCAAGAGGGGGCGCTATAGACAGGTTTAACTGCATTTAGTAACTCTCTGGTAAGAGGATACCTTTCCCTAAAGGACACTTTGGTTCTGTAACTAGGTGTCCTTTACAGGTAGGTTCTACTGTATCTGGTTTTTTCTCTCTAGTCATGCGTGTTATTTTTAACTTTTTTGCTTCTTGACTCTCTGGAGGTTGCATCTATTTGTTGTCATTCTGCTACCAGGATGGAGGATTGTGAGCATACAGGGTTGGTGAGAATGGAACTCAATCTGCTTCTGTGCTCTTTTTTCAATCTTCTAACTCTTTCAAGTTTCTGGGATAGAGTTACTAGATGGATTTGGCAATGCACACTTGCAAAACAATAATTTTTTTTCTTTTAATTATTCCTAGTACATGTGGTAATAGGAACATGAACATGATTGAAGAGCAGGAACAGAATTTGTGTAATCTTCACACAAGGGGATAAGAAACAACAACAACATGTGGTACAGGCCATGATAATCATGGAGGGAAGTTGGCGACTGCTTTTACTGTAAGTGCACCACATGTCTACACATGTGAAAAGCAGTTCAACATTTGCATTTAAAAATTTGCCAGAGCCTTGTTTGGTTGCTTGCACTCGCTGGTAGGGTTGGACTTTTGCAAGAATCAGGAGCCATTGGAGCATTTTTTTTTAATTATAAAAAAAGTTCCCAATGCGGGATTCGATCCCGGGTTGTAGTAGTCGAAAACTAATGGTTTAGACCAGGGGTGGCGAACCTTTTTATATTAGAAGGCCAATTTTCATTTTACCATTTTTGAGAAGGCCGCATTCATATGCCGCAAATCGGCGCTGCCGATATAGTGGTATAGTTATGTACCTTATTTTTAGCACGACACTTGAATTACTTTTAGAAATTTAAATACTTACATTTACTATATTATATATATTATGACATACTATGACATTCGTATTAGATATTTTCAATAAAATAATGAAAGTAATTGAAAACTACGAAAGAAAAATTATAATTTTGAATTTATGAAAAGGCCACAACTTGGGCAAGAAAAGGCCACATGCGGCCTTAAGGCCGCACGTTCGCCACCCCTGGTTTAGACCATTCTTCTACTGACCCCATTCAAAATAATATGTTCTCCCCTAATCAACAGGCTAACAAAATTAAATATGAAAAAAATGCACAAATCCTTGATTTTTTTTCCATGAAGCCTCAAAATCTAGTTTTTTTGGTTCTTGAGTTATAGCTTGCACCATGTTGATGAGGGCTAATAGCTTAAAAAGCATATCTGGTTAGCTTTTTCTTGATTATTCATATATAAGAGAGGGTATTTTGGCTACAATTCTGGATTAATTAAAAATCAGCTATCAAAGTTGATGTGATAAGGAACAATTTGGAATTTAGATTAGAATTACAAGGTAATAAGACCCAAATCCAAATAAATTAATAATGTGTCAAGTTTCGGTAACAATGTTGTATTATTTCCAGACATTTCTGTGACTCGCCTTCTTTAGAGAATGTTGAATTCTAGCCTAGAACACATTCTACTGAGTAAGGGGACAGTAAGTCACTGTGATGTCAGCAAATTCCTTTGAGACAAAATTCCAACCAGAAAATGTTTATTTTACAAAGAGTAAGAATAGCCAGCAAGCTAGCAACAAAGAACAGGTTGAGCTCCATTCCACCAACTCCATACTGTACCTCAGACACACCATTTGCTCAAAATCTATATTTAGATCTCCACCTCACCCATGCTTCATATACATTCCCCCTATAATAATATCTCTGAAAGATTTAACTGTTAAACAGGCGTCCTTGGGAAATCTTCATTGGTTTCTCACATTTTTGATGCCAGCCATCTTCTAGTTTTGATTTTCCATCCTCTAGGTATCTTTTAGGACCTTTTAACCTGCAAGAGAGCTTAAACTAAATGCCAAAGTTGTGTGTATCCCTATGTAAAATGTACGTATGTATATGTAAATTTTAACATAAAATCCCACCTACCCACAAAAAAATATATTTAAAAACATTCAAAAAATATATAAAAGTAGATTTTAGAACTTATATATATTCGTATGTAGGCTATACTTACTAATCATTCACACACTTTATTTTTATGAAGAAAAACAAAAAAAGATGTGTAAAAGAGAAAAGAAGTTTGCCTTGGGATTGTGCAAAGTATCATCTTTCACTGTGTGTGTTTTTGTCATCTTTGATTGGCATATTCTGTCAGTTCTTTGAATGGTGTAGAGTTTCTTGCTGTCTGTGTGCATTCACTACGTTCTTGTGACTTTTTGTTTTCTTATTTGCATATTTTCTATTTATGACTAGTAACTTGCTGTCTTGAAAGACCTTTCAACTGAATTTAAGAAATTTACAATACAGTAGAACCTCCACAAGAGGACACCTCCTTACAAAGGACAAGTTTTCATTTGTAAAATTACCATTTTTACTATTTTGACACTCTCTGGTAATAAGACACCTCTTCTTAAACAACACTTTGACTCTGCAATTAGGTGTCCTCTACATGGAGATTCTACTGTATTGGAATATGAAATGCCCCACATTCAATTTTTTTTTAGCAATATTAGATATTAGAATTGGCAAGCCCTAATTTGTTCAAATCCTAAACTGCATAAATACTCAATCTTATATGCAATTAATCTCTAGAGATTTCTAATTTAATGGTTTTTGGGTAATTATGGTTTTAATAAGTAACGAAATTAAATTTTTAGTAAAAATTATGATATTTGAGTTATAAATAAGTTTTCAAAATGTGTCATAGTTTCCTTCTTCTTCTTTCTTATCTCAAAAAAAGTCTAGTTCAGGGCCTGGTTTTTGGTGTGGGTGATATGTGTTCACAATTGATTCACAATTACCTGATTAGGTAGGTGTATTTTGAAGGCCTGTAATTCAGTGGGGGTCATAGTTTCCTTATTTTGGATTCATGCTTGTCATTTTGGTTCTGCGATTACCATTTAAAATAGAGAGCATCCCCAAATTGTGTCCATCTCTCCAATTTCAAGATTATTTTTAGATGACCTTGGTGCTCTACGAGTAAATAACTTCAAGTACAATTATGTTATTTCCTAATTAAAAATCTCCTTTGATAAATTACAAAAAGAGTTTATGAGTGAAGAAGATTTTTTTTTCTTTTATTATAACGATAAAACGCCTAAAACAATTATGTTTGGAAGTAAACAGCATGTTGTATATAGGATGTTGTTTCCATAGCATTTCTTATCTTCAAATAAGAATCTCGCAATATATTATTTGAACTCTATGTATGTTCAAATTGGCTCAATAATGAACATAGATTGATTGTAAGCAAGAGGTAATTAGACCAAATCTAAATAAATAGTGTGTGATGTTTCTGTAACAGCATTTGTTACCATCTTCAGACAAAAGTGCTGAAACTGTCATTCAGCACAAGATGGTAACAACACTGTTAACAAAAAGTTACACATTATTTATTTATTTGGATTTGGTCCTATTACCTTGTGCTTAAATTGGCTCTTTCAATATATATGTCTCTTTATCATGCATCTTTAAACCTATAAAGCTACAAGCTTTTTGAATAGAAACCTTGTAGTTTGCCAGTTGAAAGATATGTGATAGTTTCTTATCTCTAATTTATTCTGAAGTTGGAAATCCTAACTGAAGACCTTTGATAAAGCACAATTTGGATTATAGATACAAGAAAAAAAGACCTAATCCAAATAAATTAATAGTGTGTGATGTTTCGGTAACAGCGTTGGTTACCATCATCAGACAAAAGAATAAATGAAAAAAAATAACAAATCATGTTCTTTAATAGTACTGTTATTTATATATATTGTCTGATGATGTTATAACAATGCTGTTGCCAAAACGTCACATACACTTTCTTGTAGCTATAATCGAATGTGCTTTATCAAAGCCCAATCCAGTTAGGATTTCCAACTCTAAGAATAACTTAAGGATAAGAAACTATTACTTATCTTTGAACTGGCAAGCCACAAGCTCTTCAATTCAAAAAGCTTGTAGCTTTATGGGTTTAATTTTTTTCGATTAGGTCTTATTTTCTTGTATGGCTTAAGCTTTATTTGCCAATGCAGAGACCTATATAAGTAGATCCCTTTTTTGTAGAGCACAGGGCTATTATTTTGGATGAAAATTACAGTAAAACCCCTCTTCAAACACTTACTCAACCAATTTTTTCACCTCACCAATCAGCCTATTTACTTTAATATAACCAACTTGTTCCCTAAAAGCTTATGTTTTTAGTTTGCTTAAATACCATTTCTAAGATTCCACCCTTCAGTGTAGCATATATAAGAAGAATAATCCAATACAGTATTAGAACTCTAAAGAAGCGGTCTGGTGGATTAAATTGGCGAAACTGCTGGGAGAGTTCACCACAGATGAGCTAAACCCTCTCAATATATTTTCATTGCAGTAAGGACAGTAGAAGTTGGATTTATTTGTGAAATAAATGCGTCTTAATGTTTATTTGTTATATATGGATGGTGTTATTGCTTTGTATTGAATTCAATAATGTTGATAATTTAAGTAAACATTCTAACCCCTTGGTATTTTGCATTGAAGAATTTGGACTGTAATTGGTTAATCAGAAAATATTTTATTATTAATTATTCATAGTGATGGATTCAATGGGGTTGAGATGTGGTTGAATGGCACAGATTGTTCAATTCTAAATGCTAGGTCAACATACAAGTTTGAGTTGCATAAAAGGTTTTCTTCTAAGTCATTTTTGTAATTACACATGGAATAATTTTGCACAATTATATAGTACAAATAGATTTTGCCATGAATTGTTGAAACGTTTGTCATTTTTAAAATTATTTTCTGGTCATTCCAGTGTTTTGTCTAGTCCAGTCTAGTATTTTGGTAATGGGTATATATTGGAATGTATTGAAATGTATGTTTGTGTATAAAATCTCTTCAGTTTCTTACTCAATTATGGTAAAGGGAGCTGTATTCTGTCAGGATACATAAAATATGTATATCCCTGATCATATACTGCTTAGTGCAATTCCTCATTACAGTAGAACCTCCATGAGAAGACACTTGCGCTAGAGGACACCTCTCTACAAAGGACAGTTTTCATTTGCAAAATTACCATTTTTACTATTTTGCAACTCTCCGGTAAGAGTACACCTCCCCATAAAGGACACTTTGGCTCTGAAATTAGGTGTCCTTTACAGGGAGGTTCTACTGTATTATTTCTTTGTTGATGTTTCTTGCACATACTATTTTGCCAAAGATTAGTGTGTTATTTATTCAAGTACAAACTGGCAAAAAAATGTTTTGATTTTATTCTCTAATATGCAAATTTATCAGATTTGGGGCAATATTATTTTATATTGATTTATTGTGTTATACTCACCTTTTTTTTTTGTTATTTTATTTAGTTGTTGATTTTGATTAAGTCACAAAATTGTTAATTTTGATATGTAAATATATAATTAATTTTTTAAAATTCAAATTATAGATCTATTTGGGTTTCACCCAGGTTCCCTCTGTATACAAATGATGCCAAGTATCTGGTTTTATTCAAATTGTAGAGAAATTTTCTTTATTTTTCCATCAAATTTTGTTGTGATGTGTGGGAATTTTTCAAGCAATTTTTTTTTACCCTTTGTTGTTTAACCAGTTTTTTTTTTTTTTACTGAGCACAACATGAGCGAAAATTTAATTTAAAAAAAAATCCCTATTTTACCTATAAAATGCAAAATTGAAATATTTACCTTCTTTTTAAAAAGAAAATAACACTATTTATTAGTGACTCGAGATTTTAAATGCAAATTCAAGAGGACTTCTAAGGAATTATATAATCCTAATTGACAACATTTTATATTTTTTTATTTATATATTCATAGAAAAAAAAATCAAACCACCATTTTTTTTTTTTAATTCAACCTAATAAAAGATAGAATAATTATATTGTGCAATCAGCAACAATCATTCCAAAAGATTAAAAAAAAACTATCTGAAGAAGAAGAGAAGAAATAATCTATTTTTGATGGAAGGAATTGTCATCTTGTCATTCTAAGTTTCTCAAGTCTCTGCAGAGACTTACCTCATCTTGTTGGTTGTTGAAGTGAAAGTTGTCGCATGAACAATCACCCCTCTCTCTCTCTTTCGCGAGGGAGGTTTCTGATAAACAAAACGTCCCAAAACTGTTTCCGTCTGAGGCACTTTTTTATAAAGCCTAAACCCTTTATGTCCATTATCTAGTTTGCAGCACTTGCTTGCGTCAAACTGCCTGCCTTTCATTAGTTTCCGTTCTTTGCCAAGCCCAGAAATAATATGTAAATATTTAAATCTCTCTCTGTATATAATTCCATCTCTCTATATATATACATATGGTGACATATATATATATACTTGTACCACATATATATATATATATGTAGAAAATTATGTTATTTTTTATTTTAGAGGATTGTGCCACACACAAACTTTTATCTCTCCTAAAATATATGAATCTATATATAAAGATATATAATATATGGCTTTGTGTGTGTATATTTTTATTGCTTTATCGTGTACTCTCTCATGTAGATTTGTCTCAATTTTATTCTCATTTCCTATTAATTTTTCTCTCCTCACCAATACCTTTCAATTTATATATCATTGATGCTATGGAAAAAAAAAAGGTTTGGAAGAAAAAATGATTTGACTATTTTTTAAACAATTTTTCTAAATTTTTCTATATCTACCATCTGGTGAAAATTAAAGCAATTAGAAAAAAAAAAAAGAATTGTACTTTACTTGCGAAACATGTGGTTTTGTGTGGTATTTTGATGCAGTGAGAATATTTTACCCTAATTAGATTCTAGTTGTGTGGATACTCTGTGGATTTTATTGCTTTAAGAGCTTGCCCAATGTTATGTTGCTGCTACCCACTGTGTTGTTGTGATGAGTAAATTTCTGGTGCTGTGTCTCTCCTGGTGTTTTTATTTCACTTAAACACACATCCATCACTTTGGGGATAGACTGGGGGACGACAACCTTTTGAGTTGGAAAAGTAAAAAATTACAAAGTATTTAAATAGATGCTGGGAGGTTCACCACTGATGAGCCAAGCCATCCCAATAATATTTTCATCGTAGTAAGGACAGTAGAATTTGATTTTGTGCATGTTTCATGCTTAAATCTTTTCATTTTCTATATATAAAGTGAAATTATAACAAAAACAAGCACATTGTTGTAGCGAGGTTGTACTCTTATACTGCTTATTTGGATCTAGCCTTGTTACCATACTAACAACAACAGTCTCAAATATTTATTATATGAAAAGTCTTGGGAGCGCCTTTATAAGTTGTTCCTTATCCCCTTGTGCTAATATTACATAAATTCCATGAGTCCTAATGGAATGGAGTGTAGGGGCGCAAAATTTTGAAGCAAATGATCCAGGCAAACTTTAGTGAAAGTCTAGCTGACTGTAATTTGAGGCCATTCCTAAGATGGATGCAGATGCCTTTCCTGCTGACTCTAACATGAGTAAAGATGCAGCAGCTCCTCTGTATTACAGTACTTTTGTCGGAAGATGGTAACAACGCTGTTACCGAAACATCACACACTATTTATTTATTTGGATTTGGTCTTATTACCATGTGTTTACAATCCAAATTGTGCCTTATGTATCTAGCACCCTGTGTCCAAACTTGAGAACTAGGATCCATTGATTTGCAATCCTTTCTTGTAGGGATGTAGGGGAATAATCAGCCAGCCAGGTGATTATAAAATGTCTTTATTACAGGTGACTTTTAAATAAATCTCTTGGAAGTATGTACAGGGGATGGTGGACATTATCGGGCAGCAGGCCGATGGTAAGGCTTAGGTCGTGGGGGACGAGATGAGGGGAAGATGTGGAACTCGAGGTCATTCTGTCTGTTCATGGCCTTCAGCTTGGCTTGGATGGCCTCGATCTGGCTCTCCACACTGTTGACAGCCACACACAGGGTGAGATACCTCCATATATGGACACTCTCCCTAGATTTATTTACAAAGTAAAACTGTTTTCTTAACCAAAATTACCTTTTTTAACCAATGAGTTGCTCTCTGGTAAGAGGGTGTGTATACTGTATTGTTGTTGCTGCCGTGTCCAATGAAGAGCCTCAGATATCTCCATGCATCTCTATCACTGCAGTTGCAAGGTCCTCTATCTTGGGTGTGTAAAGTTGCTTTTTTGGGTCCATGTCAATTTTCTGAAAGGCTGTGGCCATTGCTGGGCATGAGAATATGTAGGTAGGTGTTAGTTCCACACCAGGACAATTGTTACATGTCCTGTAGGTTCTTGTGCCATCTAGATGTATTGTCATTCTTTTATAGTGTTTGGTTCCGAGTCTTGTTATTGTTTTTGAAATTCTCTTGGAGTTTATTTCGCATATTTGATCTTTTTTTATCTTTTGTTGAATTATCTTGTATTTTGCCAAAGCATCAGTGCCAAATACTGACATTTGCTCTACTTTTGTTATTGGTTTAAAAGTTTGATACTTGAAATAAATAGTGTAATGTAGAGATTTCCTCAAATTACTCTGGTCCTAATGAGAGTACTGACTTCTAGCCTTTCTATCCAAACCAAACTTCAAAAAGTCAATAAGGTGGAAAGTCCATCTATAAGAAAGAAAGGAATTGTCCCATCAACTTACTTTTTAGGTTTGGAGGGCTGCTGAGAGGGCAGTAGCTTCAGGGAAGGGGGATCTTTGAACTGCAACCACAGTCAATGGTCAGCAATAAACACAAACCTTTTTTTTTAACATAGAATACTAATATGAAAGTACAGTAAAACCTTGCTAAAACAAAACCGGAGATATATTCAACCTTCCCTTATGACGAACCTGAAATAATCCTCAAGGTTATTTTATAATACAGTGAACTATGACTATATAATGAACCATGGCTATAGTGAACCAGGCAAAGTCAGACTTTCACCAAAGTGTGCCTGGATCAGAGGGGTTTTACTGTACTGAATAATGGTAGCAATGCTTTCTTTGTGTTACTGAGTCTCATCACTTAGATAAGATGTATTTGTTACCTTTTATCTATAGGATCCAAAATTGCTTCCTACATCAAACCTTGCCACTTGGGCAGAATTGTCTAACATGCAGTCCATTCCTATCTCCTGGATTTAAGACCGAATTGCATTTAAGGTCTTGAACATGCAATTCTACCTTTAGATTGAATAAATATTAATATTATAAAACAGGGCAATAAGACCAAATCCAAGTAAATAAATAGTGTGTGATGTTTTTGTCTAACACTGCTGTTACCGAAACTTCGCACAACTATTTATTTATTTGGATTTGGTCTTATTACCTTGTGTTTATATTCTATAATCCAAATTGTGCATCATCTTTTTCAAGGGATGTTTTATTTTATAGACGTAAATATATTATCAAGAAATAATATTAAGAAATGACACCAAATTGGTTAAACTTATATATGGCAGTGCTACAAATTAATGAAGTTTAAAAATAAGGCCATAATACCTCTAAAATCTCATAGCAAGATGACTCAATGAAACAACATTATAAAATAGGGGGTCGGTGGAAGGCTGGTTAAACCGTTTGGTTTACGACCACTACGACCCGGGTTCGATCCCCGCATTGGACACTTTTTTCTGTTTAAAAAAAAAAAATGCTCCAATGGCCCCCTGATTCTTGCAAAAGTCCAACCCCACCAGCGAGTGCAAGTAACCAAACGGGGCTCTGGCACATTTGTAAGTGCAAAGTCGAACTGCTTTCACATGTGTAGACATGTGGTGCGCTTACAGTAAAAAGCAGTCGCTAACTACCCACCATGATTATCATGGCCTGTACCACCTGTACTAGGGATAAGCAAAAAAAAAAAAAAAAAACATTATAAAATTTGAAAAAGTAAAAATTAAAACAGGTAAATAGTTTCTTTTTATTTATATTGCAAGCTTTCGAGCAATTATACTGCTCTTCAACGGGCGGATATTCTTTGTACAAACACTAAAGTTGAAGAGCAGTATAATTGCTCGAAAGCTTGCAATATAAATAAAAAGAAACTATTTACCTGTTTTAATTTTTACTTTTTCAAATAATTCTGGGTAACTATTGCTCACATATTATAAAATTTATAACATTTGACTCGCATGGATTTTTCTGAAACCTACATCTCCTTTTTTACTATTGTGTGTGGTCTTGAATTCAGATACAATAGAACCTCCATGAGAAGACACTTCTCTACAAAGGACAGTTTTTATTTGCAAAATTACCATTTTTACAATTTAGCATTTCTCCGGTAAGAGGACACCTCTCCCTAAACGACACTTTGTCTCTGCAATTAGGTGTTGTCCTTTACAGGGAGGTTTTTCTGTATATCACTCCACAAAAAAAATACATAACAAAATCAATAAACCATAATAAATTTGATTAGAGGGAGTTAAACCTGGAAATGAATGGTGCCTTGAGGCTAGCTCTGAAATTGAGAACCAACACTATAGTTGTGAATAACATTATACATCAGCGAGTCAGCCATTATGAGTTACGAGAAATTCACGCTAGGGTGTTAGTGATTATTTTTTAAAATAAATTAGTTCAAAAATAATCATATGTGTCAAATATAGTTTTAAATTTTTTATAGATGTAAATTTTGACACAATCAATAAGGAATCTAGGGGTTGGTTTCTTTTTTCAAAAGAATTGTAAAAAGGAATCTAGCCCTAGATTCCTTATTGATTTTGTCAAAATGTAAAAACAGGGAAGAATTTTTATCTTTCTTATCTCCACTCAATCATATCAGGGTTTCAAGCCTGTAGAGTTTGAGATGGTGTCTGCTGGGGATGAGTAGAGCTCATCAATGGATAAGAATCTTTATTATAGATGTACAGTAAAACCCCGCTAATACGAACCCTGGATATAGTGAACCTTCCCTTAAAACGAACCCACGGCGATTCCCAATTCCATTCCATTGAAAATACCATCGATATAACGAACTTTGCGATTTTTAAAATAACGAACTACCTCTAATAACGAACCTATTTTCGGTCCCAAAATGATAAAATCTATTAAAAATACTATGCTTATAACGAACTTAACCCTTAACTGGACGGGTGGATTTTTCTTACGTAACTGGACGGGTTGGGTAGATTCAACCCACCTATGTAACTTTATAAAATAAGCGCTAAATAATGATTGAAATCAATATTTTAAAAAAATATTTAATTAATATATAGTTAATATACAGATTTTGACTTTTAAAAATACTGAATATAATCTATTTACAGTTTTCAAAAATTATAAAGAAATGTTATTGCAAACGCTTAGTTGACATACAGAGCAAAGGGTTTTTATTTTTTACTGCGCTTTTTGATGGACATTTGTAGCACCTTTTTGGAGTATCAGATTGTTGTGGCGTCGTAGATTCACTTGGTTTACTTGAACCATCATTCTTCTTGAATTGTCGGCTGTAATTGCAGTGAAAGAGAATTGAGATTACGTGTGGCCAGGTGTTCATCAGTCAATGCTCATCGTTCCTAAATATGTAAGGCCATGTTCTTTCAACTTATAAACTAATTCTACTGAAGTGAATCAATTGTCTACTGGAATATATCTTCCAAAGTGTGGTTGACTAATCTCTAAAACTTATATATATATTGGGTTGGCAGGGATAGTTCTCTCTGTTGACTTAATTGATTATTCTACTTATCCAAAGAAAGAAGTGTTATTTTATAAAAGGAAGCTAAAAATAGCGGAAAATAGAGACTCAAGTATAAGCCACGAGCTAACACTGACACAAAAAATTCTCACGCTTCTGGACGGGCTGGGCGGAATCCGCCCACACATGCAAATTTAACCCCCCTCCCAAAACTGAAATTTATAAACGATGGATGGAAAATGTTTGTATCACTGTAAAATTAGAATACATGAAAGCTGTTAGCTCTAGGTAAACGAAAAATATATATTTTTCCTTTATTAAATTTATGCATGGGCAGAATCTACCCAACCCGTCCAGTTAAGGGTTAAAATTGTGATTTAAAAATTTTTTAAAACAACAAAATTTTGAGCATGTTTCAGCCCACGGATCGCGATTTCAAAACAAAAAATTAGCGGCGTTGTTTGTTTTCATTTTCATTCTATTTTTGCTGTATGTTGTATAAATTTTTACACATTATACTTTTATTTAATAGAATATCTTTGCATTCGACAATTTCGAAATGAAAGAAAATACACAAATGGCTTTCAAAATAAAGAAAAGAAACAAAGAGTGACGTTCTAAAAAAAAAAGTGGCAGCATGCCCTTTTAGAAGCGTTCTATATCAAGTTTAACCTAGGCTAAAACATAATTCCAAATAATTTTAAAGCCAGAAATGGTTTGAATAACAGGTTAAAAACAAAATTTAATATACACTTCAGAAGAATATGTGGAAACTGGAATTGGAAGAAGAAGAAAAAAAAAAAACAGTTTCCCCCGTGTCTCATGGGCCACAAACAAATAGACTTATAAATTCTCAAAATCTACCACTACAGTTCTATTTTTAGAATGGAATTTTTGTTAGGTATATGATTCATTCAGAGTTCGCGGATATTCCCCCTGGCTGGCCGTTTTACCACCGATTTTGTGTTTGCAAATTGGCGTTTATTATTCGCAATTTTACCGATCGCACTATCGTATCAACATGTTTCGCGTCCGATTTTTCTGAATTGAATACTTTTGATTCATCCTCAATTGATTAAGAATACATGGAGCTTTATTCCTTTGATGGAAATAACAATATTTTAAGACAATTCTGATTTTTCAATTTCACTTTCAAACAACAAGGTGTTAGAGGCATTTTTTCAAATAAATATATAATATTATATTATTTGAGAAAGATGTTCTAAAATACTCTTATACCTTTTAAATATATAATTAATAATGTTTTGCCTAGGGGATTTGGCTAATTTTTAAATAATACATAGGTTTATATATAAACATGTATGCTAAAGAAGAACCTATTAACAAATGACTTCTTTTGATATTCAGCATTACTGTAAAGAAATAGGTCAATTTAGGGAATTAAAACAAAGTGACCATTATTAAGTGGCTGCCTTTTCCTGTTTGTATGGCTGTTTTTTAATTATACAGTCTAAAAATTTAGAAAAGTTTTAAAAAATGGCCAAACCGTGGCTATAGTGAACTGTGGCTATAGTGAACCAAAAGCTCTGTCCCATTGGGGTTCACTATAGAGGGGTTTTATTGTAAATATATTTTTGTACAAAATAAAATATACCATTCGAACAGGATTTTGTTAGCTTTTATAAACTTCATGAGAAAACAACCTGAGATTCCCTGCCATCCACCGACTGTACAGTAAATTCCTCCAAGTATTTACCCGAGAGTTGGCCCAGTTGACCACCAACTTGCGAGAGAGCATCTGGAAGCCATTGAGTTGCTTCATGGCAGTTTCTGCCTGGTGCCGGGTAGAGTAGGTCACAAAGCAGAAACACTTGGTGGGCTTCTCCTTGTCCTGATCCTTCTTGGTCCGGACAAGGTCAAAGGATCCGATGGAGCCAAACTTCTCTAGTTCCTTGAGGAGGACATACCTGGATAGGAGACACAACAGAATGGTGGTACAAGACCAATGGGAGTATACAATGAATGGTGTTAAACAGCGAGTGCAAGTAACCAAATGGGGTTCTGGCACAATTGTAAGTGCAAATTCGAACTGCTTTTCATATGTGTAGACATGTGGTTCACTTACAGTAAAAGCAATTTCTTACTTCTATCCACCATGATTAACATGGCCTGTACCACGTGTACTAAGGATAAGCAAAAAAAAAAAACATGGAAGAAAAAGAAATGGTGGTTCATATATGGCAAGGAATCCTCAGTCACTTTGAGAGGGTCGATGGGAGGGTGGTCTAAACCATTGGTTTTTGACCGCTACAACCCTGGATCAAGTCCCGCATTGGGCATTTTTTTCTAATTTAAAAAAATGCTCCAATGGTCCCTGATTCTTGCAAAAGTCCAACCCCACCAGCGAGTGCAAGTAACCAAACAGGGCTCTGGCATATTTGTAAGTGTAAAAGTTGAACTGCTTTTCACATGTGTAGATATGTAGCGCACTTACAGTAAAAGCAGTCACTAACGACCCACCATGCAGTACCATATGTGCTAGGCATAATAAAAACTTTGATTTACATACTATGTTTGAAAGTATAAAACCTGGTTTATTCTCTAGCTCTTCACCACTTGGATTTCTTGGCTACTTCTTTTCCACATCTTGTATATTAATACTTCTTGTCTACTTAGCACATTTTTTAAATTATGGACATACAGTTAAACCTGTCTATAGCGCCCCCTCTTGGGACTCACCAAAATAGGGTGCTATATAGAGGGAGTGCTATAGACAGGTCACTTTTAATGTAAAATGTTTACATTTTAATGTTTAAAATCAGGTGCTATAGAGAGGAAGGCGCTATTTAGAGGGGTGCTATAGACAGGTTTAACTGTACTTGAATCTGTAAAAGAAAAACTTTTTTTTTTCCAAAATGTTTTGAGAGATTGCTCCCTGTTTATCAATTTATTGTACCAAAAAAAACCTAAAAGTAATTTATCAATTCTTTTAAAATACAATATAACGCGGCTGATGATTGTAAAACGAAAATTAAAATTATACCGCGAATGTTTCTTTTAAAAATCGAAATTTATTTTCAAAGAGAAATAGCGACATTTCTAACTTTGAGATGAGGTATGGAAAGGTGAAACATGAAGAGTAATGGAGAACGGAAAAATAAAAAGTGTCCAGCAGAAGGGTGTGGGTTCGATTCCCGCCCCTGGACACTTTTTATTTTTCCGTTCTCCATTACTCTTCATGTTTCACCTTTCCATACCTCATCTCAAAGTTAGAAATGTCGCTATTTCTCTTTGAAAATAAATTTCGATTTTTAAAAGAAACATTCGCGGTATAATTTTAATTTTCGTTTTACAATTTATCAATTCTTGTAGATCATATGGAAAAAACTTTGTCACTGGCCATTTGTTACTATGTGATCCACTAGAATTTACTTTTAGGTTTTTTGTTCAATAAATTGAGGGAACAAAATAAAAAAGAAAGAGCAATCCCTCAAAATATTCTTGAAAAAAATTTCACAGATCAAGGTATGCCTCTTTTTTTAATATACAGTTAAACCTGTCTATAGCGCCCCCTCTTGGGACTCACCAAAATAGGGTGCTATAGAGGGAGGCGCTATGGACAGGTTTAACTATAATTGTATTCAATGTATTGCCTTTTAGCACACAAAGATATTTTATCATTTGATACATTTAAATATATACTGAGTCTTTTTTATTTTATAGTTTCTCTGTGGTGGAACATAGTTTTCTTTTTACATACAGATTCCAGTAAATTATGGAAGAGAGTAGAAAACCACTTGGGAGACTCGATAAGCAAATATATAGATTATGAATACAAGGTTATAAGACCAAATCCAAATAAAAAAAATAATGTACGACATTTCAGTAACAGTGTTATTACCATCTTCAAATTGCGCCATAACAATATACAGTATAACCTCGTTAATTCGACACTAGCAAATTCGACACTCTACCCTAATTCGACCATATTCTGATGTCCCGACCTCTGGCTTATCAAATAACAAACTGTTATTCGACAGTATCGATAATACGACAGTTCCGATAGTTCGACCATTTTAAAATCCGAATTTTGACTAATGAATGTTTTTTTTTTTTTTACGTACAACTTTACCGCTAAAAAAAGGTATTACGGCAGCGGCAACGAATGGCAAGCGCCGATAGGTTCGCGCTGCACACTTTTGGTTTCTGTTAGTGTGAGTTTCACTTTGCAGTACCGTTGCGCAATGTTGCGAGTGTTTGTTTTTTACGCTGGAATTTAGGAATCGGAGGCAAATGAATAATATTTTATTTTTAATTTTCAGCATTGAAATATTTAGTTGTTTTAAAATTTACAAATAATTTCCTTTTAAATAAATAAATCTTCATAAAATGCAGCCACAATGATTATGATAACATTTTATTTCAATATTCCATTTCCATGTTTTTATAAAAGATTTAAACACAAAATCAATAACACTGCAGCAGCAGTAGATGATGCCTTTAATACAATAAAAGCTCTTTGTTATTTAAAAGATATTTCAGAGGAAGAAAGACATGCATGTTTTTTTAATAGACCATCTGGAATACATTCTGAATAGGATTTCAGTGCAAAAACGGACATCTATAAAGGAATTTTTAAAAATATCTCCATGATTATTTTTAAATTTTATTTTTATTTTCCATATTTATTTCCTTTCAACTGCTATATTCTTTAATTAGAATAAAATATTATTTGTAATTATTTATGTTTCAAAAATATGTATTAATGCCATTTTGTCCCTGATACTAAAAGTTAATCATGAAAATAAAAAAATAAAAATACAAAAAAGTACATACAATGGTTTCAATTAATATCATTAATTTATATTACAAAGCAATTTTTGAAAAATATTATTTTAGTTAGTTAGATGATTAGCTAATCATCTAACCTTAATTCAACACTTCCTTTAACCCTTAACTGGACGGGTGGAATTTTCTTACCTAACTGGACGGGTTGGGTAGTTTCAACCCACTTATGTAACTTTATGAAATAAGTGCTAATTGATGATTGAAAACAATATTCAAAAAAATATTTAATATATAGTTAATATACAGATTTTGACTTTTAAAAATTCTGAATATAATATATTTACAGTTTTCACAAATTTATAAGAAATGTTTTTGCAAACGCTTAGTTGGCATACAGAGCAAAGGGATTTTATTTTTTACTGCGTTTTTTGATGGACATTTGTAGCACATTAATGAGTATCAGATTGTTGTGCCATTGTAGTTTCACTTGGTTCACTTGAACCATCATTCTTCTTGAATTGCCGTCTGTAATTCCAGTGGGAGAGAATTGAGATTACATGTGGCCAGGTGTTCATCGGTCAATGCTCTCCCAAAATCAAAAATAAAATGAATCCTGTCTTTTTTTACCCTTTTTATCAATCTGATTACTAATTTTACTTTATTTGTTTTTTTTTTTTGGAACATAGGAGACTAAAGTGGTTGTTCCAGAGAAACCAAAAATAGATGTTCCTGATTCTCTATTAGGGTGCGGTTGAAATTTTGGTGAATCTAAGGTTTGTTCTTTCTCATTGTTCCTAAATATGTAAGGCCATGTTCTTTCAACTTATCAACTAATTCTACTGAAGTGAATCAATTGTCTGCTGAAATATTTCTTCCAAAGTGTGGTTGACTAATATCTAAAACCTATATATATTTTGGATTGGCAGGGATAGTTCTCTCTGTTGACGTGATTGATAATTATACTTATCCAAAGAAAGAAGTGTTATTTTATAAAAAGGAAGCTGAAAATATTGGAAGATGGAGACTCAAGTATGAGCCACGAGCTAACACTGACACAAAAAATTCTCACGCTTCTGGACGGGCTGGGCAGAATCCGCCCCAACATGCAAATTTAACTCCCCTCCCAAAACTGAAATTTATAAACGATGGATGGAAAATGTTTATATCACTGTAAAATTAGAATACACGAAAGCTGGCAGCTCAAGGTAAACGAAAAATATATTTTTTATCTATATTAAGTTTATGCATGGGCAGAATCTACCCAACCCATCCAGTTAAGGGTTAATTCAACCGAAAGCTCTGAGAGATCCCTTGGGGTGTTGAATTAAAGAGGTTAGACTGTACAGTTAAACCTGTCTATAGCGCCCCCTCTAAATGGCGCCTTCCTCTCTATAGCGCCAAATTTTAAACATTAAAATGTAAACATTTTACATTAAAAGTGACCTGTCTATAGCACCCCCTCTCTATAGCACCCTATTTTGGTGAGTCCCAAGAGGGGGCGCTATAGACTGGTATATGAAAAAAAGAAAGAAATAAATAAAAGATAAAAAAGGTCAGGTGTTGAAATAAAAATAAAAATGGCATATCCTGACCAGGAGCACATGTGCTTTACAGAAGGCAGAGCGCCATCTGGTGGAACAGAAATCAACTAAACATTGATTTAGTCTGTTTAGCCTTTTTGGTCGCAGTGGTACAGCCTACTCCACGCTGACGATCGCTAAAAGCGCGAAACGCGTTCGTGGATGGCTTTTCTTGATTTATCAAGAAATTGGGTTGGCCAAATATCAAGGAACAGGCTAAATCAATGTTTGTTGTTGTTGTTGTTTCTTATCCCCTTTTGTAAAGATTACACGAATTAAAAAGGCGTCTGCTTCCATGTTAGGAACGGCCTCAAACTACAGGCGAAGTCAGACTTTCACCAAAGTGTGCCTGGATCATGGTGCCATGATCAACGAAAGCTGCACCCCTACACCCCATTCCCCATTCCAAATCAATGTTTAGTTGATTTCTGTTCCACCAGATGGCTCTCTGCCTTCTGGAAAGCACATGTGCTCCTGGTCAGGATATGCCATTTTTATTTTTGATATATATATATTGGGTTGATGCAAAAATAATGGTCGTTTTGTGGCGACAACTTTAAAAAGCAATAACTCATTACAAGCAAACCTTTATTATTCAAAATAAAAACCATTGGCATCGATACATCTTTGACAATGAGAAACAAACTGGTATATTCCAGTTTTATACAAATCTGAAGTTCTGGAGGCAATGAATTCATTGAAGGCCGTTTCGGCATCACCTTGGTTTTTAAAGCATTTCTCACCCAGGAAGTTGGCGATGTGCTTAAAAAAGTGGTAGTCGGTAGGCGAGAGGTCGGGCAAGTATGGTGGGTGATCAAGAGTTTCATAGCCCAACTCATTCAACTTTTGTTGTGTGATCATTGAGACGTGTGGTTGGGCGTTGTCATGGAGACAAATAGGTCCTTTTCTGTTGACCAATCTCGGGCAGATACAGCGAATTTTTTTAGAATTCCATCGATTTGCTTACATCACCCCAGTGATGGTTTCGCCTGGATTCAGGAAGCGTGATGGGTCAAACCCAGCCTTAGACCACCAAACAGTCACCATTACCTTCTTTTGGTGCGGTTTGGACTTCGGGAAGTGCTTCGGAGCTGCGTCGCGGTCCAACGATTGCGCAGAATGACGGCAGTTGTTGTAGAGGATCCATTTCTCGTCACAGGTGACAATACGGTCGAGAAATGGCTCGTTCTTGTTGCGCAAAAGTAGCGCCGACGACACTTCAAAATGCCGATTTTTATGAACATCATTAAAATCGTGCTGCACCCATTTGTTGAACTTTTTCACCTTTCCAATTTGTGTCAGATGACAAACAATGTCAACTGATCGATGTTGAGTTCTTCGGCAACTTCTCGTGTAGTTTTGCGTGTATCCACCTCGATTATTGCCTTTAATTGGTCGTTGTCAACCACGGACGGACGTCCACGGCCCTCTTCATCTCCAAGGCTGGTATCGCCGTTGAGAAATTTTTCGAACCACCTGCAACAATGCGTTCAGAAGTAGTACCCTTGCCCCCATGCGCTGATGACATTTCGAGTTGTTTCCGCAGTGTTGTGGCCGAGTTTGAACTCATGAAGCAAAATTATGCGGATTTCATATTTTAAAAGCATTTTTAATACAGCCTAAATTCAAACAAAATATATTTTTGTAAATATATTGGTAGATATAGTGACAGAACAAGATATATGCTTTATAATGATATATTACTTGCAAATATTTAAAAATAATTAATTGTGTAATTATCAACGATTGAATTTAGATATATGAAATCGCCCATTATTTTTGCATCAACCTAATAGAAAGATCTATACTGAGAGCCATTATACACAATTTTTTTTTAAAAGTGATAGTAGTATACATTCACACAGAAGTTATTTTCTTCTGATTGCAACTATATAGAAATTATAGAGACCCTGAGCACACAATCAGCTTGATAGAGTTTAATTGACTTAAGTTGGCTGTCGTTTACTTGTGAAAAGAAACATCCTTCTTTCTTCACTTATACTCTGGCAGTAATTGGAGCTCCCCTGGACTGATGAGAGAGGACCATAGCTACGGACTTCATGCTGAGTAGAACTTGTACATCCATATTTGAATGGATTTTACTTAAATTAATGCTACAAGAAAATAAGACCTAATCCAAATAAATTTATAGTGTGTGCCGTTTCAGTAACAGGGTAGCATCAATTTTTATTCCCTTGTCTGATGATGGTAACAACACTGTTACCGAAACGTCGCACACTATTATTAATTTATTTGGATTAGACTATATTTTCTTGTAGCTATAATCTTTAATCCAAATTATGCTTTATTAATAAATTAATGCTCTAGTTTCCAATACTCCAACCATGGCCAACCTTGCTATAACAACAGCAATTGGGAGCCAGTGTTGTTATAATCACATTTTTGTCAAATACCCATGTTTAAGACAAATATCTCCCTCCTTCAATGCCTTCCTCTACTGAGGGTGGGCCACATAGTTTCTCCATATCTCCTTCCTTCAATGCCTTCCTCTACTGAGGGTGGGCCACATGGTCTCTCCATATCTCCATTCTTCAATGCCTTCCTCTACTGAGGGTGGGCCACATGGTCTCTCCATACTTAAACGGAAATGTCACACACTATTAATTTATTTGGATTAGGTCTTATTTTCTTGTAGCTATAATCTACTAGCCGAATGACCCGGGCAACGCCCGTGTTTTACCCGATTGAATGTTTTGAGTCAAATACTATTTGTTACAATTATAATTTGGCGCCTTAAAATAAATGCATATGTTAGTTGATAACTATAGCCTATGTGCTTTATCTGTCTATGTACTGTTGGCTTCCGTAGGCGTCTCTTACTGGGAAAAAGAAAGAGAGGATTCCATTTGGTTATTAACTAATATATGCATTTATTTAAGGAGCGACCCGCTCCAACACAATAGTTACAAAAATGGGGGGGGGGGGCAAAGGTGGCGTGATCGTAGCCGACCAATAGGAGGGCGCCATTCCAAAAAAAAAGCAAACCATGACAGAGGCGACGAAGAATGACGCTCGTAACTGTATATAGAATACTCCAAATTGTGATTTTTTGTCCATGCGGGTATTTGTTAGAAAGAATAGGTCATTGTTGAAAGAGTGAGTGGATCAAGACTTACTCAGTGACTCTATTGTCCAAGTTGCCGATCCACAGCCTCCTCTCCTCCTCCTCTGGTAGTTGGGGCGGAGTCAGGATAGGCTCCGCCTACATCACACAACACACATCTACAATACTAGAAATCTATAGTAGATTTGTTAGATAGGTTAACCCTTTATAAAGACAAGAGCGTTATGAATTACTAAGGCTTGAAAACAAGGCTACAACATATATAAAATATTGAATAAAAATATCAGGCCTATAGGGAAAAAATATCTTTTTAAAAACTTTTTAATCTCTAGCTTTTGAGCTCGAACACCCTTCTACAAAAAAACAGTACAATGGTTCTCCTGGTCTTTTTACACAATATTGATATAAGAGATTATTTTATTGAATATATAAAATAATTAGAGAAAAAAAAACATTAAAAATAAAGAAGGCACATTGTAAAACGACATTTGAAAATTATCCCACATGTTTTTCTTTTGAACGTAAAATCGAAATTTATTTTAAGAAGAAATAACGATTATTTCTAACCTTAGGGATGAAGTATGAAAGGATGAATTATGAAGAGTAATGATAAACGGAAAAATAAAAGTGTCCAGGGATGGGAATTTATCATTACTCTTCACAATTTCATCCTTTCATACTTCATCCCTAAGGTTAGAAATAATCGTTATTTCTCCTTAAAATAAATTTTGATTTTTTTGTTCAAAAGAAACACATGCGGGATAATTTTCAAATGTCGTTTTACAATCATAAGCCGCATTATATTGTATTATAAAGAAGGCATATCTTGACCAGGAGCACATGTGCTTTATAGATGGCAGAGCGCCATCTAGTTAAAAAGAATTCAACTAAACGTTGGTTTAGCCTGTTCCCTGATATTTGGCCAACCCAATATCTTGATAAATAAAAAAAAAAACACCCATGAAGGCATTTCGGGCTGTTGGCCCTCGTCAATGTGGAGCATATGTGCTCCTTGTCAGGATATGCCTTATTATTTTTAATATCAACACCCAATTTTTTTTTTTTCTATTATTTTTTGCATGTTAAGCATTTTTATGCAAGTTTGGCCTTAAATACCCAATTCTTGGTTTCTTAAGAAACATCTGGGACCAAAATAATTTTGGTCGCTGTGGTACAGTCAGCTCCACGCTGACGAGTGCCAACAGCCCGAAATGTGTTCGTGGATGGCTTTTCTTGATTTTTCAAGAAAATGGGTTGGCAAAATATCAGGGAATAGGCCAAATCAACGCTTAGTTGATTTCTGTTCCACTAGATGGCGCTCTGCCATAAAGCACATGTGCTCCTGGTCGGGATAAACCTTCTTTATTTTTAATATCAACACCTGAACTTTTTATATTTTTCTATTATTTTTTCAAAAAACTAACATTTTGATATTTTAATATTCTCTTGCTTCACATAAATATTTTCTTACCAACTTCATGCATTCTTTGTTTACTATTGTGTGGCCTTGATTTTACAATTCTGATCTTCAAAATTTACTTTTCACTTTCAAACAACAAGGTATTAGAGGTATTTTTCAAATAATTTTAGTATTATATTATTTGAGAAAGATGTTCTAAAATATATATACTCTATAACAAAAAAAATCGACGCACCAAGAAGCAGTTGTCCGATTTATATGAAAATACGTATACAAAGAGGTTTCGACCAAACATGCAAATGATTGAAATTTGGTGGCCGAATTATGCAAAGCAAGAGCTCCAGCACATCTGAACTGCGCATCCAGCACGTGCATTCTAGACTCAATATTCGGCGCGGCACAAGCTGATTTTCAGAATTTCCATTTAATATTTTAGCAGTACGCCTATTTCTACTGTATCAATGCCTCGCCGAAAGATTTGTGCTCATTACGAACATATGTCAGAGTTTGAAACTGGTCGTGCCATTGGATTGAAAGAGGTTGGTTGGTCTAATAGACTAATCGCGCGACATCTGTGTCGAAGTGATGCGGCTATTAGGCGATGTTGGCAAAAGTAGGTCAACAACGGAAGATTGCAACGTCGGGATGGCAGCGGTCGACCAAGGGCAACAACAGAAGGGGAGGACAGAGCAATTGTCAAAATGGCTGTCGCAGCACCGGAATCCACGTTATCTACCATCCAACGTGTGACCGGCACACAAGTGTCCAAAATGACCATCAACAGGCGACTGAGAGAGCGGAATCTAAGACCTCGCCGACCGTTACGATGCCTACCCCTCACACCGACAAGTCCGACTACAGTGGTGTCGGGACCGATCAACTTGGAACTGCGCTGACTGGGGACGTATAGTCTTTAGTGACGAGTCCCGTTTCTTACTGTGTCCTGACGACCGTCGCAAACGTGTCTGGAGACGTTCTGGGCAGCGTGTGGATCCTGGCCTTACTGTCGAAAACCACACAGGTCCACAACAGGGCGTTATGGTCTGAGGCGCCATTTCATTTGATAGCAGAACCCCATTGGTAGTCATTCCTGGCACCCTGACAGCACAACGGTACGTAGATGACATCCTACGGCCTGTTTTGTTGCCATTCCTCTCACATCACACAGGGCTTACTTTTCAACAAGATAATACCCGGCCACACACGGCATATGTGTTACTATGGATTGTCTTCATCTTGCCGAACTATTCCGTGGCCAGAAAGGTCGCCTCATCTCTCGCCCATAGAGCACATCTGGGACGTGATGTGAAGGCGATTGCAACCATCCAGGAATGTTGACTATTTAGCCCAAGCATGTCAACCCTGCGGCCCGCGGGCCTCATGCGGCCCACAACGAATAAATTTGCGGCCCACCAGACAATATATTTTAATAAAAAAAATTTTATAAATTAAAAAAAAATTAATAAAAATTTGTAGCCTAATTTTTAAAAATTGTAATTATACATAATTTATTTATTAATTACGAACCACTGGTCGCCATACATAAGTCGTAAGTTTTGATAATATTATACCTACATACATAACGTATGTACATCGCCATAAGTATTGTGTGCCTTAAAGTTTAAAGAAAATATTCTTTCGGAGTACTAGAAAAAAAAAAATTTAAGTTACGTTCAATAATTTGTGCAGTTATTCTGTGTGTTGTGTCTGGTAAGTTAAAAAATATTATTTTTTTTTTAATTTTTTAAATATTAATTAAAATGTTTTATTATTTTGTGTTAGCGATTACTAATTTTTTTTCAGACCTTTGTATTCAATATGTCTTCATCAAAACCAAGTGGCAGTAAAACTAAATGAAAAATTGCTAACGAACATAGGAATTTTCAAGAAAAGTGGGAATTAGAGTATTTTTGCTCTGAAGTAAAAGATAAAATCTGCTTGATATGTAATAATGCTATTAGTGTACCAAAATTATATAACATTAAACGTCATTATGAACAACATAAATCAAAATATGATACCTACGAACATTTAATGAGACAAGAAAAGTTAAAAGAGTTCAAGTTGGGAATGAAAAAACAACAGTTTATGTTTACTAAAGTATCACAAGAGAGTGAAGCGGCGGTGCACATGCAAGCTACGTTTTATCGGAGATGATAGTTAAACACTCAAAACCTTTTACTGAAGGTGATTTCATCAAGGAATGTTTAATTAAAGCTGCAGAAATTGTTTGTCCTGGAAGTGTGAAGACGTTTCAAGCAATATCTTTGTCTCAAAATACCGTTGTTGAAAGAGTTACCATTGCCTGTGATGAGAGTACAGACATTGGGGGCGTAGCTCAGTTAGCTGGTTTTTTTTTCGAGCTTGCGACACGGATTTCAACATTTTTGAGGAATTATTGGAACTAGTACCGATGCATGGCACTACTACAGGAGAAGATATATTTAATTGCGTTTATGATCTTCTGCAAAAATACAATTTACCTCAATCAAAATTGACTTCTGTAGCAACAGATGGAGCTCCTTCAATGACTGGAAAAACCAACGGTTTCGTAGCATTACTGCGAAAAAAACTAAGTGAAATTTCTGATGGTTCCAATATTCATCATACGCATTGCATTATACATCAGGAAGTATTATGTACGAAGGTAATAAAAATGGAAAATGTGTTGACACCTATCAAAAAATTCATCAATTTCATAAGATCTCGAGGTTTAAATCAGCGACAGTTCTCTCTGTTCTTAACTGAATTAGAAAG
The DNA here is from genome assembly GCA_030710605.1 of Cordylochernes scorpioides. Classification (NCBI taxonomy): domain Eukaryota; kingdom Metazoa; phylum Arthropoda; class Arachnida; order Pseudoscorpiones; family Chernetidae; genus Cordylochernes; species Cordylochernes scorpioides. Next base: position 26,991,742 of record CP092884.1, on the reverse strand, counting down.
CGAATATTCAGGTTTATCATACTATACCGAGGTACGCTGGCTATCATGCTCCAAGGTTCTCAAACAATTTTGGGACTTGAAAGAAGAAATATGTCAGTTTTTAATAACCAAGAATCAAGACATCACTTTGTTTTCTGATCAAGTATGGTTGCAAGATTTTTCCTTCATGGTTGACATAACAAAACACTTGTCGGATTTAAATTTGAAACTGCAAGGAAAGGATCAGATCATTACCAACATGTGTGACCAAGTTAATGCATTCAAATGTAAGCTAGTTCTTTGGGAAAAGCAGTTGAAAAACGAAGATTTAATGCACTTTCCGACATGCAACATGTACAAATCAAGTTTAGGTGAAACTGCATCGTATCAAAAATATGTGGAAAAAATTTTAAGTCTTAGAAATGAATTTGAAACAAGGTTTTCTGATTTCAAATCTTTTGAAGGCAAGTTTACTTTGTTTTTTTCGATTTTCTCAATAAATATAGAATCAGTACCTAATCATATGCAAATGGAGGTAATAGATATCCAGTGCGATTCAGATTTAAAGGCAAAATTCATTGAAGTTGGCGTTTCTGAATTTTACAAATATTTGCCAGCCAGATTTGAAAACACTCGAAAATTAGCATATGAAATTATGTCCATGTTTGGAAGTACTTATCGGTGCGAGCAGTTATTTTCACTTATGAAAGGAAATAAGTCTCCAATCAGATCGAGAATTACTGACGTTCACCTTGGGTCAGTTTTAAAATTAATCACTGCGAACAAGATTTCCCCAGAAGTAGGAAAGATGGTAGCAGAAAAGAGATGCCAAATATCAGGGAGAAAATATTAACTTTACTTTCTTTTTTCTTATTAGTATTTTTTAAAATAAACCTACATAAATGTTACTATAAAAATTTAATTACTTGTTTTTTATTTTTTTGCGGCCCACATAATCTTATTACTTTTTTATTTGGCCCGTGTTAGGATTTGAGTTTGACATGCTTGATTTAGCCCGACAGTTGGAGACAATTTGGCAAGAAATCCCCCCGCACACCATCCGGAATCTTTATCAGTCCATGACACGTCGGGTGGCAGCCTGCATCCAGGCCAGTGGGGGTCCAACGACATATTGACATTCTCAATTTGTGACGATCAAACTCTGAAATAAAACAATTAATTGTTCTGAAATTTTAATAGTTTTTTCCCCTATACATGCTCTTTACATACACCAATTTTTGTCCTAATCTAACAACATCTTTTTGGCGCGTCGATTTTTTTGTTATACAGTGTATATACTCTTATACCTTTTAAATATATAATTAATAGTTTTGCCTAGGGGATTTGGCTTAATTTTTAAATTATACATAGAGGTTTATATATAAACATGTATGCTAATGATAAGAAGAACCATTATCAAATGACTTCTTTTGATATTCAGCATTACTGTAAAGAAATAGGTCAATTTAAGGAATTAAAACAGAGTGACCATTATTAAGTGGCTGCCTTTTCCTGTGTGTATGGCTGTTTTTTAATTAAAACTTGATTAAAAATTAGAACTTGATTTTACAATTATTGGTCCATGTAAGGTTGATTTGGAAAGAGAAGTCTGACTACATCTCGTCCCCCTTGGAACCTTGGAGTATTTGACCAAATTCTGCTCTAAGGTGACTAACATGGCAACAGCTCATATTTTCCAATGAAGAGGAAAACCCAAGATGAAGAACATTGCTGTGATACATGTGATGTACATTTCTCCATTATCGTAAAGATAGAGGCTGCCTGGCTGGCATTCATATTTCTTGAAAATAAAGATACTTCGGCCAGTAAATTTTTTTATTACCTCGACGTTTCGACAAAATATTTTTGTCAAAACGTCAACGTAATAAAAAAATTTACTGGCTGAAGTATCTTTATTTTTAAGAAATATCTCTCCATTAGACACGACAACAACAAGGTTGAGATTAAGGTTAGGTTAAACATGCACTTAGAAGAGCATCCATTGACCATACTGGATACACCTTGAAGTATAAAGTAGACCAAGATTAGTTCAATAATGTAACAGAATGGTCTGGAACTAGAATCAGAGATGATGGTGGAATATAATGCTCCGTAACATCATAGTAAACAATGTGTGTGAAGTTGACATTAATTATAATATTATTAACTAGATTCAGTATTTGATAAGTGAAATAATATATTTGAAAAAGGAAAAATAAAAATCAGGTTCTTTTCATTTGAATTTTCAAGCTTTCAAGCAAATATACTACTCTCAATGGGCTAATACTCTATGTACAATCTCTAAATATTCTTTAAACAAATAATTGAAAAACTTTTGTTATTGACATGTGCTCTCGCAGGCGGGCATCTGATTGCTCACAGCTAAATTAATAGATATTATACTGGGATGAACTATATATAGTTAAAACCTGTCTATAGCACCCCCTCTAAATAGTGCCTCCCTCTCTATAGCCCCCGATTTTAGATATGTAATATGATGCGATTTACATTAAAAGTGACCTGTCTATTTTGGTGAGTCCCAAGCTATAGACAGGTTCAACTGTATTTGTGTATATATATTTCATCCCAGTATAATATCTATTACCTTAGCTGTAAACAGTCTGATGCACGCCCGCGAGAGCACATGCCAATAACAAAAGTTTTTCAATAATTTGTATAAAGAATATTTAGAGATTGTACATAGAGTATTAGCCCGTTGAAGAGCAGTATATTTCCTTGAAAGCTTGAAAATTCAAATTAAAAGAAACCTTTTATCTGATTTTTATTTTTCCTTTTTCAAAGAAAAAATATGTTTGATAGGAAATATTCTCAGAAATCCCATCACTAAACCATCTATAAATCAGAATCCCCAACCTAAGACAATATATTCTATATCATGTCTAGATTGCCAATCCATTTATGTTGGCGTACCCGCAGAAAAATAGAAATCAGAATAAAAGAACACATATAAAATATATATTTTTTGCTTATCCCTAGTACATGTGGTACAGGCCATGATAACCATGGTGGGTAGAAGAATGCGACTGCTTTTACTGTAAGTGCATCACATGTCTACACATGTGAAAAGCAGTTTGACTTTGCACTTACAAATAAATGTGCCAGAGCCTCGTTTGGTTACTTGCACTTGCTGGTGGGGTTGGACTTTTGCAAGAATAGTGGACATTGGAGCATTTTTTTTTTTTAATAAAAAAAAAAGTGCCCAATGCGGGAATCAAACCCGGGTGGTAGCGGTCGAAAACCAACGGTTTATACCAGCTTTCCACCAACCCCCCACATATACAATATAAAAACCAAAGACCTAAGATCACAAATATATCAGCATATCACAAATAAAGGCCATACATTCAATCTAGAAAGCTCTACCTGCCACTACAGTAATATACCGTCCAAGTCAGAAATCCCTCATATCCAAACATAAGAACAGTATCAACAGGATACATCCCAGAACAATTCTGTCATACTTTAAATCAAGATTAAATAGCCATCATTAAAAAAAAAAAAAAAACTTTTTAGTGGATCACACACTCAAACAGGACCATATGCCAAAGTTTTAAAAACCCAAAAATTATATACAGTAATATAATCAGGATAAACAATCAAGACACTTTTTAGAACGTTGTACATCAAAGATGGTAACAGTATAACTAAAAAATCTGATATTCCTCCTTTATAAGAAATTTGAACCATTTTTGACGGGTATGATTCTTTTTAAAATAAATTAATTCTCTACTGCCCTTACTGTAATAATAAAATAATGGGAGGACCTAGCTCATCAGTGGTGAAACCTCCCAACAGTTTAGCCAGCTTAATCTACCATACTGCTGTGATATTTCATTTTTCCTTTTATACTGATACTGAAGATAAACTCTATACAGTAAAACCCCTCTATAGCGAAACCCAATGGGACAGAGCTTTTGGTTCACTATAGCCACGGTTTGGCCATTTTTTTAACTTTTCTAAATTTTTAGACCGTATAATTAAAAAATAGCCATACAAGCAGGCAAAGGCAGCCACATAATAATGGTCACTTTTATTTAATTCCCTAAATTGACCTATTTCTTTACAGTAAAGCTGAATATTAAAAGAAGTCATTTGATAATAGGTTCTTCGTATCATTAGCATACATGTTTATATATAATAAACCTATGTATTATTTAAAAATTAAGCCAAATCCCCTAGGCAAAACATTATTAATTATATATTTAAAAGGTATAAGAGTATTATAGAACATCTTTCTCAAATAATATAATACTATATTTATTTGAAAAAATGCCTCTAATACCTTGTTGTTTGAAAGTGAAAAGTAAAATTTGAAAATCAGAATTGTCTTAAATAATGGTTATTCCCATCAAAGGAATAAAGCTCTGTGTATTCTGAATCAATTGAGGATGAATCAAAAGTATTCCATTCAGAAAAATCGGACGCGAAACATGTTGATACGATAGCGCGATCGGTAAAATTGCGAATAAAAAACGCCAATTTGCAAACACCAAATCGGTAGAGAAACGGCCGGCCAGGGGGAATATCCTCGAACCCTGAATGAGTCATATACCTAACAAGAATTCCATTCTAAAAATAGAACTGTAGTGGTAGTTTTTGAGAATTTATAAGTCGATTTGTTTGTGGCCCATGAGACCGGGGGGGGGAACTTGTTTTTTTTCCTTCTTCTTCCAATTCCAACATATTCTTCTGAAGTGTATATTAAATTTTGTTTTAACCTGGTATTCAAACCATTTCTGGCTTTAAAATTATTTGGAATTATTTTTTAGACTAGGTTAAACTTGATAAAAGGGCATGCTGCCCCTGTTTTTTTTTTTTAGAACGCCATTCTTTGTTTATTTTCTTTATTTTGGAAGCCATTTGTATTTTTCTTCTATTTCAAAATTTTCAAATGCAAAGATATTCTATAAAATAAAAGTATATTGTGTAAAAATTTATACAACATACAGCAAAAATAGAATGGAAATGAAAGCAACAATGCCGCTAATTTTTTGTTTTGAAATTGCAATCCGTGAGCTGAAACATGCTCAAAATTTTGTTGTTTTAAATTTTTTTTCAATCACAATTTTAAGTTCGTTATAAGCATAGTATTTTAAATAGATTTTATCATTTTGGGACCAAAAATAGGTTCGTTATAGGGGTAGTTTGTTATTTTAAAAATTGCAAAGTTCGTTATAACGATGGTATTTTCAATGGAATGGAATCGGGAATCGCCGTGGGTTCGTTATAAGGGAAGGTTCACTATATCCAGGGTTCGTATTAGCGGGGTTTTACTGTATATGGTATGGTAGATAAAACTGGTGAAACCACTGGGAGGGTTCACCACTGATGAGTCAGTCACTCTCATTATTGTATCATTGCAGTAAGGGCAGTAGAAAATTTGATTTATTTAAAAAAAGAATCATACGTGTCAAAAATAGTTCAAATTTCTTATAACAGATGGCGCACTAATGCATTATATTCCTCCTCTATGTTTACAGTTTAAAGCTACTTAAATCTTTTATTATACTTGTTTGACTTTATTCAATATCATTTAATTTTAGAAATGTACAACAATTTCTCCTACGTACTCCATTCACTTTATGCAAATTCTACAGGCCAGTTTAGAGAAAGGAACATAAGTAAATCTATACTTATATAAATTTGTGTTTACACACAATTCAAAATGATAGCCAAAGAGTATGATTTTGTAAATCTCTTATATGCTTCTTGGGGGGGGGGGGGGGGAAAGGCATTGCGTGGTTAATCAATACATTTTAGATATAGAAGCTTTTAAAAAGAGACCCTGACAAAGATTTACATACAGCCTAGCAAAATATTGGTTAGTAAAATTAATAAAATATACATATGTTTTATTTTGATCCAAAATAAGCCATTTGATTAATATATATATAAATTACAAATAATATTTCATGGTCCATTATATAATTATATAAATACTTTCACGCCACTAATATATTATTATGTATTTTAAAAATTAAACGTTTTAATGGATATACAATTTGGAGATACGTGTATTAGGAATTAAAAATAATAATAATAATAATAAAAGGTTGATATATAAATATATTTTCGATTTCTATTAAATTTTTGGTGTTTATTAAATAAATACATGGGCAATATATTATATTTTTGGTATACACTACCATGAAAGGCAAGAACTCCTTTAATAAAAAAATTCTTACAATTTTAATCGTGAGATTTAAAAAAACAATTCTCATAAAGACAACAAATATAAACATATAAAAGGTTATAGTCAAATTATTTTTTTGTAGTCATTAAAATTATAAATTTATTTATATTGTAAATGTGTGAATAAATTAATAATATATAATTTATAATATAATATTTTACTTTTAATAATTTTATTTATTTTCAATATAAAACAATATTTCGATTTTTAAAAATTGCTGTTGAGTTTCTTAAAAAATAAATATTTGGTAACACTGTATAAACCACACATGACCGACGCCATAAAATATATTTATTGTAAAAATTTCTGTTTGGGGAGCCTTAAATAATGTAAGTCTTAATTTTAAACATATAGAAAATTTTTTCGAATGACTTCTTTAGATATTAGTACAGAAAAGGATTTTTTGACGCAAGAAACTACCCCAAATAGTATTGGTCGAGCAACTTCTAAAAAAGAAATGAAAGATAGAACATCAACCGAACAACAAACACCCATAACTATTGGGGAACGTTATAAAGTAAAACGTTCGGATGATACGTGGCATTTCGCCAAAGTTATACAGAGTAGAATAAGTGAGCAAGATCCTTCAAGAATTGAATATTACGTTCATTATGAAGGCTATAATAAAAGGCTTGATGAATGGGTGGATATCGATAAGGTAGATGTTAATTCTAATCAAAAAGAAGATAACACCAGGAAGATAAATAACATTCTTGAGCAATCGGATAGAAAGATAACACGCAACCAAAAACGAAAACATGACGAGATTAATCACATACAAAATCCTTATGCAGAAATGGATCCAACAACAGCAGCCCTAGAAAAAGAACATGAAGCTTTGACAATGGTCAAATATGTTGATAGAATTCAATTTGGGATTTATGAAATAGATGCCTGGTACTTTTCCCCATTTCCAGATGAGTACGGGAAACAACCAAAACTTTGGATATGTGAATATTGTTTGAAGTACATGAAATTTGAGAAATCCTACAGGATACACCTGGGACCTTGTAAACTCAGGCAACCACCTGGAAAACGGATATACCAAAAAGACAACATTGCAGTGTGGGAAGTGGATGGTAAAGATCACAAGATATATTGCCAAAATCTCTGCTTACTGGCCAAGTTATTTTTAGATCATAAGACTTTGTATTTTGACGTGGAGCCATTTATCTTCTACATTCTGTGTCAGATTGACAAAGAAGGAGCACATTTGGTTGGATACTTTTCAAAAGAGAAGGAATCGCCTGATGGTAACAATGTTGCATGTATTCTCACCCTTCCACCATACCAAAGAAAAGGATATGGCAAATTTTTAATAGCTTTCAGTTATGAGCTAACCAAGATAGAAAAAATGGTTGGTTCGCCGGAAAAGCCTCTCTCAGATTTGGGGAAGCTAAGCTATAGAAGCTACTGGTCCTGGGTGCTTCTGGAGATCCTGCGGGACTTCAGGGGCACTCTCACCATCAAGGACTTGAGCCAGATGACCAGCATCACCACCCAAGACATCATCAGCACACTCCAGAGCCTCAACATGATCAAATACTGGAAAGGCCAGCATGTTCTCTGTGTCTCTCCCAAAACTGTGGAAGAACACCTGAAGAGCAACCAATTTCGGAAACCCAAGTTGATTGTCGATACCTCTTGTCTTCAATGGATCCCACCACCCAAACAGCCAAAAATGTTTAAAAGATAAACTCTCACTGTTAGTCTATGCTAGTTGTGTATATAGTGTGTGTATTATAGTTGTCGTTCTCACATTAGACTTTTTCTTCCAGGAATTTTGTCAAACTGGCACGATGCCTCTCCAAATGGCCCTCATTTCAACTACACTCCCAACTTACAAGGACCTATTCTTCCCTAGCCATTGTAAATAAACAACTTACACCCATCACCCAGTCTCCTCATTTTACCCAACTCCGATATGCCAAGAGGTCCATAGCCAAAGAAAAGAAAGGTAAGTAGATGTGACCCTCAAGGAGAGATCTATACTGATTCCCCTTTATTGTTGTAGGGAAAGGAGGGAAGCCTAAGTCGGTAATGTCGGATAGAGAGATGAGTGAGGTGTTTGAAGTGGCCTTGTTCAAGTCCCAGATGCAGCAAGTAGTGGACAGGTTGAAGCATGACTTGGTCCAGCAACTCTCCCTAAGGACAGATGCAGGTAGGCTGGAAGTGTGTGGCACAATGTGAGATCAATCTCTGTTGTCATCCAGGTGCCATAGATAACTTGTTAGTGAGGATTGACGCGGAGGACGTACCCCTCAATCAACTTGCTCTCATTGCTAGGAAAAACCCTCGGCTCACAGTGGTCAACCTGGCTAACTACCCTGAAGTAAGTTCTCTCATCACTTTATTTTGTCAGCATTGGCATCTCCTTATTACAGATCAACTTGGTTAGAATAGGTTCAACTCTATATTGAAACCTGTGTGGGAGAACATGACTTTAGCTCATTGTTTGGGTTGTTTATTGGATATAAGTTCTCTTCATTCATATCTAGACGGTGTGAAGTAGAATCTACCTTCATTAAAATCATCCCTTGTATCAATATTGAGTAAAAATATCAGGCCTCTGAAAAAATATCGTTTCAAAAACCTTTTCCTCTCTAGCTTTCGGGCTTTAACGCCCGTTTACAGGAGAAAACGCAGTATAATGTTTAAATAAAAGTGCATATATTGGATCAAAATATCATTTATTTTACCAATATTTCAGTTGGCTGAACACCAACCTTTATCAAGGTATTATAACATATTAATGTGTGTCTGCATCTGCACACATAAATGTTATAATACCTTGATAAAGGTTGGTGTTCAGCCAACTGAAATATTGGTAAAATAAATAATATTTTAGTCCAATATTTGTCTTTTAATTAAAGATTTATTTATGGATTGCTCTATTTTCAAAACAGTATAATGTAATTGGTATGATTTAAGTATAATTTCTTACCCGAGAGCAAGAGATTAAAAGATTTTTGAAAAGATATTTTTATTCAATAGAATGCACCTGTTGTCATTGAGACTGGCGAACTACTCAGTAGCAGGCCGACTTAGCACCAAAAGAAATGGCCGCCTCTGACATGAGTAGCAGACGCTCCTAACATGGAGTACAAACACTGCTCATCCAGTTTACCTGGATCAGGAGCCCTTTCAGGGTACTATCAGCCGGGCCCAGGTTTTTTAGCGAGCTTGTTATTGCTTCTCCTCCTTCTTTTATCATCCAGGCTTGGGACTGGCGGAGTTAGTAATAGAATGTTTAAAAGAGACAACAAAATTGAACAATTATTAATACAGTATGTAACGTTTCCTATTTAAAAATAAGAGATATTTCTAATTGTTCCTTTATTTAACCTGATTACAACAAGGTTAATCAATAGATATATATCAACAAAACAAACCTATGTTGTTGTTGTTGTCGTGTCCAAAGAAGAGTCTCAGATGTCTCCATGCATCTCCATCACAGCAGCAGCAATATCCACTATCATAACAAACTTATGTAAAATTACCAAAAGAAAAAGTAGTGTTGCCGACTGCCCAACCATAAAGAAAAATTAAAGAATAATCAAATATTTTACACAAACACAAGGTAATAAGACCAAATCCAAATAAATAAAGTGTGTGACGTTTCGGTAACAGTGTTGTTACCATCTTCAGACAAATGTACAGAATACTGATACATTGCCGAAATATCACACCATTTATTTATTTGGATTTGGTCTCATTACCTTGTGTTTATATCTAATCTAAATTGTGCCTTATCAACTGAAAACATTAAGACATGAATGTTTATTTTCACAAATAAATCAAACTTCTACTGTCCTTACTGCGATGAAAAAATATTTGGAGGTATTGGCTCATCAGTAGTGAACCCTCCCACCGGTTTTACCAATTTAATCTACCAGACTGCTTCTTTAGAGCTGTGATATGCGTCTGCGCTGAAATTCTAATCATTTTCATATCTCACCTCCGCTAATGCATGTTGTAAATTCCATGTTATTTGCATGCTTCTTTCAGGGTGTTGAATTTACGGTGGCCAGCAGTTTATATTGGTAAAATTTGGTTCCACAATGAAGAAGGTTCCCCCAGATTTTTTGCCAATTTAATCTAACAAGACTTGCAATGTTATATTATTCATCAGAAACAAAAGGTAACAAGACTAAATCAATAAATTGTGTATGACATTTCAGTATTAACACTGTTACCAAAATGTTAAATAATTTGGATTGCTCTTTATTGGCTTGTGTGTGTAATAAAGTGAAATTTGGAATATATCCATTAGCAAAATAAAGTGATAAGACAAAATCCAACTCAGATTTGTCAAAATTTCACCTATTTAATAAAAAAATGCACTAGAAATTGGTTTTTACAAAGAAAATAAATGCAAGAAAAAGAACTTATGCTTTTAATGCTGTATTGGATATGGACATTTCACCTTAAATATTCATTGTACAGTTAAACCTCTCTATAGCGCCCGATTTTAAATACGTAATATGATGCAATTTACATTAAAAGTGACCTGTCTATAGCACCCTATTTTGGTGAGTCCCAAGAGGGGATGCTATAGACAGGTTTAACTGTACATATATTTGAGAGTTTTTTTTATTATTATTATCCCATTGTTTAATTATACAAGGTCATGGAGACTATTCATAGATCAAATTCACAATCTTGGTAAGGTTGGAATATAGATCCTGTCTTGAGGATCCCATACATTCCAAGAGGTGGTCTGGTGAAGCCTCTTTGGTCCTGCAGATTGTTCATTGTGGGAAGGTACATCCAGGAAGAGGAGCAGTCTTGTATGGCCAATTTTGAACTTGGAAATACATGTTGCTGCCTGTCGGTTCATCCCACATTCCAGAATAGCTCCAGGCTTTTGGTTCAGATACCAATGATGTTGACACCAGTTATATGAGAGTGAACTACGGAAATGGCCAGGGGAGAACTGAGTCCTACCAGGTATCTCTCCAGATGGCGGATATGGCCATCACAGATATGGTGGTTAGCTACAAATATATCCAATAAGTAGCCTTGGACCAACAGTAGTGAGGCTATTAAAGGAACAGAACTCAATAACAATACTGGCCTAGCCTCCCCAGCCTGGTCATAGTGCTTTGTATATAAACACAAAGTAATAAGACCAAATCCAAATAAATAAATAGTGTGCGACGTTTCGGTAAAAGTGTTGTTACCAAAACTTCACACACTATTTTTCAATTTGTATTTGGTCTTATTACCTTGTGTTTATAAACTATAATCCAAATTGTGCCTTATCTGTTTTGTATATATTCTGCTTTTTGTGGCCATTGGAGCTCAAAAATCATCTATTTTGGTTAGCAGCCCGTAAAATAAAGATATTTCCATAACAATACTGGATGAACTATGTGCAAAGTATGAGGGTCAATGGAAAGGTGGTCTAAACCGTTAGTTTTCAATCATTACAACCTAGGATCGAATCCCACATTGGACACTTTTTTCTAATTTAAAAAAAAATGCTCCAAGGCCCCCGATTCTTCCAAAAATCCAACCCCACCAGCGAGTGAAGTAACCAAAATGAAGCACCGGCACATTAAGTGCAAAAGTCAAACTGCTTTTCACATGTGTAGACATGTGGTACACTTAGAGTAAAAGCAATCGGCAACTTCTACCCACCAAGATTATCATGGCATGTACCACGTCTACTAGAGATAATAATAAAAATGTGTGTGAAGTAAGCACTAACATCTCTGAATCCATATTTAGGATTGGAAGCTAAGTTGTCTGTTCTCCATGTTAGGGATGACTTCCATCTGAAGCTTTGTCTAACTCAAGAGTATTTGCTTTAGATTCTTAAATTCGGGAAATTGCCCAACTTATAGCTATTACATTAAAAGAGAAAATTGCTATAAAAATATAAAGAGTAGTAATGCGTTTCTTTATTTGTGAAATTTGCAAGCTTTCGAATCCTTACAATCCTTCCACAGGCATAGCTATAAGTTGAGAGAACGAGTATATTTCTCTCAACTTACAGCTATGCCTGTGGAAGGACTGTAAAGATCCGAAAGCTTGAAATTTTCACAAATAAATAAACATATTGCTACCATTTATATTTTATAGGAATTGGAATTAAATTTCACACTATTTATTTATTACCAGTTGCAAATAAGACCTGCTATATCCGATCTGGATAATTGCGCATGAAACTACAGTTGAACCTCTTTAATTCAACACCCCAAGGGATCAGAGCTTTCGGTTGAATTAAAGGAAGTGTTGAATTAAGGTTATATGATTAGCTAATCATCTAACTCACTAAAATAATATTTTTAAAAATTGCTTTGTAATATAAATTAATGATATCAATTGAAACCATTGTATGTACATTTTTTTAATTCATTTTTTATTTTCATGAATAACTTTTAGTATCAGGGACAAAATGGCAATAATACATATTTTTGAAACATAAATAATTACAAATAATATTTTATTCTAATTGAAGAATATACAAGTTGAAAGGAAATAAATATGGAAAATAAAAAGAAAATTTAAAAATAATCATGATCTTTTTAAAAATTATTTTATAGATGTCTGTTTTTGCACTGAAATCCTATTCAGGATGTATATATTCCAGATGGTCTATTTAAAAAAAAAACATGCATGTCTTTCTTCCTCTGAAATATATTTTAAATAACAAAGAGCTTTTATTGTATTAAAAGGCATCCACTGCTGCTGCAGGTGTTATTGATTTTGTGTTTAAATCTTTTATAATAACACGGAAATGTAATATTGAAATAAAATGTTATCATAATCATTGTGGCTACATTTTATGAATATTTATTTATTTAAAAGGAATTAATTTGTAAATTTTAAAATAACTTTTTTTTCCTTATCCTATCTTAAAGCAACTAAATATTTCAATGCTGATAATTAAAAAGAAAATAATATTATTCATTTGCCCCTGATTCCTAAATTCCCACGTAAAAAACAAACAACACCCGCGACATTGCGCAACAGCACTGCAAAGTGAAACTTAAACTAACAGAAACCAAAAGTGCGCAGGCGCGATCCAATCGATACCTGCCGATCGCCGCCAATGTAATACCTGTTTAGCAGTAAAGTTGTATGTAAAAAAAACATTCAACTGTCGAAATTTGAATTTTAAAATGGTCGAACTATCGGAAATGTCATTTTATCGATACTGTCGAATTATGGTTTGATAGGCAGGAGGTCAGGACATCAGAATATGGTCGAATTTGCGTGTGTCGAATTAACGAGGTTATACTGTATATCAGGATTCAGACAATAACTGAAAGATATTACAGTGACCTTTATTGAAGACACACAAGACAACCAAGTGTGAACAAGTTGTATCTTTTAGCAAGTATATCGGTATTTAGACAATAACTCTGAAAGATATTACAGTGACCTTTATTGAAGACACACAAGACAACCAAGTGTGAACAAGTTGTATCTTTTAGCAAGTATATCGGTATTTAGACAATAACTCTGAAAGATATTACAGTGACCTTTATTGAAGACACACAAGACAACCAAGTGTGAACAAGTTGTATCTTTTAGCAAGTATATCGGTATTTAGACAATAACTCTGAAAGATATTACAGTGACCTTTATTGTGAAAACACACAAGATAACCAAGTGTGAACAAGTTGTATCTTTTAGCAAGTATATCGGTATTCAGACAATAACTCTGAAAGATATTACAGTAACCTTTATTGAAAACACACGAGATAACCAAGTGTGAACAAGTTGTATCTTTTAGCAAGTATATCGGTATTTGGACAATAACTCTGAAAGATATTACAGTAACCTTTATTGAAAACACACGAGATAACCAAGTGTGAACAAAATTGCCTCTGTCTCTTTCAAAAAAAAATATGACATCAAAGACTCTCCACTTCCTTAACACTTTGAAGACCAACGCCGTTTTTATACGTCATAAGCTATTAAGCCTAGCGGACCAACCCCGTTTTTATACGTCGCGGCACTTTAAAAATCAATAGAAAATCATAGAACGCAGTACGTCAAGAAATCTCTTCGGCAAATCATCGGCCTATCATGAATAGTTACAAAAATGATCACTAGATATTAGTCATCTGTTGCTCAATCTCATTGGCTAGCTTGCTGACAAACTGATAACAGGCAAGTTTGTTTTTGTTATCTCTAATCTCTTTTCGCTCGTTTTTTTCTAAGTTATTTTGCCTCTAATTTCATAACATTATTGAAATGAATCCTTTGGATCAACCTAGCACTTCAAAAGGTTTGGGATCAGAAGTTCATTTAGATGAAGACATTCAAGATATTCTTGAATATCTTTACGATTCTGGCTCAGAAATTGATGATGAAGTGAGGATCCTGATTACGAAAATTCAGCCTCCGATGAATTAGAATTTGAGGAGGAAGAAAGGGAAGAAATTCCTGCTAAACGGCCGCGATTAGAAGTAGCTCCAGTTCGCATGCTGACGACATGTCGGGACACGTCCACTGCCGCCGCTGGCTCCAATGATGCCGCCGGCACCTGGAGGAAAGATGATCCCTCGCCCCCAACTCCTCCCCCTTTCACCGCCCGCCCTGGACTAAATTTAGTGGGGGATGTTTCCTCACCATTTGATGCGTTCAGTCTCTTCTTTACAGAGAATATTTTCAAAAGCATAAAAGAGGAAACAAACCGATATGCCAGGAGTATTATTGATCGGGAGTCCAAGAAGGGTCCTCTCAAGCCTCATGGCATGCTGGCTAAGTGGAAGGCTGTGTCAGTGGCACAGATAAAGCTCTTTTTCTGTGTCATCATACACATGTCTTTGGTGAAGAAGCCTGGGATGAAAGACTACTGGTCTACTCACGGATTCCTGAAGAATGCCTTTTGCCAGTCCATAAATATGCCAAGGACACTATTTATGAGAATTTTGTCAATGCTACATTTGAATGACAATTCAAAATACATTGAATATGGAAAACCAGGGTATGACAGACTCTTCAAAATAAGACCAGTTTTGGAATCCCTCATATATTCTTTTGGGAATGCCTACACTCCTCAGCAAAATCTCACTATTGATGAGGCGATGTGTCCATTCAGAGGACGTGTGGGTTTTCGAGTGTATATAAAAGGAAAACCTCATAAATATGGCATCAAGATATTCCAGATTTGTGAAGCTGTATCTGGATACGCTTACAATCTTGATATCTACACTGGCAAGGATCCTGAGCAGCCAGAGCACAACTCCATTCCGAACCTCGTGGACAGGCTGGCAAAGAGGTTTTATGGACAAGGCTATCATATCTATTTTGATAGGTGGTTTTCCTCTCCTGAGTTATTTGATAAACTTTGGGAAAAAAAGACCCTAGCTGTTGGCACAGTTATGCCTTCCAGGAAAACGATGCCAAAAACCGAATTTTCCCAAAAACTAAAGAGAGGAGAGATTATAAAGATGAGAAGAAAGCATCTTTTAGCCATCAAATGGAAAGATGTTAGAGATGTTTTCATGCTCTCCACTGTCCATGAAGGTAAAATGATGCCAGTCAAGCCCAAACCCCAACCAGAGAAGAGTTGTTCAAGCCTGATGCTGTCATCGATTACAACAAGGGGAAGGTAGGAGTGGACCGGAGTGATCAGATGATGGCATATTATTCTTTTAGCAGGAAAACATTGAAATGGTGGAAAAAAATATTCTTCCATCTTTTTTCACTTTGTTTTGTAAATGGCAACATCATTTACAATAAAGCAAATCCTGATAAAAAAATAAGTCTGAAGGACTTCTATCTGGCTGTCGGTGGGGAGTTGCTCAATCAGGCAAGCATTGAACACTCTGAAAAAGAAACAACTTCGAAAACCGATGTTGCCAGGCTACTTGGGAAGCACTACTGCTATAAAATAGCCCCAGAAAGTGGAAAAGCAGTGCAAAGAAGGTGCAAAGTTTGTGCAGATAGTGCAAAGCACAAGACTGGGAAGGCAGCCCGGAAGGACACCAGATTTGAGTGCAAACAATGCAAGATTCCACTTTGCGTTGGAGAGTGCTTCGAAAAGTACCATGCAGAAATGAAGTACTGGGAATAACAATGTATATAAATGTAAAAATTTTAATAATTTCCTCTGATTATTTTTTTTACAAACAGTGGCGTTTTTTTTTTGGCAGTTTGCATTTTTTTAGTTCTTTTTTTATTTTGAAAAAGTGCCAATAAACATATATTTTTTTATTGCATTTTTGTGTTTTATAGACATATTTTGATACAAGCATCAAATTTCACTGTTCAAGGTAATATATTTTTATAAATATGATTTTTTTTAAAAATCAAGTTTTATCCTGGTTCACAGGGCTATTTGGGTTGTGAAACCAATGTTCCTCAAAGTGTTAAGTTTTGTCCATGAGTGTACTTTCTTGAGACAGGTATAAAAAGGTAATCATACACATGTGTTATTATTACTTATCCCAAGTACATATGATACTTTTTAAAATTACAATTATATTCTCACAATGAGTATCTTTTTTATTTAAAAAATGCTAGCTCAAGCGTTATTCGTTCTTCAACGGGCTTACAATAATATCGACTTGATCCCACCAGAAATATTTACAAAAAACAAATGCGCGCCGCGTGGATATTTATAACAGAAAATTTTGAATTGGTTTGTAATTTAACTATTTTATGTAATATACAGTAAAACCCCTCTATAGTGAACCCCAATGGGACAGAGCTTTTGGTTCACTATAGCCACGGTTTGGCCATTTTTTTTAACTTTTCTAAATTTTTAGATCATATAATTAAAGGACAGCCATACACACTGGAAGAGGCTGCCTCTTAATAGTGATCACTTTGTTTTAATTCCCATAATTGACCAATTTCCTTATATTAATACTGAATAATAAAATAAATCATTAGATGATAGGTTCTTCTTATCATTAACATACATGTACCTCTATGTCTAATTTAAAAATCAAGACAAATCCTAGGCAAAGTTTTATTAAATATATATTCAAAGATAAAAAAAAATGATTTAAAAAAATCATTATCACATTATATAATACAATGTTTATTTGAAAAAATGGCTCTAATACCTTGTTGCTTCAAAACACTCTTCAAGCATTGCACCTTTCAAATAAAGTTAATAAGTTTTTTTTCCCCCTTCCATTTCATGTTTCCACATATTTTTCAAGTCTAGAATTTGTTTTTTGTTTTTTAACCTGTCATATACAAAACATTGCTGACTTTAAAATCACCATAGTTAATGGCATAAAAATAATTTTTGTTTCATCACGGGACCCTTTATTTGGACTTTTTTTTTTTTAGCCCTAAAATGTACGATCGCGGCAAAAGTTGAGGTTGATTCCTCTTTGTAACAATTTCAATAGCCTTATATTTTATCTCATCATAGAAAAGTAATATTCTCTTATTTTAATATGTTCTTAACATTTTGTCTGTGTTGTTTCACTTTGAAAAGTTCTGAAAATGGCCTTTTAAAAAAAAAAAAAGAATAACGTTTTTGTTTTTAAAATGCCTTTGTTTTCTTCATTTTGGAAGCCATTTGCATTTTTTCTATTTCAAATTTAATGGATGCAAAGATATTCTATTTAATAAAAGTATAATGTTTAAAAGAATATACAACATACAGTAAAAATAAAGTGTAAATCAAAATAAACAATGCCGCTAAATTTATTGTTTTGAAATCGCGATCCGCGAGCTGAAACATGCTCAAAATTTTGTTTTCAATTTTTTTTTTTTAAATTACAATTCTAAGTTTGTTATAAGCATAGTATTTTAAATAGATTTTATTATTTTGGGACCGAAAATAGGTTCATTATAGGGGTAGTTTGTTATTTTTAAAATTGCATAGTTTTTATTACGATGGTATTTTCAATGGAATGGAATCGGGAATCGCCGTGGGTTCGTTATAAGGGAAGGTTCGCTATATCCAGGGTTCGTATTAGCGGGGTTCACTGTATCTACAGTCGAACCTCTTTAATTCAACACCCCAAGGGATCAGAGCTTTCGGTTGAATTAAAGGAAGTGTTGAATTAAAGTTATTCAGATGATTAGCTAATCATCTAACTCGCAAAAATAATATTTTTTTAGAAATAGCTTTGTAATATAAATTGATCATATTAATTAAAACCATTGTGTGTGTCCTTTTTGTATTCTTATTTTCATGGTTAACTTTAGTATCAGGGACAAAATGGCAATAATACATATTTTTGAAACATAAATAATTACAAATAATATTTTATTCTAATTGAAGAATATAACAGTTGAAAGGAAATAAATATGGAAAATAAAATTTAAAAATAATATTTAAAAATAATCATGAAGAGATCTTTTAAAAAATCCTTTATAGATGTCTGTTTTTGCCCTAAATCCTATTCAGGATGTATTCCAGATGGTCTATTTAAAAAAAAAACATGCATGTCTTTCTTCCTCTGGAATGTGTTTTAAATAACAAAGTTTTTATTGTATTAAAGACATCCACTGCTGCTGCAGGTGTTATTGATTTTGTGTTTAAATCTTTTTTAATAACATGGAAATGGAATATTGAAATAAAATGTTATCATAATCATTGTGGCCACATTTTATGAAGATTTATTTATTTAAAAGGAAATTATTTGTAAATTTTAAAATAACTAAAATATTTCAATGCTGATAATTAAAAAGAAAATAATATTATTAATTAGCGCGCGATTCCTAAATTCCCGCGTAAAAAAAAAAAAAAAACAATAACACTCGCGACATTACGCAACGGCACTGCAAAGTGAAACTTAAACTAACAGAAACCAAAAGTGTGCAGGCGCAATCCTATCGGCACCCGCCATCGTCGCCGATTGCCACCGCCGTAAGAACTTTTTAGCGGTAAAGTGGTATGTAAAAATACATTCGACTGTCGAAATTCGAATTTTAAAATGGTCGAACTATCGGAACTGTCGTATTATCGATACTGTCGAATTACGGTTTGTTATTTGATAGGCCGGTGGTCGGGACATCAGAATATGGTCGAATTTGCATGTGTCGAATTAACGAGGTTATACTGTATTTCAATTTTTAGGACATCCAGAACCTATAAAATTGATCTATTGATTTCTTCTGAGATATCGGTATTGTGATGGTAAATCTATTTTTCTGTTTATGCTGTTGTATTCATGGCAACAAGAGATTCTAATAGTAACCGTTGAAAGTTGTTCTTAATGTCTTTGTAGTGGCATTTCTTTTGTATTATGTTAAATTGGTGACCGGTTTGTGCAATATGTTGATAGATCATTGAACGTTGGTCTTTTGTTCTGATATTTCTGTTATGTTCGTTTAGTCTAACTTGTATCGATCTTCCTGCCTCACCTATGTAGGTAGCATTGCAGTCTTGGCATTAAATTGAGTAAATTGCATTGGTTTGAATTTTAGGTTCCAGTTGTTTTTCAGATTTAGTTATGGGATTTCTAAGAAGTTGACCTATGGATTGATGGTTACTAAAATATGTTTGAATTCCTTGTCTGCGAAGAATATGGGCTATTTTTTTCATTACATTTTGAATAAGGGAGAATGCATTTGTTTCTATATACTTTAGCTGGTCTATGTGGCGAGGGCGTTAAAACTGTATTTATTGATAAATTGTGAAGAATAACCTCTCAGGCAAAGGTTTTGAGGATATTTTCTTTTTCCAGCTTCTTAAAAACAGGCAGGGAACAATGGGTTTGGATTCTTTTAGTAAGCGTTTTGACAACTGTTATTTTATGTCCTTTTGGGTTGTATGATCTGAAGTGTAAATATGAAGGTTTTAAATTTTGTTTATAATATACTGAAGTATGGTATCTTTCAGGAGTTCTAATTACAAGAATATCCAGCTATGGTAGTACTTGATTGCGTTCAGTTTCCTTAGTAAATTTAAGGTGGCTATTATACTTATGCAAGGTTTCCAAGATCAAAAGCTCATCCTCGTGGTGATATTCACAAAATATGTCATCAACATATCTCCACCACATTTTTATTCTCAGATTTTTCTGATCATTGATCCATTTATCCAGTCTGCTCATGACCACTTCAGCTGCTACAAGGGATAGTGGACTGCCCATGGGAGACCCACATATCCCTATATATATAAAAGTCAGTGTATGTATGTGTGTTTGTTCCTATGTCGGCTATACACGTCCACAATACGTAACTAATCTGACTGAAATTTTAACAGTATATGGAGTAGAATCTGGAAAAACTTATAGTGAAAATTTCAGGTCTCTATTCCCAATATTCTTCGAGTTATTGGCAAATTTGCAACGCAAGCAGCGCCTCTAGCAGTGAAGATGGGAAGTAATATCAGCTGACCTAATGTACATGTAAAACATGTTTTAACAGGACATAGAGAAAAATCTGGAAGAGATATTTTTCACATTTTTAGGCAAGAAAAATTGAAATTGACAGGTTCTGGGCATTAATAGTTGTTTTTTAGTCAGAAAATGATTATGACAATATTGCTATATCATGTTTGATTATCAGATACAAAATTAGATTGGGAAAAATTTCAAAAAGCAGAAACCACGGGTGAAACCAGTTCATTTTTTTGTATGCAGGAACAAAATTCTAACAGAAAAACATTCATTCGAGCAGAAGACACAAAGCCAGATCATCTTTCTATAAAAATATCGCTTCTCAGACACAAAGTTTGGAGCGGGACATTTCACAAGAGTGACATCCATGGCGCCAATTTATAATTGTAACGAATAGTATTTGAATAAAAACATTTAATCGGGTAAAACCCGGGCGCTGCCCGGGTCATTCGGCTAGTTTGCTGATAAAGATTCCATTTAAAGGTAAAGTTGGTCATGTTTAAACAGGTCTGAAACATTTTAACCAATCCGTTAATCTCCAGAACCTTGACTTTTTGGGTGGTGAGTAATTCTTTTAAGCTGTCTATGATATGTGGTAGGGAGAGGAAAAGGGAATTAACATCAATTAACATATTGATGAGGCTGAAGTGGGGATATAAAACTCAATTTATTGGTAGGTTGCAGTACATTGTCCTGGTGGGCTATGGTCGCCATGGCCCGTTCCAGGGCTGGGCTTGTGGTCCGGTTCTGGAGGGTTGTTGAGGTCCGATTCTCTGCGGTATAGCCGTTGGGAGGGTTAGATCTGGTACAAGACATCGTTCGTTCGCCGGCAAGGATAAAAAGAAAAACAAAAAATAATAAAAATAGCACGAAGGTCAGACGATAACTGGCACATTGTATTTGTTAGCATTCCGCGAAAACGGTGGTCCGTGGTCAAATACAACTTGTGCCTGTTATCTCTGTGGTGTCGTTTCTCTGATAAATAAATAAAATAAACAAAATTTAAGATAATTTTGCAACGCCACGTGCATTTCCGGTCGGTTGCTTGTTGACACACAACACCACCCCCCCTCTTATCTTAGACTCGGTCCCTCGAGTCGCCGTTATCTTTCTAGAAATTCCTTAAGTCTCGACACGTGCGCTAACGTGCTCTGGCGCCTACTATTTTCGTTGCGTCCGTCCTGTGGTCGTAACCTATATGTCGTTTCCTTGATTCTATCCGTTATTACGTACGGTCCTACGTATTTCGGCAGAAATTTCTCCGTTTTCCCTGGTTTCCTGCGAGACGACTCCAGTAGTACCAGGTCGCCCACTTCAAACTTCCGGAAGCGGTCACGGTTCGCAAGGTCATACTGACACTTCGTCATCATTGTCCGGTCTCGGTAGTTTTCGTCGGCAATTTTCTTTAATCTCTCGTTTTCTAAAATGCGGTTGGTCACGTATTCGTCGTAAGTTTTTACTGGCTCGTCGACGGTTGGTAGTCCTACGTCTAGGGACGTCCTCGGTTCTACGCCAAATATCAACTTATGCGGTGTCACCTGTGGCGACGACTGAATGGACGAGTTATACGCAAAAGTCGCCGTTTTTACGAATCTCGGCCATTCGGCGTGATCGTCCTCGAGATAAACTCTGATGCCGTTTTTTATGATGCCGTTGAGTTTTTCGCATAAGCCGTTTGTTTGCGGGTGTGCCGCGGAAGCCATAATATGTTTAATCCCGTACAACCGTGTAAAGTCTCTAAAAGTACTCGAATCGAAAGATTTGCCTTGATCGGATATTATGCATTTCGGAGTACCAAAAACGTAGAGCAGATTGTCTGAGAGTGCGTTGCACGTGGTTTCCGCCTTTGTATCTTTTACCGGGATTGCGAGTGCGTATTTACTAAAATGGTCTACGATCGTTAGAATGTTTTCGAAGCCTTCTACCGATTTTTTGAAAGGACCTTGGTGGTCTATTCCCACTCGTTCCCAGATGTCTGTTGCTGGTGGTAACGGTTCTAGCGGGGCCGCGGGTTTGAACCTCTGTGGTTTGAAGGCCTGGCACACTTTGCACGACCGAACGTATTTCCGCACGTCTTCTTCCAGACCTTTCCAGTAGAACCGTTGCTTAATACGGTGGACCGTCTTCGCTACCCCCATGTGTCCTGCCTCGGGTATATCGTGCGCTGTTTTCATTATTTCGGATACGCTTTGCTTTGGTGCTACGACCAACCATTGGTTACCTTGTGTTGCATGGTTCTTTTTATAAAGGATCCCGTTTATTTTTTTATATTCGTCCCGTGTTTTAGCGTCTGGTAGTTTCCCGGTAATATCGCGGCAAAACGTGTCTTCCTTTTGTCCGTTTTCGTCGATCCGTACTGTGCATGCCGTTAAATCGTTGAAGTTGTCTTCGACGTTCGTATCGTTTTTGTGGAACGGGTTGCGTGAGAGTGCGTCCGGTGCAACGTTCTTCCTCCCTGCGCGGTGGACTATTTCAAAGTCGTGCTCCATGAGTTTTAACCCCCATCTAGTAAGTCTTGAGCACGGGTCATGTACGTTAGCTAGCCACGTTAACGCGCTATGGTCGGTTACGACTTTGAATTCTCTCCCGAAGATGTACGGCCGTAACTTTTGTAGAGCCCAGACTATTGCTAAACACTCTAGTTCTGAGATACCATATTTACTCTCGTGTTTCGATGTCGTTCTCGACAAGTAGTGGATCGGGTGCAAAAACCCGTCATTGTCCGGTTGCATTAGCACCGCGCCTAATCCCACGATTGATGCGTCCGTATGTATTTCTATTCTAGCGTCTGGGTTGAAGTGTGCTAGAATTGGCTCCTCAGTCAATTTTTTTTTTAAGGTTTCGAAAGCTTCTATTTCGGCCGGACCTATCACGAATTTCTTATCTTTTTCCGTTAAACACGTCAGCGGTTTGCTTATCTTTGAAAAGTTTTTTATGAAACGGCGATAATAGCCGCAAAGTCCCAGAAACGAACGAACTTGCTTGACATTTTTCGGAATCGGAAATTCCTTAACCGCCTCGATCCTATCAGTAGCCGGTTTCTACGCCGTTTTCCGATACCACGTGTCCCAAAATTGGTAACTTTTGGTAGGCGAATCTACATTTTGATGGTTTTAGGGATAAGCCTGCCCCGCGGAAACATTCTAGAACATTTGTTAACCGCACGTTGTGTTCACGTATGTCTCTTCCGTACACGATGACGTCATCTAGATAAACCATACACTCGGACCATTTCAATTCAGCTAACAGTGTATCCATGATTCTTTCGAAATGACCCGGTGCCCCGGTTAAACCAAAGGGTAACACTTGAAACTCGTACAACCCGTTACCTGTCGTGAACGCTGTAATTGGCTTGCTTGTTTCGTCCAGTGGACACTGCCAATAACCGCTAACAAAATCCGTGTGAGAGAAATACTTCATTCCCGCTAAACGGTCCAGGCAGTCGGTGATATCCGGTAATGGATATGAGAATTTTTCGGTTACGTTGTTAACTTTTCTATAGTCCACACAAAATCTATAGGATCCGTCTGATTTTTTAACCAAAACGACCGGGCTCGCCCATGGAGATGTTGATTTCCTAATAACTCCTTTTTCACACATTTCTTTAACCTGTTCCTCTATAATATCACGTTCCTTAGGACTGCGGCGATAGGCTTTTTGTCGAATTGGTTCCGTGTTCGCTTTAAGTTTAATGTGGTACGGTTCGATATCTGCCGCCTTATTCCACTCTTCTGAGAAAAGTTCCCGATACCTGTACAATACGTCTAGTACGTCGATTTTTTCGCTGTCCGATAGTTCCGTGTTTATATCGAACTTCTGTGGTTCGTATTTGCACGTGGCCGTCGTACTGTATCCCACCTGTTCACTTAGGAAAGAAACATTCGCTATTTCCCCGCCGGATCGTAACAAGCACGAGTTTGCTACCAACCGCACCGGCTCGTTCCTAGTATTTATGACATCAATGAATATCTCGGATACCGTTTCGGAAACGTGTACTGATGGTATTAGTAGCCCCGTTCTTCTTACGCAGTCGGGGTGGGGTTCTAAAATGCCCGCCGTTACTGTTGGCCCTTTTAACTTAACCCTCGTTTTACAACGTGGTGCAATTTCAAGGTCGTCTAGTATGCAGTACTTTTGTTTGGGGTTTTTCCGATCGCTCGTAATTGTGCCTAACCTCTCGAGTTCCCGTTCTTCGTTTAGTTCTACCACGTGGTCGTCCGTGCCTATTTTTGGCCTATACAATTCTACCGATTCGTCTCTAAACATAATTTTGCAATGATAGTTTGTTAGAATATCGACGCCGAAGTTAATCTTTTCCCCGTTTCCTGGAATTATGGTGAACCTGCCACATATGTCGAAACCATCAATGTTGACCTCCAAGTATGTGCACGTGTTCGAGACTACTGACCCACTTATTCCCCGTATAAGTAATTTTGAAGGCATTCTAGCACATCCTAGTGCGTTTGCTATTCCTTCGTCTATGCAGCTAACATTTGCCCCTGAATCGAAAATCAGTTTGCCTACATGTGTCTCATTGATATGCGTGATTAAACAGAAATTTGTCATACCTGTCCAACGGAATTTTTCCATTGCTGTACCCCCTATTTCTAAAGTGGATTTTTCTATTGGTACCTTATTTAATGTCTGTTTCTCGTTAACCCCCGGTTGTCCTTTAACCCTGAAGATTATGCGATTGGTGTTACCAGTAACCTCGGAAAATACACGTGGTACGCTCTCTACACTATTTGAAACTTCCACCACAGGATTAGAGGCAAAATTGTACTTACCACGTGGCCTCCTTTTCGGGCAATCCCAGTGTTTGTGCCCCGTCTGGTAACAAGTGAAGCATCTTGGCGTCCCGTCCGGTAGCATAAATCTTCTTGCTTTCTCCATTGGCGTTTCGGTCCTTGGATGTCGTCCTTGTTTTTGTTCCCACTCTTCCGCCGTCCTCGTAGTTGTTTCCCAACTCGTCGTTGTACCTGCCTCCTTCCGTTCCTTGCTCCATTTATTCGTCTCGTCGAGGAATTTCGCCGCCTGTAGGAAGTCGGCCTCTTCTGGGTTCCGCGTGGTACTCCACGAGGCTGCCAGTAGTAGGCAGTCTTTTGGAGCCAATGCCCACAATGCCTCCTTGCTTGAATTAAACGGCGAAAACTCACCTGCCGTCGCGTGGGCCGTAATCAGGTTCATCAGGTATTTCCCCGTATCTTCCGTGGACTGGGGCCGTCTCGTTTTCTTTAATTCATTACCCCTACTACGTGCCCGGCCGTCGTTCCTTGGGTAGCAAAGCTTCAGCGCTTCCAGGACGTCTTCAAGTGCGGCTGAAGGGTCAAACCTGCACTTGATAAATTCGCGGCCGTCAAGTGGAAGCCGCCGTACTAGGGCCTTTGTCCAGTCTCCCTTCGGTACCTTGCTCGCCGTCAGCCACGTCTTGAATTCCTCTACGTAGTCCTCGATGTCTTCCTCCTCCGGGTTGAAACACGGCGTCTCTCCGTAGCCGATATTTATGTTCGCTGCTTGAGGTGCTGGGCCGACACTGCTCTCCACCATGTGATGAGGCTGAAGTGGGGATATAAAACTCAATTTATTGGTAGGTTGCAGTACATTGTCCTGGTGGGCTATGGTCGCCATGGCCCGTTCCAGGGCTGGGCTTGTGGTCCGGTTCTGGAGGGTTGTTGAGGTCCGATTCTCTGCGGTATAGCCGTTGGGAGGGTTAGATCTGGTACAAGACATCGTTCGTTCGCCGGCAAGGATAAAAAGAAAAACAAAAAATAATAAAAATAGCACGAAGGTCAGACGATAACTGGCACGTTGTATTTGTTAGCATTCCGCGAAAACGATGGTCCGTGGTCAAATACAACTTGTGCCTGTTATCTCTGTGGTGTCGTTTCTCTGATAAATAAATAAAATAAACAAAATTTAAGATAATTTTGCAACGCCACGTGCATTTCCGGTCGGTTGCTTGTTGACACACAACAATATCTTATACTCTGGACTTAGTTTTGAATTTCTAATTTCATGAATATCACCACGAGGATGAGCTTTTGATCTTGGAAACCTTGCATAAGTATAATAGCCACCTTAAATTTACTACGGAAACTGAACGCATCAAGTACTACCATATCTGGTTATTCTTGTAATTAGAACTCCTGAAAGATACCATACTTCAGTATATTATAAACAAAATTTAAAACCTTCATATTTACACTTCAGATCATACAATCCAAAAGGACATAAAATAACAGTTGTCAAAATGCTTACTAAAAGAATCCAAACCCATTGTTTCCTGCCTGTTTTTAAGAAGCTGGAAAAAGAAAATATCCTCAAAAACCTTAGCCTGAGAGGTTATTCTTCACAATTTTTATCAATAAATACAGTTTTAACGCCCTCGCCACATAGAACAGGTAAAGTATATAGAAACATGCATTCTCCCTTATTCAAAATGTAATGAAAAAATAGCCCATATTCTTCGCAGACAAGGAATTCAAACATATTTTAGTGACCATCAATCCATAGGTCAACTTCTTAGAAATCCCATAACTAAATCTGAAAAACAACTGGAACCTAAAATTCAAACCAATGCAATTTACTCAATTCAATGCAAAGACTGCAATGCCACCTACATAGGTGAGACAGGAAGATCGATACAAGTTAGACTAAATGAACATAACAGAAATATCAGAACAAAAGACCAACGTTCAATGATCTATCAACATATTGCACAAACCGGTCACCAATTTAACATAACACAAAAGAAATGCCACTACAAAGACATTAAGAACAACTTTCAACGGTTACTATTAGAATCTCTTGTTTCCAATGAATACAACAGCATAAACAGAAAAATAGATTTACCATCACAATACCGATATCTCAGAAGAAATCAATAGATCAATTTTATAGGTTCTGGATGTCCTAAAAATTGAAATAGATATATTCCATAAAATAGTTAAATTACAAACCAATTCAAAATTTTCAGTTATAAATATCCACGCGGCTCGCGTTTGTTTTTTGTAAATATTTCTGGTGGGATCAAGTCAATATTATTGTAAGCCCGTTGAAGAGCGAATAACGCTTGAAAGCTAGCATTTTTTAAATAAAAAAAAGATACTCATTGTGAGAATATAATTGTAATTTTAATACTTTTTCACAATTTCATCATGAATTTATTTATTTTATTCATGGTTACAAAAGCACGAAGTCCAAAGGACTATTGTGCTGTGCTAGTATTATTTACATATATATGATTAAATATTTACACGATGGATTAGTAGTGTTTTGTAAATTATTGTACAAATAGTTCTAAACTTAACAAAGTTCTCATAAGATAGAGTATATACACAAAGAGAATTTGGTAATGTTTCAAAGTATCTATATACAATTTGATTAGTCAGAGGGCAAGTTAAAAGAAGATGCTCTGGTGATTCAACATCTAAGCGGCATTCACATGTTGGATCATTGATAACATTCAGTTTGAATAGGAAACTTAAGAAGGGTCCTTTGCCTGTTAAGAATAAAGTAGTGAATTTATCAGAAGAAATGAAATTTGGGACAGCAATTGGAAAGAATTTCTTGAACAGTTCATTAGATTGAGAAAGATAAAACTTAAATTTTTGATCCAGATATAGTTTATTTAATTCTTTTTGAAGGGTTTTTTTTGACGTGACAACGTCTTAAATTAGGTTGCGGCTGGGAGTCACTTATGAAAAAGTGTAACGCCCGGTAACGTTACGATGAGTCACCGAACGAGAGTGCTGCGCTAGAGAATTAGGCGCATTGAATCGGCGCATGCTTGTCTCTGTCTTTGTCTTTCTCGAACGTTCTTGGCGTTGGAAAAACAAGAAAGCGTCATAATACAAGTTCACACATGTGGTTAAAGTATCGTCAGCTGTGTCTGTAGTGAAAATGTGGAGTGCTTAGATTCGTCATTTACAACAACTACAACAATAAAGATAAATAATTGTACACTGATATTTCATTATCGTAAACTATGATTGATTGATTAATTGTTAGATTGACACAAAAGTTGAGAAACTGAGTTTATAGGTTATGTCATACTATTGATAAATGTTGATAGTGTTAAGTAAATTATTAGTTTAAAATTAATTAATTAATTAATTATTATTTTACAAATTTTAAATAGTTTCAAATTTATTTAGCAAAAATTTGAACCTTCGATCTGAATAAATGTTTTGATTTTCAAATTGATTCTTTAAAATTACAAATATTAAGAAAAAGTGGCAGATATAAGAAAACTTTATTTAAACTGTGTTGAGCAAGAATTTTAACATCTAATTTAAGTAAATGTTTTAATTTTCAACTTCATCATTTACAATTACAAATTTTATTTAATTTCAAATACCAACGCGGCTGGTGGAGTGGCGATCTATCGTAAATTATCATCGACATCTACGGCGGAAGTGTTCCAAGTTGCGATTACAGACGTAACTCGTGTCATTAAAACCAAGGGTGACATGTGCATGACTGAAGTTACTTGCTTCGCCGCTAATACTAGCTTCAAGTTTATACTCAGTGCTGTATATATTCATCCAGGAGCTAGTATGCAGGATATTGGAATGTTACTATGGCAAGGACTCTGTCCGTACATTCACAACAGCCAGTACGTGCCACCGTTCGTGCAAGTTGATTCTAGTATACCGATTCTTCTGTGTGGTGATTTTAACAAAAACGTAAAGCCTGACAACTCGTTTCTTAAATTCATGAAAAATACGTATAATCTTGATTGCGTATCAAACGTTTCTAAGTCAACTACGTTAAAAGGAACAACTATCGACTTGACTTTCGCAAGACACATTACAGCAGAAACACTTCCTTTCATTTCATATTTCTCCTATCATCGTCCTATCCTCAACAAAATCACTCAAATAGGAATTAGTTAAGTTTAAGTTTACATGTACAATGTTTTAGTAAACAAAATATATTTCTATAGTTAAAATTTGTGCAATTCTTATTTTCATTCAATTCCTTGTTCCTATTGTGCAATTTAATTATATTCATATCAATAAATATTCTACCGTTGTCACGTAAAATCTTCGCCCGTAAAACCGACTTTACAGGCAACCATTGTTTTTTTTTTTTCTCATTTTCATGAATAGAAAACATATGATACTGTTGATGATAATCATGATATGGTTTGTGACATCTAGTATGCAGAGGCAGTGTTTGACCTTTACAGTTACAAGACCCTTGAACCCTATTCACTGATAAATTCATACTTTCAATGATCAGGTATTTTACTGAAGTACGCTCATGGATAAAACTTAAGGAAATGAAAAGTCTTTGATATTGCCTGTCATCTATTTTTTTCTAAGGAGACAGGAAATTTTGTTCTCACTTTGTTTATCTCGTGTGTCTTTAATAAAGGTCACTATGTATCAAATAACTTTCAGTTATTGTCTGAATCCTGATATACATGCTAAAAGTACAATTTCCTTCAGTTTTGTCCCCCCAATGAGTGTAATTTTTTATTTAAAAGGTTTTGATTGTTAAAACTGACGATTAGGGCCACTCAAAGTGACTTTTCCATTGATGATAAAGTACAATATTTGATTATAGACACAAGAAAATAAGACCTAATAAATAAATAGTGTGTAATGTTTCACTAACAGCGTTGTTACCATTATCAGACTAAAGAATAAATATGATGGTAACAATGTTGTTACTAAAATGTCACAAACTATTAATTTATTTGGTCCTATTTCCTTATAGCTTGATAAAGCCAAGCTAGCTCACACAGTACTGTAAGAATGAGTGTGTACCCAGGCTCTCAAACCCACCATTGAGGCCATCAACAACTCTGGCCTGAACCTCAACCCCCAGCAGGATGGCACCCTCATCTACCTCCAGATCCCCAAGTAAGTTGAGGCAAACTTGGATCCACTTCTTTCTGATCTCAATTCATGATAAAGCACAATTTGGATTATAGATACAAGAAAATAAGACCTAATCCAAATAATTTAATAGTGTGTGATGTTTCGGCAACAGCATTGTTACCGTCATCAGACAATATATTTTTTTAATATTCTTTTGTCTGATGGTAACAATGCTGTTGCTGAAACATCACACACTATTAAATTATTTGGATTAGGTCTTATTGTATCTATTATCTCAATTCAATTATATTAGGGTATCAAGCTTGTAGAGATTTGACAACCATCATTTTTTTTATATTATCCCATTGTATAATTATACAAGGTCATGGAGATTATATTCATTGATCAAATTCACAATCCTGGCAGCGTTGGAATACAGCTCCTGTCATGAGTAAAAAGAGCTGCTGTCGTTGGTTGGCTATCCAGGGGGCATTACATGACAGTCAGACTTTGTCCCCAACAATTATCATGACTGGGTGAAGTAGAATGTGTCTGCCTTTGACATTAAGACTGGAAGCATTACTAAGTGGCAGGCCGACTTAGCTCCAATATAAAATGGCCTCCTCTGACATGAGGAACAGACGCCATGTGCAGTCGCTTCTAACATGGAGTACAGACTCATCCTGTATCCCTGAATCAGAAGCCCCTACAGGGTACTATCAGCCGGGCCAGCTGAGCCCAGGTTTTTAGTTAGCTTGTTACTGCTCCCCCTATTCCTTTTTCATCCGGGCTTGGGACCGGCAAAGGCGGAGTTTTCTGAATCCTCCTGATTGACAGGAATATTCCACTAATATCCTCCCTGAATCATGAATCTTTCTCTATAATAAGACCGAGTAGCTTTGTAAATAACGGTTATAAAACTAGCCTTTTATTTTATCACTTCCGACTCATTTAATATTTTCATTAATAATTCCACTTATTATACATATCAATATTGTTTTGTAAATATTTGTTAGCACATAATTTATTCCAGCCACGCAGGCTCGTGCTGGTTATTCATTTTTCTTTGTAACCATACCAAAATAAAAGCGTCATCTTTTAATCAGAATGGGTTCTGGTTATTTTACAGCACAATGGAAACTGCTGAACAAAAACAAACTACATCTCAAGGTGTGAAAATACACACAAGGTAAATATGACCAAATCCAAATAAATAGTATGTCACACTTTGGTAACAGCATTGTTACAGAAATGTCAAACACTATTTTTTGGATTTAATCATATTACCTTTTGTTTCTAATCTAAATCTAAATTGTGCCTTAATCATAGCTTTTTGTATGTAAATTAAGGTACTCATTTCACAGGTATATTTAAAAAATTTTGAATAGCTACCTCTTACAACTACAACAATATATTACAGATGACTGGTGTACAGTCTCCTCAACCAGGCTGCTCCTCTAAGACAATCCATAGTCTGGTGGTAAAATGCTACCTTGGTCCAATTCATTATGGTTATGGTGGGAAAAATAATGTAGTGGCTTCCACTTGCATTCCTCATCGTATAGACCTACACTGATGGACAAAACTTGTGGAAGTTTTATTTTCAATGTTGTCATGTGTTTTTTTTTTGGAGACAACACGCACAAAGGCAATTTTGTTCTCACTTTGGTTATCTCATGCATCTTCAATAAAGGAAACTGTGTATAACAAAAAAAATCGACGCACCAAGAAGGAGTTGTCAGATTAGGACAAAAATTGGTGTATGTAAAGAGAATGTATAGGGGAAAAACGATTAGAATTTCAGAACAATAAATTGTTTTATTTCAGAGTTTGATCGTCACAAATTGAGAATGTCAATATGTCGTTGGACCCCCACTGGCCTGGATGCAGGCTGCCACCCGGCGTGTCATGGACTGATAAAGATTCCAGATGGTGTGCTGCAGGATTTCTTGCCAAATTGTCTCCAACTGTCGGGCTAAATAGTCAACATTCCGGGATGGTTGCAATCGCCTTCCCATCACGTCTCAGATGTGCTCTATGGGCGAGAGATCAGGCGACCTTGCTGGCCACGGAAGAGTTCGGCAAGATTGAAGACAATCCATAGTAACACGTGCCGTGTGTGGCCGGGCATTATCTTGTTGAAAAGTAAGCCCGGGGTGATGTGAGAGGAACGGCAACAAAACAGGCCGTAGAATGTCATCTACGTATCGTTGTGCTGTCAGGGTGCCAGGAATGACTACCAACGGGGTCCTGCTATCAAATGAAATGGCACCCCAAACCATAACACCCTGTTGTGGACCTGTGTGGTGTTCGACAGTAAGGCCAGGATCCACACGCTGCCCAGGACATCTCCAGACACGTTTGCGACGGTCATCAGGACACAGTAAGAAACGGGACTTGTCACTAAAGACTATACGTCCCCAGTCAGCGCAGTTCCAAGTTGATTGGTCCCAACACCACTGTAGTCGGACTTGTCGGTGTGAGGGGTAGGCATCGTAACGGTCGAGGTCTTAGATTCCGCTCTCTCAGTCGCCTGTTGATGGTCATTTTGGACACTTGTGTGCCGGTCACACGTTGGATGGTAGTTAACGTGGATTCCGGTGCTGCGACAGCCATTCTGACAATTGCTCTGTCCTCCCGTTCTGTTGTTGCCCTTGGTCGACCGATGCCGTTTTGACGTTGCATACTTCCGTTGTTGACCCACCTTCGCCAAAATCGCCTAATAGCCGCATCATTTCGACACAGATGTCGCGCGATTAGTCGATTAGACCAACCAGCCACTTTCAATCCAATGGCACGACCAGTTTCTAACTCTGACATATGTTCGTGATGAGCACGAATCTTTCGGCGAGGCATTGATACAGTAGAAATAGGTGTACTGCTAAAATATTAAACGGAAATTCTGAAAATCAGCTCGTGCCGCGCCGAATATTGAGTCTAGAATGCTCGTGCTGGATGCGCAGTTCAGATGCGCTGGAGTTCTTGCTTTGCATAAATCGGCCACCAAATTTCAATCATTTGCATGTTTGGTCGAAACCTCTTTGTATACGTATTTTCATATAAATCAGACAACTGATTCTTGGTGCGTCGATTTTTTTGTTATAGTTATATTTCAGAGTTATTTAATAATTCTTGATATATACATGCTACATACGTAAGTTTTGTCCATGAGTGTAATAATAGCTAGGTCACACACACAATCACCTTTAGAAGCCATTTCCAACTTGAAGAACAAGTGAAATAAAAGTGGGTTAATTGGTGGGTGTCTCTTTGTCACATGACCTTGTTGCTGTGGATATTCTGTTGTCTATTGCAGATAATATAGTACTCAAGGCTTGTACATACATAAGTGTGGTTACCCCGGGTTGGTGTGTTCCCTATAGAGTGACCAGGGAGCACAGAGAGCTGCTGGTGAAGAACGGAAAAAACCTGCTGAACAAGTACAAGGACCACCTCCGGGCCATCCAGAATAAGTTTGTCAGCAAGGTGTTGGACCTCTCCATCTCCAAGGACACGATCCACAACACCAGGGAGAATGTAAGGATCCTGTGTGTCTCCATCCATTATGTGTGCCTTGGCCTACTTCTACTACTTATTTTATTATCCCAAGTACATAGTACAAGCCATGGTAATCATGGTAGGTAGGGTAGATGACTGCTGTAAGAATACATTTAAAACAGTTTGACTCTGCACCCTTCAAGTCTATATATCTCCATTTGGTTGCTTCCACATGCTAGTCAGGTTAGACTAAAGATAAATATATCCTCTCATTGCATAGTGAGAATGGTTTTGGTTGTCAAAATTAACTTTGATTGATGACTGTAACCATGATTGGGTGAAGTAGATTGCTTGTGTTGTCTTCAAGTCTATAAATCTCCATTTGGTTGCTTGTGTTGTTAAGACTGGGAATACCCCTCAGTAGGAGGCTGACTTAGCTCCACTATAAAAATGGTCTCGAACTGCTTTTCACTTGTGTAGACATGTGTTGCACTTACAGTAAAAGCAGTTGCCTACTCTACCCACCATGATTGCCATGGCCTGTACCACGTGTACTAGGAATTAGCAAAAAAAAATTAAATTAAAAAAAATGGTCGACTCTGACATGAGGAACAGACACCATGTGCAGCTGCTCCCAACTTGGTATATCCATGTATCCCTAGATCTTGACTTACTTACAGGTACCATCAGCTGAATCCAGGTTTTTTTTTACAAGATTATTACAGCTTACTTTAGAATGTCATCTTTATAATTACAGTACTTGAAATTTAGAAACTTAATGAGAAGGAAGCCTCCAAGATGGATAAATGTGCCGTTGATTCAAAGAATCCAAAGCACATACTGTGACAGTCTGACAGATGATATGTACATACTATGTTGACCATGGGGTGGGTGTTCTAGATTAAGTACATGACTGACCAGTACATGGCCCAGGCAGAAGAGCTCTACAACCATAAAGTCAAGGAGATCCTCAAAGATGACTAGTCCTGTCCCCATGTTCTCTCCTTCCATAGGCTGCTGGAATACAAGCTCCCTGCACCCCCTGCTACAATACAATATTGATGAACACTTCCTTCTTTTTACCACCGTTATTTCTCTTGTAATAGTTGTTGGCATATTTCATTCATGGGTAAATCTGTATAATAAAAGAGTGTAGGTTGCCTTATTTTAAATGACCAATAAATGTTTTAGATGTTTAAATAATTGTGTTTCTTTTGTTTTTACCAATAAAATTTAGGAACAATAAATAATTTATCCCCACCTATCTCAAAGTAAACATTAGCAAGCAATTTCTACATATGAAACTACAGTAGAACCTCCATTAGGGACACCTCTCTACAAAGACTACAAATTATGGTGTATCAAGGTGAGGAGTTAGTGAAGGGAAGAGAGAGAATAAATTAGGTTAAAAAATCAAACTTTATTAAGTGCCAACAAGATGGGATCAAGAAGTACAGAGATGTAGGAACTGTGTCTGGTTCATGCTTGGATTCAACATCTCTACCTACAATGTTTAGCAAGAATAGGGCAAAATCTTTCAAACTATATAGAGGGTTATTTGAAACAAATATATCTACTGGCAATGTGTTTCTTTTCAATAATATCATCAAATATTATCTCTATAGACCTTACTGCAATGATATATTATATATATATACATATATACGGTAGAGCCTCCCTTTAGCGGACACCCCTCGACAAAGGACAGTTTTCATTTGCAAAATTACCATTTTTACAATTTAGCAACTCTCCGGTAAAAAGATACCTCTTCCTAAAGGAAACTTTGGCTCTGTAATTAGGTGTCCTTTACAGGTAGGTTCTACTGTATATGCAATGATATAATTGCATTAAGGTCTGTAGAGAATAATGCACAATTTGGATTATAGATAATAAACACAAGGTAATAAGATCAAATCCAAATAAATATATAGTGTGTGACGTTTCAGTAACAATGCTGATACCGAAATGTCACACACTATTTATTTATTTGGATTTGGTCTTATTACCTTGTGTCTGTAGAGATAATATTTGATGATATTATTGAAAAGAAACGCACATTGCCAGTATATAAATTTATTTGTTACAAATTGTATCGATAGATGGCAATTAAATTTGATTTACCAATAGAGAGTTATAATACACAAACTCTTCAATCCAACACGTGTGTGTGTTTTCTTTAACATAGATATTTGGGTTGTATGAACATATGTTGAAATGAGGACAGATATATATACTATATTTCATAGATGAATCACAATTCCATAAAAATAAACCCTTTAATCAATATTAAAATAAAAACATTAAGCATTTTGATTCTTATTCTATTGTCAATTTAATGTCTTCTTTCTTATCTCTACTCAATCATTTTAGGGTATCAAGCTTGTAGAGCTTGTTGATGGTGTCTGCTGAGTAGAGCTCATCAATGGATGGTGATTTAATGTAAAATATTTGCTCCTGTAGAAGGGCTTTCATGCCTGAAAGCTAGAGAGATTTGTTTTTCCCTGGAGGCCTAATGTTTTTATTTTAATATATGATTCAATCTAAAAGACATCAAGTTTTGGATCATGAGAAGATCTGATATGATCATATATGGTCAGGATTGATTAGCATTACATTGACCCAATTTAAACTAATCACAATAGGACAATATGTATTCCTGTATCCATTTGATGAGGACAAAAAGAGGCAGATCCTTTTAATCCTAAGAGATTCATTCAGGGAAAAAAAAAAAGTTAAAATATGAGGTATTCTTTCTATGAAATCACATTCTGAAAAAGCTTTAAAAACTGAATTTTTAAACAGAGTTCACACATTAAACAATTATAATATTCAAATATAAAAAAATAATAATATAATACAAAACAGTTTGTACTAATGTCAACAAAGTCTTATCTTAATCACATTGGACAGACTAGAGAAGCTGTGTACATAACAGAAATACTGGGCTAGCTTAATTACCAGGTAGGATTGTACCAAGGAATACTTCACACAATAAACATTATAATATTCTAATACAAAAAACAACAAAACAGTTTGTACTAATGACATCAAGCAGTCTCAATCACATTAGACAGACTAGAGAACCTGTGTACATAAGAGAAATACTGGGCCAGCTTAAGGACCTGGTAGAATTGCACCAAGGAATACTTCACACAATAAACATAATATTCTAATACAAAAAAAAAAAAAACAGTTTGTACTAATGTCATCAAGCAGTCTTGTCTTGGTTACATTGGACAGACCAGAGAACCTGTGTACATAACAGAAATACTGGGCTAGCTTAATTACCAGGTAGGATTGTACCAAGGAATACTTCACACAATAAACATTATAATATTCTAATAGAAAAACAACAAAACAGTTTGTACTAATGTCATCAAACAGTCTTAATCACATTAGACAGACCAGAGAACCTGTGTACATAACAGAAATACTGGGCCAGCTTAAGAACCAGGTAGAATTGCACCAAGGAATAATTAAAAATATATAAATAAATAACAAATATGAGCTCCTTTACTATGACTAACATGGTATTAGAGATGTGAAAAGCTATTTAATATGGCAAAAATTTCTTAAGATTCCATAGTGATCATCTAGAGATATCTCCAATCAGTGAGCACAGCATTCAATAAATATTGGACAATACACTAAGAGTTTAAAAACCATCAACATTTTCTCAACATAGCTCTCTACATTTATTATTTGTTTCCAAAAGTAGATAGATTAGTTTCAACAGTGTGCATTAACAACCTGTAAAAGATTTAGAGATAAGAAGATTGTAACTCTTTGTTGACTTGTGACAACTATGGTAACAATAGAACCTCTATAGTATAGCATAGCTATATAAAATACTCTCTCCTTATTTCTCTAATGATGGCTAGATATGAATGGTCCCTTTATATAAACTACGTTAACTATGGCCTTTAAGGAATTGTAGAGGAGCCATAAGAAAAAAGAGATGGGGTATACATACTCTAATCTATCTTCTGAGATTCGGGGTAAGCTGAGAAATAAATGGTTACTTGAATTATGTTGTTTCTTATCCCTTTGTGTAAAGATTACACAAATTCCATGAGTTCATGATCTCATGGAATGGGGTATAAGGGGGCAGCTTTCATTGATCATGGCATATGATCCAGGCACACTTTGGTGAAAGTCTGACTTTGCCTGTAATTTGAGGCTGTTCTAACATGGAAGCCTTTGCTGCTGACTCTAACATGAGTACAGACGCAGCTCTTCCATATCCCTGGAGTGGGACCATTGCTGAGGTCCATCTGCTGGGTCAGTGGAATTATTCCTGTACAGAATAGATGGCATGGGTAAGGAGCCTAATCCAATAACATAATTGTTTCTCCAGGAGGAAGTCATTTATCAGAGGTTGTGAATAAGCCTAAATGGACCGGCGTGCTACCAAAGGTAATAAGATTTGAAATATAGTTGAGTTAAATACGGCCTTTAAGAAATTGTAGAGGAGCCATAAGAAAATAGAGATGGGATATACATAGCTCTAATATCTATCTTTTGAGATTCAGGATAAGCTGAGAAAGAAATGGTTACTTGTGTTATTCCTGTACAGAATAGATGGCACCTCCCCCATGTGTGAGGCAAGGAGCCTAATCCAATAACATAATTGTTTCTCCATGAGGCCATTTATCAGAGGTTGTAAATAACCCTAAATAGACCAGTGTGCTACCAAAAGTAATAACATTCGAAATAGAGTTGACAACGTAAAAATCAAGGAGTATGGACCCATGAAATTTGAGTAATCTTTGCACAAGGGGATAAGAAACAACTAAAAAAAAAGCAACATTTTACAAATTTGTGATGCTTCCCTCATATAATGCATGAATTTTCTGCCAATTATTTTTTTACTTTGTGAAGCCTTCTAAAATATATTGGGGACCCAACATAAAAATACAATAAATTGGTCCAAATAGGGTTATGACCTTATTATTCAACAGTCATCCTGGAAAGCCTCAAGAGAGGTGGCATTCGATATTGTCAAGAGATGACAACACAGCTATAGACCTCAATTTGGATTAGAGAATGTAAAAAAAAATGTAGAGATAATATAACTAAATGCAAGCAAAAGGTAATAAGACCAAACCCAAATAAAGACCAATGGTCTTATTACTTTTGTTTTTAATCTATAATCCAAATTGTGCCTTAACATAAATTCAAGCAAGTAAATTGTATTTCTATAAAAGCATTTATCTAACCTATTAAAAATATATATATACACTAGAACCTCCCTGTAAAGGACACCTAATTGCAGAGCTAAAGTGTCCTTTAAGGAGAGGTGTCCTTTTACAGGAGAGTTGCTAAATAGTAAAAATGGTAATTTTGCAAATGAAAACTGTCCTTTGTAGAGAGGTGTCCACTAAAGGGAGGTTCTACTGTACATATATTTACAGTTGAACCTCCATAAGAGGACACCTATCTCTAAAGGATACTTCATCTCTGCAACTAGGTGTCCTTTACAGAGAGAATCTAGTAAATATATAATAGTGAATTCTCCTTTTAAAGATGAAAAAACTAAAAAACTTCTCAGCTTTACATCTGATCTGATTTTCCCATTACAGTTGAATCTCATTATAGAGCAAATCTTTGGACCAACATTTTAGATTGTTGTAACTAACTCCTGTTAAAACAATTTAAAACTTGGGACTTAAGGAAACAGAAGTTGATGACTCTATGTTATAAAAGAGGCCATATTATAAAGATATTTTCATTATAGTTATCATAGTAGAATACACAGTAAAATCTTGCTATAGTGAAACCCCCCAATTAGGGCTTGGACGACTTAAGTTCATTATTGGGGAAATATTTTAGTTCCTTTATATCCCTGGTTTGTTTGTTTCAGCAAAGTCTTCAGTAGGTCTTTAAACAGAGTTGTTGTTTCTTATCCCCTTGTACAGTAGAACCTCCATGAGAGGACACTCACGTTAGAGGGCACCTCTCTATAAAGAAGAGTTTTCATTTGCAAAATTACTATTTTTACTATTAAGCACCTCTTTGATAAGAGGACACCTCTTCTTAAAGGACACTTTGACTCTGTAATTAGGTGACCTTTACAGGGAGGTTCTACTGTATAAAGATTACACAGAGCATTAACTATATATATAAAATATTGAAAATGAAAGTCTCAATTTCGTTACTGGTCGGTCCATTTACAGTGACCATAATTCCCTCCAAACATGAGATGGGAAACATGGGGAGATGCTCTATGGTTTTTTTTAAAGCAAAAATAGGGAAAGATAACTTTTTAAGGACAAAAAAATATATATATACAATACACAAATCACTATGTTGATAGCTTTTCTTAAACCTTCACTCAATATTTGGGCCTCACAAAGAGAGAGAAACAAAAATATAATATATTCCAATATTATAAACAGTTCCAAATTGACAAGAGTTGAGTTTAGATGGAAATTTTGCCTGGAGGATATTGATCTAAAAAAAAAGGCAAAGGTCACCTCTCCCGACAAAATAGACGTCAAAACTAGACTTGAGCTTAGTCATCCAAATTTGTGAGACATTTTGAGTATTTTTAAATACACCAGTGTCACACCCAGTAGTAATTGAAGAAAAAAACATGGAATATAGCTCAAATTAACTTCTGGTGCTATGTAACGAATGATTAAACCATTGATATGCAAAATAGCAAAAAAAAAAAAAAAATTAAATTGTTTTAAAGAGGTAACATGACCAAATTATTGAAATGTTTTTGACATTTCGTTAACAGCCTTGTTACCAACATTAAACTAAATAGATTTAGTATTTTGTCTGATGATGTAATTCCATGAGATTGCTTGAGGAGCATGGACTTGTGTAATCTTTGCACAAGGGGATGAGAAACAACAACATGAAATTACTGAAATGTCCCAAACAATAATTTGAATTTGGTCTTTTTAACTTTTGATTCTAATTTTTCTATTCATTTTTGAGACTCATTTGGTCTATTTGATAAGTCTTTACATTCCCGCCAAGTTTGATGATTTTCCAGCAGTTCCTTCTGGGTGTAAACACTTTGTATTTCTACTTGAGAGAGAGGGGTACATATTTGTGAATGAGGGGACAATTGGGACAGTTCTCTCAGAAAGTCTCAATTAACTAGGGTTGATTCCATATATACGAATACGCCAGCATATAATCACTCAAATATTTAAAATACATTATATATAATGAAAGGAAGAAAATATTGCAACGAGTTTCTTTATTCTGAATGTTGGCGAGCTTTCAGGCGTTAGCCTATCTTCAGGCCGATTTCGCCTGAAGGTATATATATTTTTTGCGAAATCGGCCTGAAGATAGGCTAACGCCTGAAAGCTCGCCAACTTTCAGAATAAAGAAACTTGTTGCAATTTTTTCTTCCTTTCATTCATTGAATATCTAATTGCAATTATTTAGGATTTTATTGTGTATTATATATAATGTTGTTCTGAATATAGAAAAATCCATATTTATATCATTAGATAATAAAAAGGTATATAATGGATGGAATGAAAGATTTATTTGTCAATATTTCGGTCGGCTGAACATCAACCTTTGGTAAGGCATTACATTTTTGTATGAACAAACTCAGCGCCACATAGTGTATCACAAAATTACTTCAACTGTGATATTATAACACTATGCGGCACTGAGTTTGTTTATACAGAAATGTAATGCCTTGATAAAGGTTGACGTTCAGCCAACCGAAATTTTGGTAAATAAATCTTTTATTCAATCCAATATATGACTTTTTATTATCTAAACATTATATATATTTTCAATTTACACACTATAAAACCCAACAGATATATATATATATGAAAAAATAGTACAAATGTGATATTGTACTGGGATAAGGTGCATAATTATGAAAAAAGGCATCTCCTTATCGTGCAACTG
The DNA here is from genome assembly GCA_030710605.1 of Cordylochernes scorpioides. Lineage (NCBI taxonomy): Eukaryota > Metazoa > Arthropoda > Arachnida > Pseudoscorpiones > Chernetidae > Cordylochernes > Cordylochernes scorpioides. The sequence goes on along the minus strand of CP092884.1, from coordinate 26,950,049 downwards.
AAAGTTGCTGATGGCTTGCGCCATCTATCGGAATAAATATCAACTATTCTCGTTGATTTTTAATTATTCCAGAATTGGCCAAATACCCATTCTTGATTAATCAAGAAAAGCTAACCATGGACGCGTTTTGGGCTGTTGGCCCTCATCAGCGTGGTGTAAGCTGTACCTCAACGACCAAAAAATTGGTCATTCAAGGCATCCTGAAAAATCATGAAACGGATAGTTAAGGCCAGAATTGCGTGAGACCGTGACACAATGTGAAAAATAGTACAATGTGATATTGTACTGGGATAAGGTGCATAATTATGAAAAAAGGCATCCCAGTACAATATCACATTTGTACTATTTTTTCACATTGTGTCGCGGTCTCACGCAATTCTGGCCTTAACTACCCGTTTCATGATTTTTCAGGATGCCTTGAATGACCAATTTTTTGGTCATTGAGGTACAGCTTACACCATGCTGATGAGGGCCAACAGCCCGAAACGCGTCCGTGGTTAGCTTTTCTTGATTAATCAAGAATGGGTATTTGGCCAATTCTGGAATAATTAAAAATAAACGAGAATAGTTGATATTTATTGCGATAGATGGCGCAAGCCATCAGCAACTTTCAGTTGCACGATAAGGAGATGCCTTTTTTCATATATATATATATGATTGTGGGACGCCTGTGTCTCGAGTGTAACGCGCAACTGGCCACAAAAAGAGATGAGATCCTAGAAAAAGATGGTCGTTTAGCCCATCGAAATATCGGAAATAAAAAGATTATTTATTGAATCCAAGATGTGCCCTTTATGAACATATATATATATATTAGGGTCTTATGGAGAACTGAAGTTTGGGGTAACCTTAATAATGATGGAAAACATTAATAAAGTTTGTTTTCAAAATAGCACACAAAAAAAGGTTGGGCAGGCTATTTTGCCCTTAGAAAACGAAAGGGGGGAAACATTGTAACACCAAACATCTGAATAGGGCAAAAGAGAGGGGTAAAATTGAGTGGTGAGGCAATATATTGGCATATATTAAGGTGAATATAGGGCCCATAGGGATAAGTTTCTTTTTTAAAAATTTTAATCCATATGTCTAGCTTTCAGGCATGAAAGTTCTTCAACAGAAGAAAACATAAACTTATGAAAAGGTATCATTTGGATTATAGATTAAAAAAACAAGGTTATAAGACCAAATCCAAATGAACACCAATAATAAATCGGTTCATCTTGGAGCCATTTCTTGAGAAGCCAATATACAGAACCTCCCTTTAGTGGACACCTCTCTACAAAGGACAATTTTCATTTGCAAAATTACCATTTTTACTATTTAACAAATCTCCAGTAAGAGGATACCTCTCCCTAAAGGACACTTTGGCTCTGCAATTAGGTGTCTTTTACAGGGAGGTTCTACTGTATTACAAAAGAGATTATACTACTCTGATCAAAAAGTTTCGACACTTTGCTCTTATATCCTGAAAACTCAATATATTTTCTCCCGGTTTGTGGCAAATGCAAGCGTCGCCCTTGGCTTGGAGACCTGCCAATTTTCAAAAATCACGCGCCACAACAGCGCGAGCAGTAGCTATTTGAAGTGAAGCCATTTTGCCCATGCTTCGATTTCGTTAGTCACCGAAATAGAGGATCAACGAATTTGCATCAAGTTCTGTGTGAAAAACGGATTCAAGGGTGCCGAAATTTTTTGGATGTTGCAAACAGCCTACGGAGATGCCGTCATGAGCCGAAGACGAGTTTTCGAGTGGTACAAGCGCTTCAAGGAGGGTCGGGAAGAGACCGCCGACAACGAGTGTTCCGGGAGACCGACCAAAGAAAGCGAGGAAGGCTCCCAGCAAAGTCAAGGTCATGTTGACGGTGTTCTTCAACTACCAGGGCATCGTTCATCATGAATTTCAACAACAAGGCTCTACAATAACTGCTGACTCCTACCTGGGAGTTTTGAGGCGATTGAGAGAAGTGATCAGGCAGAAACGGCTGGAGCTGTGGAGGGGCAGGTCGTGGATCCTCCACCACGATAACGCGCCAGAGCACACAGCCCTCAATATCTCGAAGTTCTTGCAGGACCACTCAACCTCTGTGTTCCCTCAACCCCCCTACAGTCCCGATTTGGCCCCCTGCGACTTCTTCCTTTTTGGAAAGCTCAAAAAAAAGTTAAAGGGTCGGAAATTTCAGAGCATAGAAGAGATCAAAGTGGAATCGAAGAAGGCCGTGAAGGCGATCCCGAAAACAGACTACCAGAGGTGTTTTGCCGACTGGAAAAAAAGGTGGCTGAAGTGCATCGCGGCCAACGGGGGCTACTTTGAAGGGGACAATTTGAATTTGGTAGAATAATAAAGTTTTTTTTAACTTATGAGCAAAGTGTCGAAACTTTTTGATCAGAGTAGTATTTACACCAAATTGCTAATTGAAAGAACTTACAGATCATGTGAATAAAAAGTTTTAGGAGGGCTTACTTGGAAGAAACCTTATTGACATATTGGCTTCTGAATAAACAAGTATTGTTCTAAGGTAATTCACAACTGTAGAAATATGAAGGTTAGCGGTACAAAATCATTGTATCGTGTTTTCTCCTATAGAAGGTCTTACATTCCTGAAAGCTATAGATCTGTGAACTGATAAGCTTTAAAAAGAAACTTATCCCTGGAAGCCTAATATATAATGTTAAACCTGTCTATAGCGCCCCCTCTTGGGACTCGCCAAAATAGGGTGCTATAGAGAGGGGGTGCTATAGACAGGTCACTTTTAATGTAAATTGCATCGTACTACGTATTTAAAATCGGGCGTTATAGAGAGGGAGGCGCAATTTAGAGGGGGCGCTATAGACACATTTAACTGTGTATATATATATTCCCCTTAATATTGATATAGTGGAATATTTTATTGAAAGAGGACTAACCACCCCATATGGATGGCAGATTTAGAATACTTTGTTGAACACAGTTAGGGAATATCTATTTAAACAAGTACAGTAGAACCTCCCTGTAAAAGACACCTAATTGCAGAGCTAAAGTGTCCTTTGTAGAGAGGTGTCCATAAGTGTGAGTGTCTGCTTATGGAGGTTCTACTGTATAAATAAAAACAAGGTAATAAGACCATATCCAAATAAATATATAAATAGTGTGTAACGTTTCGGTAACAACTTTGTTACCGAAACGTTACACACTATTTATATATTTGGATTTGGTCTTATTACCTTGTGTTTATAATCCAAATTGTGCCTTATCAAGTATAACTAGGAGTTATCCAGTCACTTGAGTTACTTTAAGATGAGCTATATAAGAATGAGAAAATTTATTTATATTGTGATAAACTCTTTAAAAAGAAACATAAGGTATAACAAGACCAAATTAAGGATAAGATACAATTCAGATTATAGATTAGAAACATAAAGTCACAAGACCAAATCCAAATAGTGTGTGACTCAATCATTACTTTAGTCTGATAATAACAATGCTGTTAGTGTAACACACGTCACACACTATTTATTTGAATTTGGTCTTGTTACCTTATGTTTATAAGACCATATTATTAAAGTGTGCATGAGGTTTTGGTAACAATGCTATTACCACAATCAGACAAAATGATGATGGTAACAATGCTGTTACTGAAACACTTCGCATACCCTTTAATTAACTTGGTCTTATTACACAATTTAGATTATTGATTATAGCTACAAGGTAATAAGACCATATCTAAATAAATTAATAGTGTGTGATGTTTCAGCAACTGCATTGTCACCATCATCAGACAAAAGAATACATTTATGTCTGATGATGGTAACAACGCTGTTACCAAAACATCACACATTGTTAATTTATTTGGATTAGGACTTAATTTCTTGTAGCTATAATCAATAATCCAAATTGTGCTTTATCAATTTTGATAGCTTCAATAGACCTAAGAAGTTATTTAATTGGTCTTATTATCTTATGTTTCTAATCTATAATGTCTATAAAGTACTTTTATCATATTGATAGGATCAATGATAAAGCACAATTTGGATTATAGATTATAATAAAAAAAAAGAAAATAAGACCTAATCCAAATAATTTATTAGTGTGTGATATTTCGGCAACAACATTGTCACCTACATCAGACAAAAGAATGAAATGATTCATTCAAAACATTTTGATTTTATTATTTTGTCTGATGATGGTGACAATGTTGTTGCCGAAACGTCACACACTAATAAATTATTTGGATTAGGTCTTTTTTTTTTTTTATTGATAGGATAAAATATACGAAATAAACTTTGAGAGAAGAATTACAAAAACTATAACAAGACTCAGAATGAAACACTACAAAGGAATGACAATACATCCAGATAGCACAAGAATCTACAGGACATGCAACAATTGTCCTGGTGTGGAACTAACACCTACCCACATATTATCATGCTCAGCAATGGCTGCAGCCTTGCAGAAATTGACATGGACACAGAGCAGCAGCTTTACACAGCCAAGATAGTGGACATTGCGACTGCTGTGATAAAGATGTAGGAGATATCTGAGGCTCTTTATTGGACATGACAACAACAACATCATATTGATAAAGGAATATTCTTTCACTTTCATCCTTTTGTTTAAGATGGAATGGCAGAGATTTTACAGTACTTTGGTGAGTTAAGATCAATTACTGTATAATATCACAAAGAGGGTGGTTGGAATGACAGACCAACACTTGGAGAGACTTGTGATACAGAAACAGAATAGAATTTGTGAACATGCCAGGAACATAAAAATCAAAGATAACAAATCTCTATTAGTTCAACATATCAACAACACAGGACACAGTTTTGATTTACAAATTCCTGAAGCTTTACACTCTAATATTCATAGTAAATTTGAAAGATTACTCCTTGAAGCTTTGACCTCCATCAAATTCAACAGTTTAAACAGAAATTGATATTCCAGAAATTTACCATAATATTATACAAAAACCCTAGTTCATAGACACTATTTGCTCCTAATTTACCTATGTTAAATACCAAATTTGCTCTAGTATGTAAATATATCAATTCTAAAATGGGTCAAAAATTCAGCTGATATTATGTAAATTTTATAATGTACATATTACTTAGTTACCATAGCATAGTTAAGTTTCATTTTGTATCAATATTTCCTGTAGAAGGAAGTTATCCCGAAAGCTTGAAAAACGTTTAATTAAAAGATATTCATCCTTAGATGTTTACTTTATTATCTGGAAACTTTAAAAAGGTTTTTATTAATTCTGGATTAGATTTGTGGGAGTTAGGTAGACAGAGTTCAAGCAATTTGATAGTCCAGGTATATTTCGGAAAAAAATCCAAAAATGAGATTCTAATTGAAAATCTGGGAAAGTCCATTGTATATAGTACCTAGTTGATTTGTTAATTTAAAATTGAATGTTTGTGTATGCTATTTATATATGTATTTTCTATATATTCTAAATATCACACTACTTGTTAAAAATATGTATGAGTTAGAAATACCAATAATATACCTGTTTATCTTGGATCCATTTCTTCAAAAGATGATATTACAATAGAGGTTATACAGTAGAACCTCTCTGTAAAGGACACCATAGTTGCAGAGATAAAGTGTCCTTTATGGAGAGTGTCCTCTTACTAAAGAGTTACTTAATTGTAAAAATGATCATTTTGCAAATATAAATTGTCCTTTATAGAGAGGTGTCCTCTAGCATGAGTGTCCTCTAATAGAGGTTCTACTGTATTTACTCCAAACTATTAATTGAAAGAACTTACAGATCATGTGAATAGAAAGTTCTAGGAGGGTTTTCTCGGAAATAGAAATTATTGAAACATCAGCTCTGGAATAAACAAGTTTTGTTCTAAGGTAATTCACAACTGTGGAAATATGGAGGCTAGCAATACAAAATTCCTCCAGTTTCTCCAGTTATAGTTGAACCTCGCTATGACAACATCACTTGAGACCAAGATTGTCATGTTGTTATAATCATCACCACAGTTAAGTAGGACATAAGGACCTTAGAATTGTTTTTTTTTTTGCTTATCCTTAGTACACATGGTACAGGCCATGATAATCATGCTGGGTAGAAGTATGCGACTTCATTTACTGTAAATGCCCCACATGTGTACAACACCTGTGAAAAGAAATTAGACTTTTCACTTACAAATGTGTCAGAGCCCCGTTTGATTACTTGCACTAGCTGGTGGGATTGGACTTTTGTAAGAATCGGGGGCCATTGGAGCATTTTTTTATTAGAATTATGGTGTTGTAACCATGTTGCTGTTATAGTAAGGTTCCAGTGTAATTCTAGTGTCATCAGGATTGAACTGTATATTTTGGCCCTTCCAATAATTTCACTTCTTCTATAGCAAACACAAGGTAATAGACCAAATCCAAATAAATAGTGTGTGACATTTCAGTTTAACAGCATTGTTACCATCTTCATACAAAAGTACTGAATGAGAAAAAATATCACAGCCTGTTTTAAATAGTTACTGTTATCAAGTGCGTAAACACAGTAACTATTTAAAATATGCTGTGATATTTTTCCTCATTCAGTACTTTTGTCTGAAGATTGTAACAATGCTATTACCGAAACATCACACACTATTTATTTGGATTTGATCTTATTACCTTGTGTTTATATTCTATAATTCAAATTGTGCCTTATCATTCTTCTATAGCTATTGTAGAGTTGAACCTTGCTATACCAATTTTCTTTAGGGACAATGATTTGTTATAACTAGAGTTAAAACAATTGGGAGATTCCAAACTTGAGAAATTATAATCTTCAAGTTGCTGTCATAACGAGATTCCACTATATGGAATACAGTAGAACCTCCATGAGAGAACACTTGTGCTAGACGACACCTCTCTATAAAGGACAGTTTTCATTTGCAAAATTACCATTTTTACTATTTAGCAACCATCTGGTAAGAGGATACCTCTCTCTAAATAACACTTTGGCTTTGCAATTAGATGTCCTTTACAGGGAGGTTCTGTTGTATTAAACATTTCTGTACAAAAGTTTGATACTATGATTTAAAAAAAAATCATTATTCATCTACGTCTCTATAACTAATTTCTGAATTTAAGTTTTCTCTCTTAAGAATAAAAGAGATGAAATAAGTGAATAACTATTTTTTTTTTTTTTTTTTAAGATAAAATGATAGATTTGGGTGTAAAAAAAAATGGCCATATAGAGAGAAAAAATAGTCTCAGTTACTGAGAAGAGGTAAAACAATGGTTAAACTTTGTATTGCACTGATGCAGCAGCTTTGTAACACTGGACTGGTGAGGAAAGTTGCTAACTACTTCTTTGATATGCCTCACTGTCTACATTGTGTGAGGTAAAACAATAAAATCTATATACAATAATGTTATATGTGAACACCTTACATAACATTTCACTATAGTAAAACATAATAATGGTAAACTTTTATAATTAAACATAAATAAAAATATATTTTTTGAAATAAACCTCTCTAATGAAAAATATACGCCTCTATTACAAAATATCTTGGAAAGAGCAATACATAAAAATGAAACTACAAATGATATGGTAGATGAAAGAGGCTATATTGCCTCCAAAAAGGAAAACAAAAAGAAGATAAAAGCAAGGTGACAAGGAAAGAAGTGTGATACTTCTACTCCTCCCTTGAAGGGCCAAACATCACTATTTACAAAATAAAAAGAGTGAACAAAACAAGATGGTAGGAATATGACTAAAGATGTGGGAGTCGCTTGGGCTCGGCTTCTCCCCCGGTGTTCCTGCCTGGGTAGAGATGTTTACTGACCTGCCGCAACAACCAGCCATCTGTAACAATCTACAACCTACCTTCAGATATGAAGGCGAGCTGCGAAACAAACAGAATACCTCTGATGAATAAGCAGTCGTGGACAAACAGCAGCATTGTTAGAAGAGGAGAAAGACCTCTTTAAAAACCCTGAGTTCAACTGACCCGGTTGATAGACCTCAGTAAGGGTTCCTCTCCAGGGATACAAAGGAGCTGTGTCTGTACTCATGTTAGAATAGGCAGCAAAGGTGTCGGCTTTCATGTTAGGAACAACCTCAAACTACAGGCAAAGTCAGACTTTCACCAAAGTGTGTCTGGATCATGGTGCCATAATCAACAAAAGCTGAGGGGTTGGTGGAAGGATGATCTAAACCGTTGGTTTTGACCACTACGACCCGGGTTCGATTCCCGCATCGGGCACTTTTTTCTGATTTAAAAAAAAAAATGCTCCTATGGCCCCCGATTCTTGCAAAATTCCAACCCCTCCAGTGAGTGCAAGTAATCAAATGGGGCTCTGGCAAATTTGTAAGTGCAAAGTCGAACTGCTTTTCACATGTGCCGAAATGTGGTGCACTTACAGTAAAAGCAGTCGCCTACCTCTACCCACCATGATTATCATGGCCTGTACCATGTGTACAAGAGATAAGCAAAAAAAAAAGAAAGCCAGACCCCTACATCCCATTCCATTGGAATTCATGTAATCTTTACACAAGGGGATAAGAAACAACAACTACTCTACAACCTTCTGGGTGGGGAGAGAAGTCTGACCATATCTCTCTGCAGTCCCCCCTGGATTCTTGGAGTATTCTACCAAATTCTGGTCCAAGGTGACTAACATGGCAACGGCACCCATTTTCCAATGAAGAGCAAAACCGGTGGACACGACAACAACACAATCTTCTGTCGCATGAGATCCCACAAGGGATCTAATGGAATCTTCACAATCTGCCAAAGAGCTGGTAAAGTGGCTGGACCAAATCTATAGCCATATATGTGTGAGACTTACTAGAGAGTAGGGCTGAGCTGTAGTGATGCTGGCAGGAGTCACCCCCCTGGCCCGACGGAACACAGCTACCTGGGTGCAGGGACCTAGATGTTGGCTGTCAGCTGGGGGGTCCCCCACTCCAGTCAGGTGGAAGGTGTAGTCCGGGTACTGCTCCACCACTCCCTCACACCTATACATCACCCTGGCTCTCAACAACATATAGGTTGGTAACATTTCAGCACCATTCCTACTATTGGATTCTATAGTTAAAAATTTCCTAAATTCATGATAAATCATAATTTGGATTATAGATAATAATACAAGAAAATAAGACCTAATCCAAATAATTTATTAGTGTGTGACGTTTCGGCAACAGCATTGTCACCATCATCAGACAAAAGAATTAAAAAAAAAAAAAAGTGACAATGCTGTTGCCGAAACGTCACACTAATAAATTATTTGGATTAGGTCTTATTTTCTTACATTCCTTAAATTCAATTTTATGTATGCAAATTAAACCAAAATCTTTAAATTCAATTATACAATATAAATTTTTAATAATAATAATGTAAATTTAGGGCAGTCAACATGTATGTAAATTTCCAGTTTAGTTAGTTTGTTCATAGTTACTCGCTCTAGTATCAAAATCTGAATCTTAATAAAATTCATGTATTCCAAAATCAAGTGGTAAAACGCTTCTTTGTAATAATTAATTGAACATTCAAGCCACTATACCTACCTTTACACTAATAACATCTAGAGTAGTGGAGAAATTTACATCTCTAGATCATGCAACTGAATTTTTTTTTATGTCCTGCAGACAATCATAACTGTATAATGAGGTACAGTAGAACAAGAGAGGATATTCTTGCTTAAAGAATTTCTATGATTCAACTGTTCTTTGAACCCCAATCAAACTATTTAGTTTAATTTAACAAGCTATAATTTAACACTAACTTTAATTCAACACTCCCATTCAAAATGTCCACTAACATTGAATGAAGTGGTCATGACAATCTAACCTCATTATAACATCACCTGGGACCAAGATGTTATGTTCCTGCTATAAAGAAGGCTGTTAAAATGAGGTTATATTTGATATAAATAAAAAGTGAAAACTATAACAAAATTGGAGAGACAATTTTTTATCATTATATATAGTTTTTGATAGAAGAGAATTTCAGTTTTAAAAGGCTTCAATGAAAATATTATTGTATATTTTTCATTAAAAAAGGTTTGGTTAAAAGTTTTAACTGTGTATATTAGAAAAGTGCAATGGACCCAGAGAACAGCAGCTTTACACACCCAAGATAGAGAACATAGCGACTGCTGTGATAGAAATGTACAGAGACATCTGAGGCTCTTCATTGGACATGACAACAACAACAATACAGTATATACACCCAAGATAGAGGACATTGCGACTGCTGTGATAGAGATGTACGGAGACATCTGAGGCTCTTCATTGGACTTACAACAACAACAATACAGTATATACACCCAAGAAAGAGGACATTGTGACTGCAGTGATACAGATGTACGGAGACATCTGAGGCTCTTCATTGGACACGACAACAATAACAATACAATATACACACCCAAGATAAAGAACATAGCATCTTCTGTGATAGTGATGCATGGAGATATCTAAAGCTCTTCATTGGACACAACAACTGTGTATGTTGTGTGTTGTTTTTGTGGGACACAGTAGTGTATGTGGGCAGTGGTTGAGCCCTTCCAGTTCAGCCTTCAATACTGTACACAAAAAAAAAAAAAGGTTGGCTCACCATTCTCTGAACTCCTTCTGGTTCCACTCAAACCGATGGTCCCAGTGGCGGAGGCCGGAGAAGTTGGGGAAGAGGACGTTGAAGTCCCTGTTGGGGGTGGTGAAGATGGCAATGCGGGGACAAAGGGAGCCGAAGATGTTGGCAGGGAGGGCAGTGAGGCTCTCCGGGGGCAGGTGCTCGATCAGCTCGATGCAGGTGACGGCATCATAGCCGACCAGCCGGGCATCTGCCTCAGCCACGCTGCCGTGGAACAGCTGCACAGCCAGGTTGGCCGTGCGACAGAAGATGTACTCCCAGGCCAGAGGCCGTGCCTTGTACCCAGCCAGCTCCAGGGAGTACTGGTCCATGTCCACCAGGGAGATCTCCTCTACAAACGGAAGCTTCTTGAGGTAGCTCAAGAATCTGCCCTCCGCACACCCAAAGTCTGCCACCTGGACACAGGCTCCTCTTTGAGGAATTTCCGCATCTTGAGAGGTGTTTTCACACATTGCTCTAATATATATATATATTAGCACGGCTGGGTCTTCAGGCGAGGCCTGGATAATGACGCCCTGGCCATCCTGGCATCTGCCAAGACATGTCTCTTATAAGTATTATCTCAACATTAAACAGAGAGATCCTGTCCTTGTCTGGAGGAGGACAAGATGGAGGAGCCTCCCTTCCTTTGAACAGTTTTATATATTTTATCACCAAATTGTAAATATAATCATATATCTCGTTGATTAATTTCTCATTAGTTTTTGTAACAATTAACTAAGAGTGTCAATAAAAAAATTTTGAATTGTCAAATTGTCTAATATATATATTCCTCCATAATCTACTGATGCAGCTGATAAATGCAGGTTAGAGTGGTAAACCATGGATATCACAATTATATGGATTCAAAGTGATTCACATGTAAAGAGAGTTCAGAATGGCACCTAATTGAAAGATGTCAGAGCAATTTTTGATGGATTAAACTTCGTGCAAGACACAGAATTAATGTTAGAAAAAAAAAAGGTGCTGCACCCAAAAAAATCCCTCCATTCACTAGTTATAACTACAGTTAAAACAATAGGAACTTAAAACCTGGGACATTAGAATTATTTTTCTATAGCCAGGTTGGTATTATAAAGGAGGCTATTTTAAAAAGACACCATTGTATTTCAGTCATTTATTTTTAAGTTGCGGAGGTCAGTGGATGAGTGGACTAAACTATTGGTTTTCAACTGCTGCGGCCCAGTATCAAATCCCGCATTTGAAACTTTTTTCTGATGAAAAAAAAAAATGCATGCTCCAATGGCCCCCGATTCTTTGAAAAGTCCAACCCCATCCAGCATGTGCAAGTAACCAAATGAGGTCCCGGCACACTTGTAAGTGAAAATGTCAAACTGATTTTCACATGTGTAGACATGTGGTGCACTTACAGTGAAGGCATCACCAATTTCTTCCCATTTTAAAGTTGCTTTCTAAATCTAGATATCTCCCTGTTCATGGGAAGAACACAATAAAGTATGAAGAGATTGGGGAGTACCTTGTTGATAGAGGGTTCTTTGAAGAGAATATCTTGGACAAGGGAGTATCTCTGGATGAATAGGGGAGGTTCAAACAAGGGGCCAGTCTTCTCCACTTCATCCTCTTCCCTGGTTTGATTGCTGGTCATGGAAGGCTGGCTGTGTGAGCACACATCACTGATCTGATTATTATGTAAACCTAGCAATTACAACATCACTGTTGTTGCAACACAATGTTGTTGTTGTTAGAATCACGGTTAAAACAATTAGAACTAGGGTTGATGGGGTCAGTGGAAGGGTGGTCTAAACCATTGATTTTCGACCGCTACAACCTGGGATCGAATCCTGCATTAGGCACTTTTTTTCTAATTGAAAAAAAAAAAAAATGCTCAAATGGCCCCCGATTCTTGCAAAAGTCCAACCCCACCAGCAAGTGCAAGTAACCAAACAGGGCTCTGGTACATTTGTAGGTGCAAAAGTCAAACTGCTTTTCACATGTGTAGACATGTGGTTCACTTACAGTAAAAGCAGTCACTAACTGCCCACCGTGATTATCATGGCCTGTACCATGTGTACTAGGGATAATAAAAAATTTAAAAAAAAACATTAAAACTACGGACTTTAGATTTATCAAGATATCCCATGGGTGACTTCTGATAGGAGACTACTTCTACAAAATCATAATGACATAACCCAATAATAGAAACCACCTCAAGGAGATATCAGTTGCATCAATTATCTTTTAGGCTCTGGTCCCTCAAGAGTTCTTGGTGCTCTCTAAATTAGCTCTTGACTGTGGCAGGGTAGCAGGCAATGACACACCAATGGAACAATATTAAACTGACCAAAAATCCGTTTTATATTAGGTAGCAAAGATGGGCTAGGATAGGGTTTTAAAGGAATGAAACTATTTAGCATCTTTTTTCTCTTTTACAAATTGAAACGAATATATAACTCCCATCGCCAAATATTTAATGTACAAATTCTGGATAAGCAACGATTTTAATTATGACTACAACATCGAAACCGAGTTTGACTCACTTTTAGAGGCTCATGTCTAATGTATATACAGTTAAACATGTCTATAGCGCCCCCTCTTGGGATTCACCAAAATAGGGTGCTATAGAGAGGGGGTGCTATAGACAGGTCACTTTCAATGTAAATCGCATCGGACTACGTATTTAAAATCGGGCGCTATAGAGAGGGAGGCGCTATTTAGAGGGGGCGCTATAGACAGGTTTAACTGTACATATAAATGCTGTAAATATATACTCTCAATGCCTCTATATTCAACAATACTTGCTAAACTAAAACTTTGCCTCATGTAAAACTGACTTTACTATGTGTATATAGCCATCTTATGTGAATACTACTTTGTAAATAATTCTATTTAGTTATTAGTAATGTGTGAATAAAGATTTTTAAAACGTATAACTCCCTACTGTCCTTATGGCAATGGAAAAATATTAGGAGGGCCTGGTTCATCAGTGGTGAACTCTCCCAGTGTGTTCAACTATACTACTGAAATGGCCTATTCTGCTTATACATTAAAACCTTCTATAGCAAACCCCCAATGGAACTAATCCTGTGGTTTACTATACCCATGGTTTGTTATAACCATTGTATTCTGTACACAAGGTAATAAGACCAAATCCAAATAAATAAATAGTGTGTGATGTTTCGGTAACAATGCTGTTTTATTTAGATTTGGTCTTATTACCTTGTGTTTATAATCTACTAGCCGAATGACCCGAGCAACGCCCGGGGTTTCCCCGATTAAATGCTTTTATTCAAATACTATTCGTTACAATTATAAATTGGCGCCGTAGATGTCACTCTTGTGTAACGTCCCGCCCCAAACCATCGGCCGGGAATCGAACCCGGGGCGCCCGCGTGGCAGGCGAGCATTCTACCACTGAACCAAAAACAAACGGTGACAGAAGTGTCTCGCGCATTGGCGGCACCAAATGATGGAGGGGGGGGGGGGCAAAGGTGGCGTGATTGTAGCCGACCAATAGGAGGGCGCCGGCAAACCGTGACAGAGGCCATGACGCTCGTAACTGTATATAGAATAATCCAAATTGTGCCTTATCATTATATTCTGTATTATAAAAAAAGGGAGATTATTTCAGATTCATTATAAGGTAAGGTTCGCTATATACCAGGTTTGTTTTAGCGAGGTTTTACTGTATATCCATCACTTGAAATAAATACTTTGCCTATTTTTTTTTTCATTGCAGTAAGGACAGTTGAATATTTTATGATACTGGTATGCAGTATATGATTTTTTATAATGTTGCGGTAGTGCCATCTTGAAAAAAAAAATACAATAAATCAATTTAGATCACAATTTACTTTAATTGTACTAATGAAATAATTAAAGAAGAAATACTTGACTTAAGGCGTAAGAGAATAAAGAAAATTAAAATTAAATATGTATTTACATATCTACAGAAAGATTTAAGCCAGCCAACGGGAAACAACAACAATGGATTTATATAGGGAAAGCCGCGACATCTGGTGGTCGATTTTAGAGTAATTTGATCTAGGAAATATAATTTTTATATAACATATATTAGGACCTCCCTTTAGCAGACACCTCTCCACAAAGAACAGTTTTCATTTTCAAAATAACCATTTTTACAATTTAGCAACTCTCTGGTCATAGAACACCTCTCCCTAAAGGACACTTTGGCTCTGCAATTAGGTGTCAGGGTTACAGGGAGGTTCTACGGTATATGCCATGTGTAGTTTCAAAGGTAATGAGAAATGCAAGCAGTAGAATTATCATGAGGAGAAAAACTGTAAGAGAATGAGAGAGAATATAATGGAGAGATCTACCAGAGCATTGTTGGTGGAAGGCATCTCTGGATTATAGAATGAGGAGACTCAAGGAGACCAAAATCATGGCTTTCAATCACACTACACCTAAATAATGCAAGATCTTGATGGTGTGGAAAGTGAAATATCCTTGACAAATACAGTCGAACCTCTTTAATTCAACACCCCAAGGGATCAGAGCTTTCGGTTGAATTAAAGGAAGTGTTGAATTAAGGTTAGATGATTAGCTAATCATCCAACTCGCTAAAATAATATTTTTAAAAAATTGCTTTGTAATATAAATTAATGATATTAATTGAAACCATTGTATGTACTTTTTTTTGTATTTATTTTTTTATTTTCATGATTAACTTTTAGTATCAGGGACAAAATAGCATTAATACATATTTTTGAAACATAAATAATCACTAATAATATTTTATTCTAATTGAAGAATATAGCAGTTGAAAGGAAATAAATATGGAAAATAAAAAGAAAATTTAAAAATAATCATGAAGATCTTTTTAAAAATTCCTTTATAGATGTCAGTTTTTGCACTGAAATCCTATTCAGGATGTATTCCAGATGGTCATTTTAAAAAAACATGCATGTCTTTCTTCCTCTGGAATGTGTTTTAAATAACAAAGAGTTTTTATTGTATTATAGCCATCCACTGCTGCTGCAGGTGTTATTGATTTTGTGTTTAAATCTTTTATAATAACACGGAAATGGAATATTGAAATAAAATGTTATCATAATCATTGTGGCTACATTTTATGAAGATTTATTTATTTAAAAGGAAATTATTTGTAAATTTTAAAATAACTAAAATATTTCAAAGTTGAAAATTAAAAAGAAAATAATATTATTAATTAGCGCACAAAGCCTAAATTCCCTCGTAAAAAAAATAAAACAAAAATAACACTCGCGACATTGCGCAACGGCATTCCAAAGTGAAACTTAAACTAACAGAAACCAAAAGTGTGCGGCGCGATTCTATCGGCGCCCGCCGATCGTCACCACCGCCGTAATACCTTTTTAGCGGTAAAGTTGTATGTAAAAAAACATTCATCTGTCGAAATTCGAATTTTAAAATGGTCGAACTATCGGAACTGTCGTATTATCGATACTGTCGAATTACGGTTCGTTATTTGATAGGCCGGAGGTCGGGACATCAGAATATGGTCGAATTAAGGTAGAGTGTCGCGAATTTGCGTGTCAAATTAACGAGGTTATACTGTATAGTGAAAATAGTTTTTTTTAGGAATCTCTCCAGTTTTGCATTCCACCAGTAGTTTCAGTGTAAAATAGGCTGATTCAATTATAATCTCCGAAAGTTATTTTATTTTGAAGTATATATATTTTTTGCTTATCCCTAGTACACGTGGTACAGGTCATGATAATCATGGTGGGTAGAAGTAGGCGACTGCTCTTACTGTAAGTGCACCACATTTCGGCACATGTGAAAAGCAGTTCGACTTTGCACTTACAAATGTGCCAGAGCCCTGTTTGGTTACTTGCACTCGCTGGTGGGGTTGGACTTTTGCAAGAATCGGGGTTCATTGGAGCATTTTTTTTTTTTATTAGAAAAAAGTACCCAATGAGGGTATCGAACCCGGGTCGTAGCGGTCGAAAACCATAATACAGCATAAATAAAATTAAACATGTCACCGTTAACTTTTATACTTCTTCAAAATGATGTCTGGCCATTCCTTCTCTTGTAGTTCTTTTATTGTTTGATCAACTTTTTCTGGTGTGCAATCTTAATATGCTTGCAATCTTTTTTCTTGTCAGCGTCATTCACATTGGGGTTAGAGAGAGAATTGCAAGGGGAAAAGCTACTTTTAGAGATTCAAAGACCTAATGAAAAATATGCAAATATGGAGATAAAGAAATGGACACTTTGTATGGTCAGTATTCCTTGTATAGATGCTGTTCGTGTTCGTTTAAAAAACAAAAAAAGGGTGATCGATTGAAAGGAAAAACAATGGGGGGAATAAATGCACAAAAAACACCGTATAACAAAAGGTTTTTATTTAAAAATTAAAACAAAAAGGGCTAAAAACTATTATATACTTATATGTAAAGAATCAAGCATAAAAAACAAGAAACAAGGTTAAGCAAAATTATACTTATATATAAAGAATTATGCATAAAAAACAAGATAAAAAAGGTTAAGCAAAAAAAGTAAAGTAAAATTAAAGTAGTCTTAGGGAAGGGAGATAAAAAATAAGTGTCAGGGGGAATGTCCAGCGTTGTGTTCACACAGTACCTCGGGTGCAGCACCGTCGCTGGCTTAGCTTGGTTCCACTTTGTCGCGGCTCGTGCGATGTCCAAAGCGTCCTTTCCGTGTCCTTTCCATCCACGAGACTCTGCTTGTGGGATACTCCAAGACGTCCTTTCCGTCCACAAGACGCTGCTTGTGGGATACTCCAAGACGTTCTTTCCGTCCACAAGACGCTGCTTGTGGGATACTCCAAGACGTTCTTTCCGTCCACAAGACGCTGCTTGTAGGATACTTCTCGGACGTCTTTCCGTCCACAAGACGCTGCTTGTGGGATACTCCTCAGGCGCGTCTGCCCCGCCTGGTCCGCTGCTTCTAACTAACTAAGAGAGAAAAAAAAAAGAAGAAGCCACATGGCGGGCTGTCCCGGGCCTGCAGAACAACCAAACAAATTCCAGACTTCCACTTGACTTTTGCCTCCCCGGGCCATCTGGTGACCTTTGCCCTCGGTCGGTTCCAGCTGGGAGTTTCCCCGACCATGTCGATATCTTGCTCGTTGTCTCCCTTCACCTAAGACCTTCATTCTATGTACAAAGTAAAAGAACGGTAAAACAGTTTTAACATTCTCCCACAAAATTTTGCTCCGAAAGAAGCCAAAATTAAGTATAAGACAAAAGAGCATATATATACACAATACACACAAGAGTAGATATGCCTATTACATTACATAAAATACACATAAAAGAATACACATATTACACTTTTTTTTTCTCATACAGGTACTTTCACTAGTCCTTCGAGTCATACCTTGCAGGCTTTCTGATTACCCTACCATATCTATTTCTAGAGTCCCTGGATTCAGTATTGGGCCTATTTCCTAAAAATGCTTCAGATTGGGGTTCGGTATTTGAATTGTCCTTTTGAATCGTCTCAACATTCGAGGATATTTCAAGAGGGTGTAAGCGTTGTAGAGCCCTGATCAAGGTTCCTGTGGATGTTTTAACATGGGCCACTCTCACTATTCCATCTTTTCCTGGTATGAGATTTACTATTCGCCCTTTAGGCCAAAACATTCTTTTAAGATTTTCTTGCCCGATCAGTACAACGTCTCCTACTTTCAACTGTCTTCTATCAATATTTTCGGATTTCTGAATCAGCGCGCCTAAATATTCCTTTAAGAATCTCTGCTTCAATTCTCTCTTCAGTTGACCTAACTCTCTGTATCTAGTGTGCAACATTTCTGGCTTTAAATTTTCAAATTCAGGAAATCTAGACTCTGGACCATTTTGTAAAAACTCATTAGGAGTTAACGGTTTTAGATCATTGTCGTCTTCAGAGACATAAGTGAGGGGTCGATTATTAATGATAGATTCGATTTCACAAAGGGCAGTCTGCAGTTGTACATATTTCAGCTTCCTGTGACCTAGCATCTTTATCAACATTTCCTTTATTGTCCTAACCATTCTTTCCCAAAATCCTCCCCACCAAGGAGCAGAAGGAGGGATAAAAATCCATTGTATCCTTTTAATTGAGGTTTCCCTTTCAATTCTAGTCCAATCCAATCTCTTGAATATTCTATTAAGTTTTGCGAAATTGGTGCCATTGTCGCTATATATTTTCTCGGGGCGCCCTCTCCGACAAATAAACCTATGGAGGGCCATCATGAAGACTCCTGTCTCTAAACTCTTCACCAACTCCAGATGAACAGCGCGATAGACGGCGCAAGTAAAGGCGGCTACCCACACTTTCCCACCTTCTTTCAAATGAAGAGGGCCTAATAAATCAACTCCTGTAATTTGGAAGGGTTTGCCCAGTCCAATTCTGTTTTCTGGCAAAGCTGCCATTGGTCTTTGCAGAGACTTTTCTTTAAGTCTCTTGCAAGCAATGCACTTACTGATAATTTTCTTTATCGTTTTCCTTCCCCTGATTATCCAAAATTTCTCTCTCAGCTTTGATAAAATGAATTGCATGCCTACATGTCCATTCTTCAGGTGCACTTCCCATATAAGTTGCTCTACGAAGGGATGGTCGCCTGGTAGAATGATAGGAGTTTTAAATTCTTCTGGGACCTGTCCATGTAAAAGTTTGCTTTCTACACACCAAAGTCCGTCAGTGTTTTTTAATATTTTAAAACTCTTGGTTGCATTCGATTTCTCTATGGAGACTTTCTCCTGAATCATTCGGATAAGCTTTTTTTCTGCCAAGTCTAATTCTGAAACTTTCAAAGGTCCTGTTTCAGTTGACTGTTTTTTAAGTTTCCCTAAAAATCTTAAAACATAGGACATTATCCTGATGTTGAGAGAGTAATTAGACCTCCTTGTCAGTATCCAGTCTTTATAATCGATGTTCAAATTAATGTTGGTTTTCATAATGTTTTCTTCAACATTTATTTCTTTTGGATTTATCGAGAACTCTGAATTGGGCCAGAATTCTTTAGGTTTTTTCAACCATTCGGGGCCCTCCCACCATTTGCTTTGCACAAACTGGCTTGGAGAGCAACCTCGAGACAGAAGATCGGCCGGGTTCAACTGACTAGGAACGAACCTCCAATCGTTCAAATTGGTAGTGGCCTGTATTTCTCTGACTCGGTTTCTCACGAAAACTCTCCACTCAATTTCTTTCTTTATCCAACTTAGCGCGGTAGTAGAGTCAGACCAAAGAGTTGTTTCACATTTTCTCTTCAAGGCAGCTTGGATTGCATTGGCTAGTCTAGCTCCTAGTACCATGGCCATTAATTCCAAGCGAGGGATCGTAATACTCTTCATAGGAGCTAATCTGACTTTGCTCCAAATCAAAGTTAGAGTATTTTCTCGTCCCGTTTCGCTCCTTAAATAGGCTACAGCTCCATAGCCTATTTGACTAGCGTCACAAAAGATATGAACTTCTGTAGGGAAAATGAGATCATTCCACATATATCTCAGTATCTTTATTAACTCTATGAATTTTATTTGATCCAACCAGGTTCGAAATTCCTGGGCCATACTTTCGGGTAGAGGTGTATCCCAACCTAGTTTCAGCCCCCATGATCGCTGCAGTAACAACTTTGGTGGCAAGAATACTGGAGCGCAAAATCCAAGTGGATCAAATATCCGCTGAACCATGGACAGTACCAATCTTTTCGTTAATTTGGGTTGAAGACTCAAATTGTCAGGGAGTTCGCATTTTAATGAATCTTCCATTTTATTCCAGACAACACCCAATATTTTTGTACAAGTCCCCTTTTCAGGGTTTTCCTCCAGAGAATATTCCCACTCTCGTAAGTCCATTTTAGCCCTGTCCATAATTTCAATTGTGGCCTTTTGAAATCCCTGCACTTCCTGCTTTGTTTCCAGCGAGGTAATACAATTGTCCATGTAGAAGGATTGAGCTAAAATCTTTGCCCATTGAACAAGTGGGCCTCTTATTGATTGAAGATGATATTCTATTACGGCGTTCAGCACAAAAGGACTACAGTTTAAGCCAAATACAAGTCTCTTATGCCTGTAAGCTATTAGTTCTCTATCGCTCTCCTTTTCCCACCAAAGGAATCTAAGATAGTTCCGTTCAGATTCTTCAATCGCCACCATCTGGAATGCTTTTCTTATATCTGCCGTGACTCCAAATTTATTTTCCCGAAATCTTATCATCATTTCAGGGATTCTTTCCAATAAATTCGGTCCCTTTTCTAAACATTGATTCAAAGATAGTCCATTATGACCTAGACAAGAAGAATCGAAAACCGGACGTATGGGCGTCGTTTTAGATTCCATCTTGTACACAGGGCGGTGAGGTAAATAGTAGCCTCTTCTCTCGAGAGGATTTTCCTCGACTCTTTCAATGAGTCCTTCAGTCAGCCAGTCTCTAAAGATCTGACTATATTCGGTCAACTTATTCTGTGAGGTCATTTTCTTAGTGCTTATATCTAACCTTTTTATCGCTATGTCAAGATTGCTGGGGATTGACTCCTTTTCTACCTTCCAAGGTAGACCTACAGAATATCTCTGATCACTTTGTCTTTGAATTTTTGTTATAAACTTTTCTTTTATTTCCTGATATCTGGTCTCTTTGGAGCAAGTTTCAACAGGATCCCTAATGCCTAGTACTTCTAGATCCCACAAATCCTTTAAATCGCATCGCGTTGTTAGCAGATTCAAAGTCTGCTGCACATTGTCATTGCTATCAATAATTGGCGAATTGCCCATTAGTGTCCAACCTAATTTCGTTTCCACCGCAGTTAAATCTGCTTCAACTTGAACTATTTTTCCTGTCAAAATCATACCTAGATAGTTAGCACCAATCAATATGTCAATCTCTTGTCCTTTAAAATTGTCCTGAGACAATATTATGCCTTTAATCTACAATTTTTCTAACCAGTCTCCTTTTGGCAAAGGTGGTATGGCGTCGCAAATTTTACGTTGATCCAGCGCCTCAATATGGATCACATCTCTTTTATTACCTAAATTCTCCAATTCTAACATAAATTTACCGTGCTTTTCTTCACCAATCTTATTACCTCCAAAAAGACTTTTAGCTATGGTTATTTCGCCTTTTCTTTCTATTCCTATACTCCAGACTAACGACTGTTTGATATACGAAAACTGACTTCCACTGTCAAGGAGAATTCTAACCCTTCTAGAGGCATTTGGGCCTCTTAACAGTGCTACCGTTGTCATCAGCAAGACCTGACCGGTGCAGGCTTGACTAGAAAGCGATGCAATGGGTTCAGGTGCATTTTCCTTTAGATTTTCTCTTCCTGGCTTCGTTAACCGGTTAGAAGAATTTCCTTCACATAAAACTTCCAAGTGGTTTCTCCCACAGTTTTTGCACTCCAATTGTTCTCGGCACTGACTCTGTATGTGTCCCTTTCTTAAGCATTTGAAACATAGATGGGCACTACGTATTTTATCATTTCTCTCTCCCGGAGACATTTTCATTATGGAGCGGCATTGATGACTCGCATGATTTGTTCTTTCACAAAAGAAGCATTTTATATTAGTTCGCCCTCCGAACAGACTAGACACAGTGGCAGGTCTGAAATTGCTCCTTGTTCTGGTCCCATCATTGTAAGACCTTTTATAGGGTTCCTCCTGCTTAAAGCCTTTTTTCACAAATTTCAGCCGTTGAGCACTCCTTACTTCGGCTTTTAGAAAGTCCAATAATAACCTGAGCCTTTCTTGAGCTCCTCCAACCCCTTTATCTGACTCTTCCCGTTTTGCTAACTCCATACCATAACCCGAAGAAGGATGCCTGTGCCATATTTTCAAAATATCCGAAGGTAATGAAGACTCGACAAGAGGGTATAAAAAAATACCCGACAACTGGGGATCAATGCCCAATGTCTCTAACGACCGGAGGTGACTGCTCAGTTCGTCGTACAGACTGCTTAAATTTCTATTTTCCTTCTTTACATTAGTTATAACCGAATTCAATAGACGTCTGACATATAGTTCTGTCAGTATATTCGGGTCACCGAATCGCTCCTGTAGGGCTTGTACCGCCAAAGCATAGTTGGCGCCTGTAACGGGATAGCTTGCTACAACACGATAGGCTTCTGAATTTGGTACAATTGCTTGACGCAAATATAAAAACCGGTCGCTATCGGATAAATTCTTATTTTCGTGAATTTTCGAAAACTGCGCCCACCAAGGCAACCAACCTTCCAGAGAGCCATCATAGCTTTTTAGGGCTAACTCTGGTAATTTCACATTTATTACAGTGTCCTCGCTAGCAATCGGGATTGTTTCTTCTTTATCGGGATTCCGTAGTACACTGACTTTCTGTTGAATATCAAACTTTTCCTCTTCATATTTATCGCATTCTTGCCATTCCCTATCAATACTTTCCTCTGTAATCCCTTCTTTCACTACCAATAAAGCCTGATATTTTTCGTTTAGATCTACAAGTTTCGTGTAATAAGACTAGTCTATATTAAACTTAGAATAAATATCATTCCTATCAATTTGAGACTTTTCAAATTCCCCATTTATCTCATTGATAATTCTAGTGAAAGTACCTCTTATGGCTTTTCTGCGCTTTTTAATTGCATCCATTTCCTCCATATTTCCTTTAAATCGATCACGTCCGGCTCACCAAAATGTTCGTGTTCGTTTAAAAAACAAAAAAAGGGTGATCGATTGAAAGGAAAAACAATGGGGGAAATAAATGCACAAAAAACACAGTATAACAAAAGGTTTTTATTTAAAAATTAAAACAAAAAGGGCTAAAAACTATTATATACTTATATGTAAAGAATCAAGCATAAAAAACAAGAAACAAGGTTAAGCAAAATTATACTTATATATAAAGAATTATGCATAAAAAACAAGATAAAAAAGGTTAAGCAAAAAAATTAAAGTAAAATTAAAGTAGTCTTAGGGAAGGGAGATAAAAAATAAGTGTCAGGGGGAATGTCCAGCGTTGTGTTCACACAGTACCTCGGGTGCAGCACCGTCGCTGGCTTAGCTTGGTTCCACTTTGTCGCGGCTCGTGCGATGTTCAAAGCGTCCTTTCCGTGTCCTTTCCGTCCACGAGACTCGGCTTGTGGGATACTCCAAGACGTCCTTTCCGTCCACAAGACGCTGCTTGTGGGATACTCCAAGACGTTCTTTCCGTCCACAAGACGCTGCTTGTGGGATACTCCAAGACGTTCTTTCCGTCCACAAGACGCTGCTTGTAGGATACTTCTCGGACGTCTTTCCGTCCACAAGACGCTGCTTGTGGGATACTCCTCAGGCGCGTCTGCCCCGCCTGGTCCGCTGCTTCTAACTAACTAAGAGAGGAAAAAAAAAAGAAGACGCCACATGGCGGGCTGTCCCGGGCCTGCAGAACAACCAAACAAATTCCAGACTTCCAC
Organism: Cordylochernes scorpioides; assembly: GCA_030710605.1. Taxonomy (NCBI): domain Eukaryota; kingdom Metazoa; phylum Arthropoda; class Arachnida; order Pseudoscorpiones; family Chernetidae; genus Cordylochernes; species Cordylochernes scorpioides. The sequence continues at coordinate 26,926,135 of CP092884.1, read as the reverse complement.
TTGACTTTTGCCTCCCCGGGCCATCTGGTGACCTTTGCCCTCGGTCGGTTCCAGCTGGGAGTTTCCCCGACCATGTCGATATCTTGCTCGTTGTCTCCCTTCACCTAAGACCTTCATTCTATGTACAAAGTAAAAGAACGGTAAAACAGTTTTAACAGATGCAAACCTGACCAAAGAACTGAAAAAATCAACTCTTTTGATATTTGTGATGCGAGATCTCAAGTTGAAATGGACAGATTGGTTTATTAAGTTAGGAGAGATAATAGTTAAAGGCATCAAAATAATCTATGGTGGTTGGAGGGTTGGGGACTGCACAGAGAAGTTTCTTCTGTAACAGGGAGATGACAATACTTGGTCGAGGGGTATAGGGGTGAACCAGCATATGACACTATTGGACGGCTTGTGTATTTTTGGGAGAGGCCCTAGAAGTTTGTTGACTTAGCTTAAGACTTTTTAAAGATACTGATTCCAAGAAGATTGATCAAAAATTATTGATTTACAAGAGAGAGAACAAAATAAATGAAAACTTCAAACATAGTAAACAAAGAGAAACTTACGGTTAGCGCCTATTTACATGTAATCTAACACACATATACTCTGTGGGAGAACAATTAATTAATTAAACTTAAATATATACAGTAGAACCTCTCTGTAAAGGACACCTAATTGCAGAGCCAAAGTGTCCTTTAGGGAGAGGTGTCCTCTTACTGGAGAGTTACTAAATAGTGAAACTAGTAATTTTGCCAATGAAAACTGTCCTTTATAGAGAGGTATCCTCTCATGTTCTACTGTACAACAAAAAGTTTTGCAGAGGACTGTTGGTTGCTTTGAGAAGATTGAAGATTTTGCTGTCAAGACTGAATTTCCTTTTTGATTTTGTTGAACTCTCTATTTAAGAGTTTGTTGTTTTTTTTTCCAATTAGGTTATTGTCAAGTTGTTGGTATGTTTGTTGATCTTGTGGAATCTCTTTGATTTTTTTAATGGTTGTCTTCAATATCCATTATTACAGTGTTTCAGTATTATAGGAGGTCGGTGGAAGGGATGGTCTAAACCGTTGGTTTTCAACCACTATGACCCTGGATTGAATCCCGCATTGGAAACTTTTTTCTAATAATAAAAAAAAAAATGTTCCAATAGCCTCAGATTCTTGCAAAAGTCCAACCCAGCAGCGAGTGCAAGTAACCAAACAGGGCTCTAGCATATTTGTAAGTGCAAAAGTCGAACTGATTTTCACATGTGTAGACATGTGGTGTACTTACAGTAAAAGCAGTCGCTAACTACCCACCATAGTTATCATGGCCTGTATTACATGTACTTGGAATCAATAATAAATAATTTGAAAAACAGTTTTTTATTTTCTTTATCCATCCCTCAGATAAAGGAAATAAGAAGACGATAAGATACAATTTGGATTATAGATTAGAAACACAAGGTAATAATACCAAATCCAAATGTTAGTACTTTTGTCTGATGATAGTAACAACGCTGTTACTGAGATATCAAACACTTTATATAGATTTGGTCTTATTACCTTGTAAAATAATAAGACATATAGGGAAGATAAAGTAAGACAAAAGAAACACAAGGTAATAAGACCATATCCAAATAAATAGTGTGTGACGTTTCGGTAACAGCGTTGTTACCGAAATGTCACACACTATACATTTATTTATGTGTTTATAATCTATAATCCAAATTGTGCCTTATCATAAGACAAAAGGAGTAGAATGTTATGAAGGTAATATTGTCAAAACTTTAAAAGTAAGAACAAAACTAAAAATTGAAATATAAAATAGGTTTAAGTAGAACTGCTCTTCACTGAAGGTTAATAACGAGTTTACAAAGTGGGAAGAGGAGCTTCTTTTTATTGGCATGCACACAAGCTTTCGGACATATCGTCCTTCATCAGGTAAGAGTAATAAACGCGCTGAGGATCCATATATACACAAAGCTGAAAAGAAAATTTACATAATTGCAAAAGATAAAAGTATTTAAAGATAAAAATAAGAACAAATATGCTAAAAATATTATAGGGATTAAATGCTAATAAATCTGGACTAAGTACATATGCACTATGAATGGTGTTAATCAAGGGCAGGTAAATGCAACTTATGGCTATTCACATAACATATGGTATTGTTCCGGTATATCTATATGCCTGTTGATGCTGTTTGTTTTTATTGACACAAATGCCTCTAGTAAAAGTCTCTGGTACTTATTATTGATATTGTTGTATAGAATGGATGGCTTTGTTAAATTAAATGTATGACCGGTTTGCATAGAATGACTGTAAATAGGGGAATTTAGGTTTTTATTAGAGATGTTTCTGGAATGCTCAACCATTCTGATGGCGACGGATCTACCCGTCTCCCCGACATAAGTGGCATTGCATTGGTCGCAAGAGACGGAATAGGCAGCACCACCAGAACGGAGAGCACTCGCATGAAGGGAAGATCTGGTAATGGGGTGTCGGATTAGTGTGGCGATGTTAGGTGGGTTCTGGAAGTATGTTGTAATGCCATGTTGCCTTAAAAACCTGGCTATGGTGATAGACTGGGGGCAAAAAGGAAGGGAGCAAATATTTCTGTGTATAGCTGGAGCACTGTTGTGGTGAGGGTCATGCATGTGTTTAAGAATGAAGGGGATCGGGTAGCCGGATTTGGATAAATATGAAAATATTTTAGCCTTTTCTATTGTTTGGAATAACGGGAGGGAACAATGAGTAAAGATACGTTTAGTGAGAGCTCTAACTGTATTGATTTTGTGTGGTGTTGGGCAATGTGACCGGAAGTTTGTGTGGTGTGGGGGTGTGTTGTTTTTATAGTATACTGTGGTATGGAAACTGCTGGGGGTGCGTATGACTAGTGTATCTAGGAAAGGTAGGACTGAGTGATTTTCTGTTTCATGGGTGAAGGCTATGTCTGGGTGGAAGGAGTTGAGGTCAGATAGGATGTGAGAGGCAGATACCTCACTTACCAAGCAAAAGGTATCATCGATGTACCGCCTCCATAGAAAGATGTCTGAAGAATGGCGTGAAGTGATCCATTGGTCCAGTGACCTCATGACAACCTCAGCCACCACGGTTGAGAGGGGACTACCCATGGGGGAGCCCTTGGTCTGCTTGAAAAACTGGGTATCAAATGTGAAGGTGGACATGCCTAGGCATATGGAAGTGAGCTCGACAACCGTCTCCGCGGTGAGGGTGTCTAACAGGGGGGCATTTTCGAGGAAAGTGCGTAAACTATTAATGATCAAGGGGTGGGCAAGTGAGAGATATAGAGACGTTACATCGAAAGAAACCATTATGGACCTGGGGGGAGGTGTGAGGCTGGTGATATAGGACACAAACGAGGGGGAGTTTGCAATGGTATATTCCCATGGGGGAGACTGTAGAAGGGGGGTCAAGAAGTTGGACAAAAATTTTGACAGGGTATATGCCGGAGAGAGATGGTAAGATATGATTGGTCGGAGGGGAACATCGGGCTTGTGAATTTTTGGAAGGCCGTAAATGTAGGCTATTTGGGCGAGGTTAGCTGTGAAGTCGTTATATTGCTCTTTAGTGATCTGCTGGGACCTTTTTAATCTTAACAATAGTAAACGGAAATTCTTAACGGATGCTTTATGTTCCTGTTCAGTGATGGCAGAAAAAATGGAGTGTTGGTCGAGAACGTTTTGCATTTTTTGCTTGTAAACGGTAGTGTTGAGAATTACGGTCTGTGAGCCTTTGTCGGATTTTGTTATAACTATGTCTCTATTGCGTTTAAGACGGGAGATAACCCTATTCATGGCTAGGGACGGTTTAGGGATATTGTAGGGTCGTTGAAGGGTGGAGGTGACAAAATGCCTAATCTTATGGGTGTCTTGGTGGTTAAGGCCTCTGAGAGCGGGTTCCACACCAGCTATGATGCGAGGAATATCAGAAGGCCCAGGCAGTCTGTATTTTAGGCCCAATGACAGAATCTCAGCATCAGCAGATGGCAAGACATAGTCCGAGAGGTTGACCACTCCTTGGGGTGACTGGGGAAGATAGGCTTCTAGTAGATAGGCAGGGAAGTTGTACTTCTTGATCCAGTGATGAAGCTTGGAGTTGTGACGTTGCGTTATATCGTTCCTCTGGTGCCGAATGTCCCTTGTGATGGATTGCAACAGATCGGCCATTTCTGGATTGGTTAGTAGCTGAGAGACCAGAAAGATCAATCCCTTGACAGACTTAGAAATAAATCGGATATTGGAATGGCAACCTTTGATTCTAGACGATAACAGATGGAGTTGGGCGCGGCGTATGACGACGGATGAAAATGGATTGCGAACAGGATCCCTGATTCGAAGGGATGGAGGTATAAAATCAGCCGTTTCACACAGTTTATTAAAGTTCAAATGGAGGCGCCATCTTGACAACTGTAACGATTTCTTTCGTAACTGATAGGTATAACGAGGTAGGTCTTCAGCGGAAGGATTCATGATGAATTCCAGGATAAAAAGCGTAAAAATAAGCGAATTAAGTAGAACTGCTCTTCACTGAAGGTTAATAACGAGTTTACAAAGTGGGAAGAGGAGCTTCTTTTTATTGGCATGCACACAAGCTTTCGGACATATCGTCCTTCATCAGGTAAGAGTAATAAACGCGCTGAGGATCCATATATACACAAAGCTGAAAAGAAAATTTACATAATTGCAAAAGATAAAAGTATTTAAAGATAAAAATAAGAACAAATATGCTAAAAATATTATAGGGATTAAATGCTAATAAATCTGGACTAAGTACATATGCACTATGAATGGTGTTAATCAAGGGCAGGTAAATGCAACTTATGGCTATTCACATAACATATGGTATTGTTCGGTATATCTATATGCCTGTTGATGCTGTTTGTTTTTATTGACACAAATGCCTCTAGTAAAAGTCTCTGGTACTTATTATTGATATTGTTGTATAGAATGGATGGCTTTGTTAAATTAAATGTATGACCGGTTTGCATAGAATGACTGTAAATAGGGGAATTTAGGTTTTTATTAGAGATGTTTCTGGAATGCTCAACCATTCTGATGGCGACGGATCTACCCGTCTCCCCGACATAAGTGGCATTGCATTGGTCGCAAGAGACGGAATAGACAGCACCACCAGAACGGAGAGCACTCGCATGAAGGGAAGATCTGGTAATGGGGTGTCGGATTAGTGTGGCGATGTTAGGTGGGTTCTGGAAGTATGTTGTAATGCCATGTTGCCTTAAAAACCTGGCTATGGTGATAGACTGGGGGCAAAAAGGAAGGGAGCAAATATTTCTGTGTATAGCTGGAGCACTGTTGTGGTGAGGGTCATGCATGTGTTTAAGAATGAAGGGGATCGGGTAGCCGGATTTGGATAAATATGAAAATATTTTAGCCTTTTCTATTGTTTGGAATAACGGGAGGGAACAATGAGTAAAGATACGTTTAGTGAGAGCTCTAACTGTATTGATTTTGTGTGGTGTTGGGCAATGTGACCGGAAGTTTGTGTGGTGTGGGGGTGTGTTGTTTTTATAGTATACTGTGGTATGGAAACTGCTGGGGGTGCGTATGACTAGTGTATCTAGGAAAGGTAGGACTGAGTGATTTTCTGTTTCATGGGTGAAGGCTATGTCTGGGTGGAAGGAGTTGAGGTCAGATAGGATGTGAGAGGCAGATACCTCACTTACCAAGCAAAAGGTATCATCGATGTACCGCCTCCATAGAAAGATGTCTGAAGAATGGCGTGAAGTGATCCATTGGTCCAGTGACCTCATGACAACCTCAGCCACCACGGTTGAGAGGGGACTACCCATGGGGGAGCCCTTGGTCTGCTTGAAAAACTGGGTATCAAATGTGAAGGTGGACATGCCTAGGCATATGGAAGTGAGCTCGACAACCGTCTCCGCGGTGAGGGTGTCTAACAGGGGGGCATTTTCGAGGAAAGTGCGTAAACTATTAATGATCAAGGGGTGGGCAAGTGAGAGATATAGAGACGTTACATCGAAAGAAACCATTATGGACCTGGGGGGAGGTGTGAGGCTGGTGATATAGGACACAAACGAGGGGGAGTTTGCAATGGTATATTCCCATGGGGGAGACTGTAGAAGGGGGGTCAAGAAGTTGGACAAAAATTTTGACAGGGTATATGCCGGAGAGAGATGGTAAGATATGATTGGTCGGAGGGGAACATCGGGCTTGTGAATTTTTGGAAGGTCGTAAATGTAGGCTATTTGGGCGAGGTTAGCTGTGAAGTCGTTATATTGCTCTTTAGTGATCTGCTGGGACCTTTTTAATCTTAACAATAGTAAACGGAAATTCTTAACGGATGCTTTATGTTCCTGTTCAGTGATGGCAGAAAAAATGGAGTGTTGGTCGAGAACGTTTTGCATTTTTTGCTTGTAAACGGTAGTGTTGAGAATTACGGTCTGTGAGCCTTTGTCGGATTTTGTTATAACTATGTCTCTATTGCGTTTAAGACGGGAGATAACCCTATTCATGGCTAGGGACGGTTTAGGGATATTGTAGGGTCGTTGAAGGGTGGAGGTGACAAAATGCCTAATCTTATGGGTGTCTTGGTGGTTAAGGCCTCTGAGAGCGGGTTCCACACCAGCTATGATGCGAGGAATATCAGAAGGCCCAGGCAGTCTGTATTTTAGGCCCAATGACAGAATCTCAGCATCAGCAGATGGCAAGACATAGTCCGAGAGGTTGACCACTCCTTGGGGTGACTGGGGAAGATAGGCTTCTAGTAGATAGGCAGGGAAGTTGTACTTCTTGATCCAGTGATGAAGCTTGGAGTTGTGACGTTGCGTTATATCGTTCCTCTGGTGCCGAATGTCCCTTGTGATGGATTGCAACAGATCGGCCATTTCTGGATTGGTTAGTAGCTGAGAGACCAGAAAGATCAATCCCTTGACAGACTTAGAAATAAATCGGATATTGGAATGGCAACCTTTGATTCTAGACGATAACAGATGGAGTTGGGCGCGGCGTATGACGACGGATGAAAATGGATTGCGAACAGGATCCCTGATTCGAAGGGATGGAGGTATAAAATCAGCCGTTTCACACAGTTTATTAAAGTTCAAATGGAGGCGCCATCTTGACAACTGTAACGATTTCTTTCGTAACTGATAGGTATAACGAGGTAGGTCTTCAGCGGAAGGATTCATGATGAATTCCAGGATAAAAAGCGTAAAAATAAGCGAATTAAGTAGAACTGCTCTTCACTGAAGGTTAATAACGAGTTTACAAAGTGGGAAGAGGAGCTTCTTTTTATTGGCATGCACACAAGCTTTCGGACATATCGTCCTTCATCAGGTAAGAGTAATAAACGCGCTGAGGATCCATATATACACAAAGCTGAAAAGAAAATTTACATAATTGCAAAAGATAAAAGTATTTAAAGATAAAAATAAGAACAAATATGCTAAAAATATTATAGGGATTAAATGCTAATAAATCTGGACTAAGTACATATGCACTATGAATGGTGTTAATCAAGGGCAGGTAAATGCAACTTATGGCTATTCACATAACATATGGTATTGTTCCGGTATATCTATATGCCTGTTGATGCTGTTTGTTTTTATTGACACAAATGCCTCTAGTAAAAGTCTCTGGTACTTATTATTGATATTGTTGTATAGAATGGATGGCTTTGTTAAATTAAATGTATGACCGGTTTGCATAGAATGACTGTAAATAGGGGAATTTAGGTTTTTATTAGAGATGTTTCTGGAATGCTCAACCATTCTGATGGCGACGGATCTACCCGTCTCCCCGACATAAGTGGCATTGCATTGGTCGCAAGAGACGGAATAGACAGCACCACCAGAACGGAGAGCACTCGCATGAAGGGAAGATCTGGTAATGGGGTGTCGGATTAGTGTGGCGATGTTAGGTGGGTTCTGGAAGTATGTTGTAATGCCATGTTGCCTTAAAAACCTGGCTATGGTGATAGACTGGGGGCAAAAAGGAAGGGAGCAAATATTTCTGTGTATAGCTGGAGCACTGTTGTGGTGAGGGTCATGCATGTGTTTAAGAATGAAGGGGATCGGGTAGCCGGATTTGGATAAATATGAAAATATTTTAGCCTTTTCTATTGTTTGGAATAACGGGAGGGAACAATGAGTAAAGATACGTTTAGTGAGAGCTCTAACTGTATTGATTTTGTGTGGTGTTGGGCAATGTGACCGGAAGTTTGTGTGGTGTGGGGGTGTGTTGTTTTTATAGTATACTGTGGTATGGAAACTGCTGGGGGTGCGTATGACTAGTGTATCTAGGAAAGGTAGGACTGAGTGATTTTCTGTTTCATGGGTGAAGGCTATGTCTGGGTGGAAGGAGTTGAGGTCAGATAGGATGTGAGAGGCAGATACCTCACTTACCAAGCAAAAGGTATCATCGATGTACCGCCTCCATAGAAAGATGTCTGAAGAATGGCGTGAAGTGATCCATTGGTCCAGTGACCTCATGACAACCTCAGCCACCACGGTTGAGAGGGGACTACCCATGGGGGAGCCCTTGGTCTGCTTGAAAAACTGGGTATCAAATGTGAAGGTGGACATGCCTAGGCATATGGAAGTGAGCTCGACAACCGTCTCCGCGGTGAGGGTGTCTAACAGGGGGGCATTTTCGAGGAAAGTGCGTAAACTATTAATGATCAAGGGGTGGGCAAGTGAGAGATATAGAGACGTTACATCGAAAGAAACCATTATGGACCTGGGGGGAGGTGTGAGGCTGGTGATATAGGACACAAACGAGGGGGAGTTTGCAATGGTATATTCCCATGGGGGAGACTGTAGAAGGGGGGTCAAGAAGTTGGACAAAAATTTTGACAGGGTATATGCCGGAGAGAGATGGTAAGATATGATTGGTCGGAGGGGAACATCGGGCTTGTGAATTTTTGGAAGGCCGTAAATGTAGGCTATTTGGGCGAGGTTAGCTGTGAAGTCGTTATATTGCTCTTTAATGATCTGCTGGGACCTTTTTAATCTTAACAATAGTAAACGGAAATTCTTAACGGATGCTTTATGTTCCTGTTCAGTGATGGCAGAAAAAATGGAGTGTTGGTCGAGAACGTTTTGCATTTTTTGCTTGTAAACGGTAGTGTTGAGAATTACGGTCTGTGAGCCTTTGTCGGATTTTGTTATAACTATGTCTCTATTGCGTTTAAGACGGGAGATAACCCTATTCATGGCTAGGGACGGTTTAGGGATATTGTAGGGTCGTTGAAGGGTGGAGGTGACAAAATGCCTAATCTTATGGGTGTCTTGGTGGTTAAGGCCTCTGAGAGCGGGTTCCACACCAGCTATGATGCGAGGAATATCAGAAGGCCCAGGCAGTCTGTATTTTAGGCCCAATGACAGAATCTCAGCATCAGCAGATGGCAAGACATAGTCCGAGAGGTTGACCACTCCTTGGGGTGACTGGGGAAGATAGGCTTCTAGTAGATAGGCAGGGAAGTTGTACTTCTTGATCCAGTGATGAAGCTTGGAGTTGTGACGTTGCGTTATATCGTTCCTCTGGTGCCGAATGTCCCTTGTGATGGATTGCAACAGATCGGCCATTTCTGGATTGGTTAGTAGCTGAGAGACCAGAAAGATCAATCCCTTGACAGACTTAGAAATAAATCGGATATTGGAATGGCAACCTTTGATTCTAGACGATAACAGATGGAGTTGGGCGCGGCGTATGACGACGGATGAAAATGGATTGCGAACAGGATCCCTGATTCGAAGGGATGGAGGTATAAAATCAGCCGTTTCACACAGTTTATTAAAGTTCAAATGGAGGCGCCATCTTGACAACTGTAACGATTTCTTTCGTAACTGATAGGTATAACGAGGTAGGTCTTCAGCGGAAGGATTCATGATGAATTCCAGGATAAAAAGCGTAAAAATAAGCGAATTAAGTAGAACTGCTCTTCACTGAAGGTTAATAACGAGTTTACAAAGTGGGAAGAGGAGCTTCTTTTTATTGGCATGCACACAAGCTTTCGGACATATCGTCCTTCATCAGGTAAGAGTAATAAACGCGCTGAGGATCCATATATACACAAAGCTGAAAAGAAAATTTACATAATTGCAAAAGATAAAAGTATTTAAAGATAAAAATAAGAACAAATATGCTAAAAATATTATAGGGATTAAATGCTAATAAATCTGGACTAAGTACATATGCACTATGAATGGTGTTAATCAAGGGCAGGTAAATGCAACTTATGGCTATTCACATAACATATGGTATTGTTCCGGTATATCTATATGCCTGTTGATGCTGTTTGTTTTTATTGACACAAATGCCTCTAGTAAAAGTCTCTGGTACTTATTATTGATATTGTTGTATAGAATGGATGGCTTTGTTAAATTAAATGTATGACCGGTTTGCATAGAATGACTGTAAATAGGGGAATTTAGGTTTTTATTAGAGATGTTTCTGGAATGCTCAACCATTCTGATGGCGACGGATCTACCCGTCTCCCCGACATAAGTGGCATTGCATTGGTCGCAAGAGACGGAATAGACAGCACCACCAGAACGGAGAGCACTCGCATGAAGGGAAGATCTGGTAATGGGGTGTCGGATTAGTGTGGCGATGTTAGGTGGGTTCTGGAAGTATGTTGTAATGCCATGTTGCCTTAAAAACCTGGCTATGGTGATAGACTGGGGGCAAAAAGGAAGGGAGCAAATATTTCTGTGTATAGCTGGAGCACTGTTGTGGTGAGGGTCATGCATGTGTTTAAGAATGAAGGGGATCGGGTAGCCGGATTTGGATAAATATGAAAATATTTTAGCCTTTTCTATTGTTTGGAATAACGGGAGGGAACAATGAGTAAAGATACGTTTAGTGAGAGCTCTAACTGTATTGATTTTGTGTGGTGTTGGGCAATGTGACCGGAAGTTTGTGTGGTGTGGGGGTGTGTTGTTTTTATAGTATACTGTGGTATGGAAACTGCTGGGGGTGCGTATGACTAGTGTATCTAGGAAAGGTAGGACTGAGTGATTTTCTGTTTCATGGGTGAAGGCTATGTCTGGGTGGAAGGAGTTGAGGTCAGATAGGATGTGAGAGGCAGATACCTCACTTACCAAGCAAAAGGTATCATCGATGTACCGCCTCCATAGAAAGATGTCTGAAGAATGGCGTGAAGTGATCCATTGGTCCAGTGACCTCATGACAACCTCAGCCACCACGGTTGAGAGGGGACTACCCATGGGGGAGCCCTTGGTCTGCTTGAAAAACTGGGTATCAAATGTGAAGGTGGACATGCCTAGGCATATGGAAGTGAGCTCGACAACCGTCTCCGCGGTGAGGGTGTCTAACAGGGGGGCATTTTCGAGGAAAGTGCGTAAACTATTAATGATCAAGGGGTGGGCAAGTGAGAGATATAGAGACGTTACATCGAAAGAAACCATTATGGACCTGGGGGGAGGTGTGAGGCTGGTGATATAGGACACAAACGAGGGGGAGTTTGCAATGGTATATTCCCATGGGGGAGACTGTAGAAGGGGGGTCAAGAAGTTGGACAAAAATTTTGACAGGGTATATGCCGGAGAGAGATGGTAAGATATGATTGGTCGGAGGGGAACATCGGGCTTGTGAATTTTTGGAAGGCCGTAAATGTAGGCTATTTGGGCGAGGTTAGCTGTGAAGTCGTTATATTGCTCTTTAGTGATCTGCTGGGACCTTTTTAATCTTAACAATAGTAAACGGAAATTCTTAACGGATGCTTTATGTTCCTGTTCAGTGATGGCAGAAAAAATGGAGTGTTGGTCGAGAACGTTTTGCATTTTTTGCTCCACCCTTCAACGACCCTACAATATCCCTAAACCGTCCCTAGCCATGAATAGGGTTATCTCCCGTCTTAAACGCAATAGAGACATAGTTATAACAAAATCCGACAAAGGCTCACAGACCGTAATTCTCAACACTACCGTTTACAAGCAAAAAATGCAAAACGTTCTCGACCAACACTCCATTTTTTCTGCCATCACTGAACAGGAACATAAAGCATCCGTTAAGAATTTCCGTTTACTATTGTTAAGATTAAAAAGGTCCCAGCAGATCACTAAAGAGCAATATAACGACTTCACAGCTAACCTCGCCCAAATAGCCTACATTTACGGCCTTCCAAAAATTCACAAGCCCGATGTTCCCCTCCGACCAATCATATCTTACCATCTCTCTCCGGCATATACCCTGTCAAAATTTTTGTCCAACTTCTTGACCCCCCTTCTACAGTCTCCCCCATGGGAATATACCATTGCAAACTCCCCCTCGTTTGTGTCCTATATCACCAGCCTCACACCTCCCCCCAGGTCCATAATGGTTTCTTTCGATGTAACGTCTCTATATCTCTCACTTGCCCACCCCTTGATCATTAATAGTTTACGCACTTTCCTCGAAAATGCCCCCCTGTTAGACACCCTCACCGCGGAGACGGTTGTCGAGCTCACTTCCATATGCCTAGGCATGTCCACCTTCACATTTGATACCCAGTTTTTCAAGCAGACCAAGGGCTCCCCCATGGGTAGTCCCCTCTCAACCGTGGTGGCTGAGGTTGTCATGAGGTCACTGGACCAATGGATCACTTCACGCCATTCTTCAGACATCTTTCTATGGAGGCGGTACATCGATGATACCTTTTGCTTGGTAAGTGAGGTATCTGCCTCTCACATCCTATCTGACCTCAACTCCTTCCACCCAGACATAGCCTTCACCCATGAAACAGAAAATCACTCAGTCCTACCTTTCCTAGATACACTAGTCATACGCACCCCCAGCAGTTTCCATACCACAGTATACTATAAAAACAACACACCCCCACACCACACAAACTTCCGGTCACATTGCCCAACACCACACAAAATCAATACAGTTAGAGCTCTCACTAAACGTATCTTTACTCATTGTTCCCTCCCGTTATTCCAAACAATAGAAAAGGCTAAAATATTTTCATATTTATCCAAATCCGGCTACCCGATCCCCTTCATTCTTAAACACATGCATGACCCTCACCACAACAGTGCTCCAGCTATACACAGAAATATTTGCTCCCTTCCTTTTTGCCCCCAGTCTATCACCATAGCCAGGTTTTTAAGGCAACATGGCATTACAACATACTTCCAGAACCCACCTAACATCGCCACACTAATCCGACACCCCATTACCAGATCTTCCCTTCATGCGAGTGCTCTCCGTTCTGGTGGTGCTGTCTATTCCGTCTCTTGCGACCAATGCAATGCCACTTATGTCGGGGAGACGGGTAGATCCGTCGCCATCAGAATGGTTGAGCATTCCAGAAACATCTCTAATAAAAACCTAAATTCCCCTATTTACAGTCATTCTATGCAAACCGGTCATACATTTAATTTAACAAAGCCATCCATTCTATACAACAATATCAATAATAAGTACCAGAGACTTTTACTAGAGGCATTTGTGTCAATAAAAACAAACAGCATCAACAGGCATATAGATATACCGGAACAATACCATATGTTATGTGAATAGCCATAAGTTGCATTTACCTGCCCTTGATTAACACCATTCATAGTGCATATGTACTTAGTCCAGATTTATTAGCATTTAATCCCTATAATATTTTTAGCATATTTGTTCTTATTTTTATCTTTAAATACTTTTATCTTTTGCAATTATGTAAATTTTCTTTTCAGCTTTGTGTATATATGGATCCTCAGCGCGTTTATTACTCTTACCTGATGAAGGACGATATGTCCGAAAGCTTGTGTGCATGCCAATAAAAAGAAGCTCCTCTTCCCACTTTGTAAACTCGTTATTAACCTTCAGTGAAGAGCAGTTCTACTTAATTCGCTTATTTTTACGCTTTTTATCCTGGAATTCATCATGAATCCTTCCGCTGAAGACCTACCTCGTTATACCTATCAGTTACGAAAGAAATCGTTACAGTTGTCAAGATGGCGCCTCCATTTGAACTTTAATAAACTGTGTGAAACGGCTGATTTTATACCTCCATCCCTTCGAATCAGGGATCCTGTTCGCAATCCATTTTCATCCGTCGTCATACGCCGCGCCCAACTCCATCTGTTATCGTCTAGAATCAAAGGTTGCCATTCCAATATCCGATTTATTTCTAAGTCTGTCAAGGGATTGATCTTTCTGGTCTCTCAGCTACTAACCAATCCAGAAATGGCCGATCTGTTGCAATCCATCACAAGGGACATTCGGCACCAGAGGAACGATATAACGCAACGTCACAACTCCAAGCTTCATCACTGGATCAAGAAGTACAACTTCCCTGCCTATCTACTAGAAGCCTATCTTCCCCAGTCACCCCAAGGAGTGGTCAACCTCTCGGACTATGTCTTGCCATCTGCTGATGCTGAGATTCTGTCATTGGGCCTAAAATACAGACTGCCTGGGCCTTCTGATATTCCTCGCATCATAGCTGGTGTGGAACCCGCTCTCAGAGGCCTTAACCACCAAGACACCCATAAGATTAGGCATTTTGTCACCTCCACCCTTCAACGACCCTACAATATCCCTAAACCGTCCCTAGCCATGAATAGGGTTATCTCCCGTCTTAAACGCAATAGAGACATAGTTATAACAAAATCCGACAAAGGCTCACAGACCGTAATTCTCAACACTACCGTTTACAAGCAAAAAATGCAAAACGTTCTCGACCAACACTCCATTTTTTCTGCCATCACTGAACAGGAACATAAAGCATCCGTTAAGAATTTCCGTTTACTATTGTTAAGATTAAAAAGGTCCCAGCAGATCACTAAAGAGCAATATAACGACTTCACAGCTAACCTCGCCCAAATAGCCTACATTTACGGCCTTCCAAAAATTCACAAGCCCGATGTTCCCCTCCGACCAATCATATCTTACCATCTCTCTCCGGCATATACCCTGTCAAAATTTTTGTCCAACTTCTTGACCCCCCTTCTACAGTCTCCCCCATGGGAATATACCATTGCAAACTCCCCCTCGTTTGTGTCCTATATCACCAGCCTCACACCTCCCCCCAGGTCCATAATGGTTTCTTTCGATGTAACGTCTCTATATCTCTCACTTGCCCACCCCTTGATCATTAATAGTTTACGCACTTTCCTCGAAAATGCCCCCCTGTTAGACACCCTCACCGCGGAGACGGTTGTCGAGCTCACTTCCATATGCCTAGGCATGTCCACCTTCACATTTGATACCCAGTTTTTCAAGCAGACCAAGGGCTCCCCCATGGGTAGTCCCCTCTCAACCGTGGTGGCTGAGGTTGTCATGAGGTCACTGGACCAATGGATCACTTCACGCCATTCTTCAGACATCTTTCTATGGAGGCGGTACATCGATGATACCTTTTGCTTGGTAAGTGAGGTATCTGCCTCTCACATCCTATCTGACCTCAACTCCTTCCACCCAGACATAGCCTTCACCCATGAAACAGAAAATCACTCAGTCCTACCTTTCCTAGATACACTAGTCATACGCACCCCCAGCAGTTTCCATACCACAGTATACTATAAAAACAACACACCCCCACACCACACAAACTTCCGGTCACATTGCCCAACACCACACAAAATCAATACAGTTAGAGCTCTCACTAAACGTATCTTTACTCATTGTTCCCTCCCGTTATTCCAAACAATAGAAAAGGCTAAAATATTTTCATATTTATCCAAATCCGGCTACCCGATCCCCTTCATTCTTAAACACATGCATGACCCTCACCACAACAGTGCTCCAGCTATACACAGAAATATTTGCTCCCTTCCTTTTTGCCCCCAGTCTATCACCATAGCCAGGTTTTT
The DNA here is from genome assembly GCA_030710605.1 of Cordylochernes scorpioides. Taxonomy (NCBI): domain Eukaryota; kingdom Metazoa; phylum Arthropoda; class Arachnida; order Pseudoscorpiones; family Chernetidae; genus Cordylochernes; species Cordylochernes scorpioides. Next base: position 26,910,349 of record CP092884.1, on the reverse strand, counting down.
AAGGCAACATGGCATTACAACATACTTCCAGAACCCACCTAACATCGCCACACTAATCCGACACCCCATTACCAGATCTTCCCTTCATGCGAGTGCTCTCCGTTCTGGTGGTGCTGTCTATTCCGTCTCTTGCGACCAATGCAATGCCACTTATGTCGGGGAGACGGGTAGATCCGTCGCCATCAGAATGGTTGAGCATTCCAGAAACATCTCTAATAAAAACCTAAATTCCCCTATTTACAGTCATTCTATGCAAACCGGTCATACATTTAATTTAACAAAGCCATCCATTCTATACAACAATATCAATAATAAGTACCAGAGACTTTTACTAGAGGCATTTGTGTCAATAAAAACAAACAGCATCAACAGGCATATAGATATACCGGAACAATACCATATGTTATGTGAATAGCCATAAGTTGCATTTACCTGCCCTTGATTAACACCATTCATAGTGCATATGTACTTAGTCCAGATTTATTAGCATTTAATCCCTATAATATTTTTAGCATATTTGTTCTTATTTTTATCTTTAAATACTTTTATCTTTTGCAATTATGTAAATTTTCTTTTCAGCTTTGTGTATATATGGATCCTCAGCGCGTTTATTACTCTTACCTGATGAAGGACGATATGTCCGAAAGCTTGTGTGCATGCCAATAAAAAGAAGCTCCTCTTCCCACTTTGTAAACTCGTTATTAACCTTCAGTGAAGAGCAGTTCTACTTAATTCGCTTATTTTTACGCTTTTTATCCTGGAATTCATCATGAATCCTTCCGCTGAAGACCTACCTCGTTATACCTATCAGTTACGAAAGAAATCGTTACAGTTGTCAAGATGGCGCCTCCATTTGAACTTTAATAAACTGTGTGAAACGGCTGATTTTATACCTCCATCCCTTCGAATCAGGGATCCTGTTCGCAATCCATTTTCATCCGTCGTCATACGCCGCGCCCAACTCCATCTGTTATCGTCTAGAATCAAAGGTTGCCATTCCAATATCCGATTTATTTCTAAGTCTGTCAAGGGATTGATCTTTCTGGTCTCTCAGCTACTAACCAATCCAGAAATGGCCGATCTGTTGCAATCCATCACAAGGGACATTCGGCACCAGAGGAACGATATAACGCAACGTCACAACTCCAAGCTTCATCACTGGATCAAGAAGTACAACTTCCCTGCCTATCTACTAGAAGCCTATCTTCCCCAGTCACCCCAAGGAGTGGTCAACCTCTCGGACTATGTCTTGCCATCTGCTGATGCTGAGATTCTGTCATTGGGCCTAAAATACAGACTGCCTGGGCCTTCTGATATTCCTCGCATCATAGCTGGTGTGGAACCCGCTCTCAGAGGCCTTAACCACCAAGACACCCATAAGATTAGGCATTTTGTCACCTCCACCCTTCAACGACCCTACAATATCCCTAAACCGTCCCTAGCCATGAATAGGGTTATCTCCCGTCTTAAACGCAATAGAGACATAGTTATAACAAAATCCGACAAAGGCTCACAGACCGTAATTCTCAACACTACCGTTTACAAGCAAAAAATGCAAAACGTTCTCGACCAACACTCCATTTTTTCTGCCATCACTGAACAGGAACATAAAGCATCCGTTAAGAATTTCCGTTTACTATTGTTAAGATTAAAAAGGTCCCAGCAGATCACTAAAGAGCAATATAACGACTTCACAGCTAACCTCGCCCAAATAGCCTACATTTACGGCCTTCCAAAAATTCACAAGCCCGATGTTCCCCTCCGACCAATCATATCTTACCATCTCTCTCCGGCATATACCCTGTCAAAATTTTTGTCCAACTTCTTGACCCCCCTTCTACAGTCTCCCCCATGGGAATATACCATTGCAAACTCCCCCTCGTTTGTGTCCTATATCACCAGCCTCACACCTCCCCCCAGGTCCATAATGGTTTCTTTCGATGTAACGTCTCTATATCTCTCACTTGCCCACCCCTTGATCATTAATAGTTTACGCACTTTCCTCGAAAATGCCCCCCTGTTAGACACCCTCACCGCGGAGACGGTTGTCGAGCTCACTTCCATATGCCTAGGCATGTCCACCTTCACATTTGATACCCAGTTTTTCAAGCAGACCAAGGGCTCCCCCATGGGTAGTCCCCTCTCAACCGTGGTGGCTGAGGTTGTCATGAGGTCACTGGACCAATGGATCACTTCACGCCATTCTTCAGACATCTTTCTATGGAGGCGGTACATCGATGATACCTTTTGCTTGGTAAGTGAGGTATCTGCCTCTCACATCCTATCTGACCTCAACTCCTTCCACCCAGACATAGCCTTCACCCATGAAACAGAAAATCACTCAGTCCTACCTTTCCTAGATACACTAGTCATACGCACCCCCAGCAGTTTCCATACCACAGTATACTATAAAAACAACACACCCCCACACCACACAAACTTCCGGTCACATTGCCCAACACCACACAAAATCAATACAGTTAGAGCTCTCACTAAACGTATCTTTACTCATTGTTCCCTCCCGTTATTCCAAACAATAGAAAAGGCTAAAATATTTTCATATTTATCCAAATCCGGCTACCCGATCCCCTTCATTCTTAAACACATGCATGACCCTCACCACAACAGTGCTCCAGCTATACACAGAAATATTTGCTCCCTTCCTTTTTGCCCCCAGTCTATCACCATAGCCAGGTTTTTAAGGCAACATGGCATTACAACATACTTCCAGAACCCACCTAACATCGCCACACTAATCCGACACCCCATTACCAGATCTTCCCTTCATGCGAGTGCTCTCCGTTCTGGTGGTGCTGTCTATTCCGTCTCTTGCGACCAATGCAATGCCACTTATGTCGGGGAGACGGGTAGATCCGTCGCCATCAGAATGGTTGAGCATTCCAGAAACATCTCTAATAAAAACCTAAATTCCCCTATTTACAGTCATTCTATGCAAACCGGTCATACATTTAATTTAACAAAGCCATCCATTCTATACAACAATATCAATAATAAGTACCAGAGACTTTTACTAGAGGCATTTGTGTCAATAAAAACAAACAGCATCAACAGGCATATAGATATACCGGAACAATACCATATGTTATGTGAATAGCCATAAGTTGCATTTACCTGCCCTTGATTAACACCATTCATAGTGCATATGTACTTAGTCCAGATTTATTAGCATTTAATCCCTATAATATTTTTAGCATATTTGTTCTTATTTTTATCTTTAAATACTTTTATCTTTTGCAATTATGTAAATTTTCTTTTCAGCTTTGTGTATATATGGATCCTCAGCGCGTTTATTACTCTTACCTGATGAAGGACGATATGTCCGAAAGCTTGTGTGCATGCCAATAAAAAGAAGCTCCTCTTCCCACTTTGTAAACTCGTTATTAACCTTCAGTGAAGAGCAGTTCTACTTAATTCGCTTATTTTTACGCTTTTTATCCTGGAATTCATCATGAATCCTTCCGCTGAAGACCTACCTCGTTATACCTATCAGTTACGAAAGAAATCGTTACAGTTGTCAAGATGGCGCCTCCATTTGAACTTTAATAAACTGTGTGAAACGGCTGATTTTATACCTCCATCCCTTCGAATCAGGGATCCTGTTCGCAATCCATTTTCATCCGTCGTCATACGCCGCGCCCAACTCCATCTGTTATCGTCTAGAATCAAAGGTTGCCATTCCAATATCCGATTTATTTCTAAGTCTGTCAAGGGATTGATCTTTCTGGTCTCTCAGCTACTAACCAATCCAGAAATGGCCGATCTGTTGCAATCCATCACAAGGGACATTCGGCACCAGAGGAACGATATAACGCAACGTCACAACTCCAAGCTTCATCACTGGATCAAGAAGTACAACTTCCCTGCCTATCTACTAGAAGCCTATCTTCCCCAGTCACCCCAAGGAGTGGTCAACCTCTCGGACTATGTCTTGCCATCTGCTGATGCTGAGATTCTGTCATTGGGCCTAAAATACAGACTGCCTGGGCCTTCTGATATTCCTCGCATCATAGCTGGTGTGGAACCCGCTCTCAGAGGCCTTAACCACCAAGACACCCATAAGATTAGGCATTTTGTCACCTCCACCCTTCAACGACCCTACAATATCCCTAAACCGTCCCTAGCCATGAATAGGGTTATCTCCCGTCTTAAACGCAATAGAGACATAGTTATAACAAAATCCGACAAAGGCTCACAGACCGTAATTCTCAACACTACCGTTTACAAGCAAAAAATGCAAAACGTTCTCGACCAACACTCCATTTTTTCTGCCATCACTGAACAGGAACATAAAGCATCCGTTAAGAATTTCCGTTTACTATTGTTAAGATTAAAAAGGTCCCAGCAGATCACTAAAGAGCAATATAACGACTTCACAGCTAACCTCGCCCAAATAGCCTACATTTACGGCCTTCCAAAAATTCACAAGCCCGATGTTCCCCTCCGACCAATCATATCTTACCATCTCTCTCCGGCATATACCCTGTCAAAATTTTTGTCCAACTTCTTGACCCCCCTTCTACAGTCTCCCCCATGGGAATATACCATTGCAAACTCCCCCTCGTTTGTGTCCTATATCACCAGCCTCACACCTCCCCCCAGGTCCATAATGGTTTCTTTCGATGTAACGTCTCTATATCTCTCACTTGCCCACCCCTTGATCATTAATAGTTTACGCACTTTCCTCGAAAATGCCCCCCTGTTAGACACCCTCACCGCGGAGACGGTTGTCGAGCTCACTTCCATATGCCTAGGCATGTCCACCTTCACATTTGATACCCAGTTTTTCAAGCAGACCAAGGGCTCCCCCATGGGTAGTCCCCTCTCAACCGTGGTGGCTGAGGTTGTCATGAGGTCACTGGACCAATGGATCACTTCACGCCATTCTTCAGACATCTTTCTATGGAGGCGGTACATCGATGATACCTTTTGCTTGGTAAGTGAGGTATCTGCCTCTCACATCCTATCTGACCTCAACTCCTTCCACCCAGACATAGCCTTCACCCATGAAACAGAAAATCACTCAGTCCTACCTTTCCTAGATACACTAGTCATACGCACCCCCAGCAGTTTCCATACCACAGTATACTATAAAAACAACACACCCCCACACCACACAAACTTCCGGTCACATTGCCCAACACCACACAAAATCAATACAGTTAGAGCTCTCACTAAACGTATCTTTACTCATTGTTCCCTCCCGTTATTCCAAACAATAGAAAAGGCTAAAATATTTTCATATTTATCCAAATCCGGCTACCCGATCCCCTTCATTCTTAAACACATGCATGACCCTCACCACAACAGTGCTCCAGCTATACACAGAAATATTTGCTCCCTTCCTTTTTGCCCCCAGTCTATCACCATAGCCAGGTTTTTAAGGCAACATGGCATTACAACATACTTCCAGAACCCACCTAACATCGCCACACTAATCCGACACCCCATTACCAGATCTTCCCTTCATGCGAGTGCTCTCCGTTCTGGTGGTGCTGTCTATTCCGTCTCTTGCGACCAATGCAATGCCACTTATGTCGGGGAGACGGGTAGATCCGTCGCCATCAGAATGGTTGAGCATTCCAGAAACATCTCTAATAAAAACCTAAATTCCCCTATTTACAGTCATTCTATGCAAACCGGTCATACATTTAATTTAACAAAGCCATCCATTCTATACAACAATATCAATAATAAGTACCAGAGACTTTTACTAGAGGCATTTGTGTCAATAAAAACAAACAGCATCAACAGGCATATAGATATACCGGAACAATACCATATGTTATGTGAATAGCCATAAGTTGCATTTACCTGCCCTTGATTAACACCATTCATAGTGCATATGTACTTAGTCCAGATTTATTAGCATTTAATCCCTATAATATTTTTAGCATATTTGTTCTTATTTTTATCTTTAAATACTTTTATCTTTTGCAATTATGTAAATTTTCTTTTCAGCTTTGTGTATATATGGATCCTCAGCGCGTTTATTACTCTTACCTGATGAAGGACGATATGTCCGAAAGCTTGTGTGCATGCCAATAAAAAGAAGCTCCTCTTCCCACTTTGTAAACTCGTTATTATAAAATAGGTTTATAAAGAAAAAAAGGAATTTGAATTTCTTGCAGAGGATTCAGTAATCAATAAAATAAAGTACAATTAAACATCTGAATTTGATAACTTTTGAACTCAACAAAGTTCTAACCATGAAACACTGCAGCGGTGGCAGAGGCACCATATTCATTGTACATAGTATCATGCATGTGTATGTAATTATCTTTTTTTAAATAGTACAGACTGTGCACTTTTGCATGTATTGACAAGATGTCAATAAAATTATTTTAATTGTCAATTGTCTACATGAAGTTGCCAATATTTTTGTTAGTGATGTTTTAATTATACAATAAAGGAATTATTTCACTTGTAGTAGCCTAATTATTTTACCATTATAAATTAACTTAATGTGTATTTTTATCATTGACCCTAATTTTCATGTTATTTGAAAGGGATTTTTTTTTTTTGTATTACCTGTCAAAACATGAAAGTAAAAATTTAGGCCATACATTTTAAATAGTCAAAAATGAATTAACCATGGACAAGCATAATATTTATTTCTTCAAATTTTTCAAAAGAATGGAATTTTAACATGGTTTTATATAAGTATGATCGTTTGATCAGTCTAACTTGAGAGCATCAGGACATCAACATTACAAGTCTTTTATTATTTTATACAGTTTATGCAAAAAAAAACTCATGAAACAGTAAGATAAAAACCATTATAAACTAAAAGCATTTTTAAAAGTAAATTAGTTTTTTTTTAAATATATATAAATAAATTACACTTTACCTTTATATAAACCAAGAGATTAAAAATTTATATATATTTTTAAATCTGTACCCTCTCTCAAATTACAATATGCATTTTTTTCATTTGTAATTTTTTTCTTAAAAATTATCCGCAACAATAATAAAGGGAAAGAAAAATCAAACCTTGATGTCAAACGTGACCAAACGTAAATACAAACAAAACTCTTTTATGATTTTATTAATCACAGAATTCATGTAAGTGTGAGTGAAAATTACGAATAAGAGCATGAATTATTTTAAAGTATTAAAATGAAATTAATGAAATGGAATTAAATCATGTAAAAAAAAATATTTTTTATATAGTCGTTTTTTTTTTTTCTTGACAATCATTTTCTCAAATCACAAAAACAACTATCCTTTTTTTATTATTTTATTTTAACACACAAAACGCGATATCCCAGCAAGGCATATTTGCGTCGATTTACATTTTTAAACTGAAGCAGTTATAAACATATTATACGAGAAATTAATTTTAAAAAAATAAAGAACAATAAGATAAATATATATCAAAAATAAAAATGGCCTATCCTGACCAGGAGCACATGTGCTTTACAGAAGGCAGAACGCCATCTGGTGAAACAGAAATCAACTAATCATTGATTTAGCCTGTTCCCTGATATTTGGCCAACCCAATTTCTTGATAAATCAAAAAAGCCATACACTAACACGTTTCGCGCTTTTTGGCGCTCGTCAGCGTGGAGTAGGCTGTACCACTGCGACCAAAGATATTTTTTGGTCCCAGAGGCTCCTTGAAAAAACAAGAAATGGGTATTTAAGGCCAAACTTGCGCAAATACGCTTAACACATGGAAAATGAAAGAAAAAATAAAAGATAAAAAGGTCAGGTGTTGAAATCAAAAATAAAAATGGCATATCCTGACCAGGAGAAACATGTGCTTTACAGAAGGCAGAACGCCATCTGGTGGAACAGAAATCAACTAATCATTGATTTAGCCTGTTCCCTGATATTTGGCCAACCCAATTTTTTTATAAATCAAGAAAAGCCATCCACGAATGCCATTATAATATGACATTTTTATTTTTGATTTCAACACCTGATATTTTTATCTTTTATTTTTTCTTTCATTTTCATGTGTAAAGCTTATTTATGCAAGTTTGGCCTTAAATACCCATTTCTTGAAAAAAGAAGCCTCTGGGACCAAAAAATATTTTTGGTCGCAGTGGTACAGCCTACTCCACGCTGACGAGCGCCAAAAAGCGCGAAACGCGTTCGTGGATGGCTTTTTCTTGATTTATCAATAAATTGGGTTGGCCAAATATCAGGGAACAGGCTAATTCAATGATTAGTTGATTTCTGTTCCACCAGATTGCGTTCTGCCTTCTGTAAAGCACATGTGCTCCTGGTCAGGATATGCCATTTTTATTTTTGATTTCAACACCTGATCTTTTTATCTTTCATTTTTTCACATTAAAATATTAAAATATACAAGTTTCAGAGTCATAATCAACAATCAATCAATTCTGTCACCGTTTGCTTTTGTGAATGGAATAAATACCCAAATATGGCCATTTTTTATAAGCATCGGTGGTTCAGTGGTAGAATGCTCGCCTGCCACGCTTCAGGTTCGATTCCCGGCCGACGCATTTTTTTTTTTTTTTTTTTACAATTTTTAAAACTCATTTATATTATTAAAATATACAAGTATCAGAGTCATCAATCAACAATCAATCAACAATTCTGTCACCGTTTGCTTTTGTGAATGGAATAATTTGGATTATAGATTATAAACACAAGGTAATAAGACCAAATCCAATGATAAGGCACAATTTGGATTATAGATTATAAACACAAGGTAATAAGACCAAATACAATAATAAGGTACAATTTGGATTGAAGATTATAAACACAAGGTAATAAAAAAGAGTTGCGGCGATATATGATCTCCTATTTCTAACAAGGTAATAAGACCAAATCCAATGATAAGGCACAATTTGGATTATAGATTATAAACACAAGGTAATAAGTCTAAATCCAATGATAAGGTACAAATTGGATTATTCTATATACAGTTATCAGCGTCATGCGTTCTTAATTCTGTCACCGTTTGCTTTTGGTTCAGTGGTAGAATGCTCGCCTGCCACGCGGGCGCCCCGGGTTCGATTCCCGGCCGATGCATTTTTTTTTTTACAATATATACAGTTATCAGCGTCATGCGTTCTTAATTCTGTCACCGTTTGCTTTTGGTTCAGTGGTAGAATGCTCGCCTGCCACGCGAGCGCCCCGGGTTCAATTCCCGGCCGATGCATTTTTTTTTTACAATTTTAAAACTCATTTATATATTATACAAGAATGACATCCACGGCGCCAATTTATAATTGTAACGAATAGTATTTTAATAAAAGCATTTAATAGGGTAAACCCCGGGCGTTGCCCGGGTCATGGGTCATTCGGCTAGTAGATTATAAACACAAGGTAATAATATCAAATCCAATGATAAGGTACAATTTGGATAATAGATTATAAACACAAGGTAATAAGACCAAATCCAATGATAAGGCACAATTTGGATTATTAAAATATACAAGTATCAGTCATAATCAACAATCAATCAATTCTGTCAACGTTTTCTTTTGTGAATGGAATAAATACCCAAATATGGCCATTTCTTATAAGCATCGGTGGTTCAGTGGCGAGAATACTCGCCTGCCACGCGAGCGGCCCGGGTTCGATTCCCGGCCGATGCATTTTTTTTTTTACAATTTTTAAAACTTATTTATATCATTATTATTAAAATATACAAGTATCAGAGTCATCAATTCTGTCATTGTTTGCTTTTATGAATGGAAAGCTTTTACGTAATATACGTAAAATACGTAACTAATATGACTGAAATTTTAGCAGTATGTATAGTTGCATCAGGAAAAACTTATATTGAATATTTCAGGTCTCTATCCCGAATATTCTTCGAGTTATTTGCAAATTTGAGTTGCAAATTTGCTCTTTCGCTCGCAAGCAGCGCCTCTAGGGGTGAAGATGGGAGGTAATATCAGCTGACCTAATGTACATGTAAAACGTGTTTTAACAGGACATAGAAAGAAATATGGAAGAGATATTTGTCGCATTTTTAGCCAAGAAAAATTGAAATTGATAGGTTCTGGGCAAAAATATTTGTTTTTTTTTAATCAGAAAATGATTATGACAATATTGCAGTATCATATTTGATTATCAGATACAAAATTATATCCGGAAAAATTCCAAAAAGCAGAGACCACAGGTGAAGCCAGTTCATTTTTAATATGCAGGAACAAAATTCTAACAGAGAAACATTCATTCGAGCAGAAGACACAAAACCAGATCATCTCTTTAAAAAAATATCGCTTCTCAGACACAAAGTTTGGAACGGGACGTTTCACAAGAATGACATCCACGGCGCCAATTTATAATTGTAACGAATAGTATTTGAATAAAAGCATTTAATCGGGTAAAACCTGGGCGTTGCCCGGGTCATTCGGCTAGTATATATATGTCATAATTTGTATATACCAAGATGTAATCCCAGCACAATCTATGCAATGTATCGTCCAAAAAGTTTTAATAAAAGTTAGGCCTCGCGAAAAAGAGAGAACAGCAATTACCAGGATTGCATCATTCAGGAAGTAAAGGTCACTACCCAGGAACCATAAAACTAAGTTCAAAGACCTTCTTCTTCCTGGAGGATGGTAACCATGAAAAGACAATGGAGGTACCAACATCCAATCAAAGTTCAGCATGAACAACTAACAGCCAACCAAAAGTAACCACGTAGACGATCTCAACCAATGAGAGGCATAGAGAGTAAACGAGGAAGATCTCAGACGCAAAGTTAGTCAGGAGGAAGGGGACCCGACTAGGAGCAAGAGGTGTCCAGTTCCCTCTCACCAAGGTAACATTTTCTCCGATCATGTGATAGGAAAGTACTCCATTTAGTCTTAAACTTTCTCCCTTATTCGCGAAGTCTTAGATTCAATCCCATCCTGGTTTTCCTCTCGTTATTTCCCCTGTGGAACCCTACCATTCAAATACGACTGCGCCAGATATCATCAACCACCACAAGTCACCAATCCTACAGTAAGTCAACAGGATCTTACATAGGAACAACAATCAACAATCAAAAAAAGGTAAATTACTAAATATATATATATATATAAGATAAAAAATATTGGGGGGACCTTGTCATCAGGTGTTGAACTCTCCCAGCCATTTCTTCCACCTATCTACTATTGTATTAGTTTGGTTTGCTGCCTAAATAGCCTCTTCAAAATTTGAAAGACTTCTCAGAAAATGTTTTCAAGGAATTTTGGACTTGAGCTTTAGAACAGTAACTTAGGGTCTGGGAGGTTAAAATGGCCAAACAGTTAAGCGGGTTTACCACAGATTTACAATGGATTAGTCCCAGGCCTTCTCATTAATTTTATCATTTCAGTAAGGGCCCCCCCCTAGTAGGAATTATTTTTATTGAAATAGGGCTAATTTGTTTGTATTATTTTAGATAGGGAAGCAGCTTACCATCCTTGTTTTGGCGAGAATGATTAAGACGACTTACATGAGCCCCCTGATTAAATGGGCTCAGCAATGGTGAAGTTGAATGGCCAACAGCTATTAGTCTGTTTTTGACGAATGGTAACGAAAAATAATCTGCAAATATATGCTTAGCGATGGCGAGAGAGGACAACCTACATGAAACAGATGATCAAACACAGTACAGCGAAGGAGGTAAATGACATAGATCATCAACACGTGAAGCGATGGTAAACCATCTACAAGAAGCAGATAAACGGATACGTACAGCGATGGTAAATGACAACAACCTAGAAGAAGCAGATGATCAAACACTTACAGAACATTTACAGTGATGGTAAATTACAACAACTCAGAAGAAGCAGATGACAAACACTTGCAGCAATAGTAAATGACAAAAACCTACATGAAGCAGATGATCGAGCACGTGCAGTGATGGTAAAGGAGGACAACATAGAAGAAGCAGATGATCGAACACTTACAGCGATGGTGAGGGAGCACAACCTACAGGAAGCAGATTATTGGACACGTTTAGCAAAGGTACCAAAGAATATGCTACAAAAGAAGCTGATCTGATGTCTTTTGGCATTGGTAATGAAAGACGGCCTGAAAGACACAGCTGCTCAGACTTGTTTCATCAATAATAAATAGAAGATAGCCTTCAAGAAGTAGCTGATTGGCTATGTTTTGTCGTCGCTGGTGCTTAAAGACAATCTGCAAGAAGTCGCTGATCGGTTGTGTTTCTCGGTGATGTGTGGGACATGATAATCATGATGGGTAGTTAGCGCCAGTGTGCCAGTTCATCATTCAGCGATGGTAAAGTTAAATAACCAAAAAGAAGTCATCATTCGTCTGGGTTTCAGGGATGGTAAGCCGTCCCGCTTTCCTGAGACATAAGATACAACAGGTTATTCTGCTTGGAGGTAATAAAGTCGTGAGATTTTAAGTGTTTTTCGTTGCTGTTACCTTTTTAAAAAAACTACCGGTATATTCAGATCTCTACATGCACTCATAATTCGGGCGCCAGCGGCTGCAAAAAAGCAGACTACAAATTTATTTATATATCTATGGCACATGTAGAGACCTGACCATGTACCTGATAGCAATAAATTTTGAAGGGAAAATAAACCACTTCTTTTCTACTAACCATATTCTATTCAGACTGATAAATATTTTTCAAATTTCACATCAAAAATTAAGATTAAAAACAAAAAAAAAACTTAAATGTAAAATATATTGGGAGTACAAATAGGTTTTGAGGGATTTGCGAAAGAAGCCACAACAAATCTATATCTATATATATATATAAAAATAAATAGTTGTATAAAATAGTTGTATAAAATTTGTAAATTGTTATTATTTAGCATAGATAGAGAGAAAAAAAAATCCTTTACTTCTAAAACATCATCTAGTTAATTATATATTTATAATTAATAACAATAAAATTCGTTCAAAAGACGTTACGTTGTTAAATTTTATTGTTATTAATTATAAATATATAATTAACTAGATGATGTTTTAGAAGTAAAGGATTTTTTTTCTCTCTATCTATACTAAATAATAACAATTTACAAATTTTATAATTTGAATTTAAATAATCAAAATAATGAAGATAATTTTAATAGAATACTTAACTATAAAACTATACAACTATTTATTTTTATAATTAATTTAGATTTAGCTTGCTAATCTAACCAAATCTACTTGATATGATTTATCATTCTGATCAGTTTGCTCCTTAAGTTTTAAATGTAGTATCACTGTTATATTTTTATTATATAGTTTTTACACTATATATATATATATAAATGAATGGCTGTCTGTGTGTGTACTCTATAGATTCAAAAACCATACATCCAATCGCCGTGAAATTTTGGGATATTATTAGGTATATCCCCGGAAAGGTTTTCGAAAAATAATTTCTTGAATATCCTAGAGTTATTTGCAGATTTGTAGCTTTAACTCGCAAGCAGCGCCACCTTGCGACGGAGATAGGCTTAGGTCTGACCCACATCCTATCGAGAGAATGTAATCGTCCGGCCGCCGGCCGGATGGACAGTCCAAGTACCCACCGACCAATCAGAGGGGTCAAGAGGTCCTGGCGCGCGGGGGCAGAGTTGGTGACACAGCTGTGCCAAGTAGACAAGAAAAAAGCCTCGCGGGGGCTTGCCTAAGATGACCTCCGGGAACTTCGTCCATCTTCCATAAACGACCATGATTTTATTCAACTTATCGAGTATTTTTCAAGGGACCGGGAAAAAATGTTCACTAGATAAAACGATGATTTTGTAATGTATAAATTAGGAAAGACAAAATTCAGGATGACACGGCACACAGGGACCGGGAAAAAATGATGACTTTATCGAGAGATTCAAATTTACGAGTTTCAAATTATCAAAATATATCTATTATTTTTTTTATAAGTTTATAGAGAATTGTTTTAACAAATGTTCGTTAGACAAACCTTTACTAGGGTAAAACCCGGGCAAAGACGGGTACATCCGCTAGTCTATATATATATATAAAAATGAATGTCTGTCTGTGTGTACTCTATAGATTCAAAACCATACATCCAATCGCCGTGAAATTTTGGGATATTATTAGGTATATCCCCGGAAAGGTTTTCGAAAAATAATTTCTTGAATATCCTTAGAGTTATTTGCAGATTTGTAGCTTTAACTCGCAAGCAGCGCCACCTTGCGACGGAGATAGGCTTAGGCAGGAAGTCTGCCCCACCCCCTGTCGAGAGAATGTAATCGTCCGGCCGCCGGCCGGATAGACAGTCCAAGTACCCACCGACCAATCAGAGGGGTCAAGAGGTCCTGGCGCGCGGGGGCAGAGTTGGTGACACAGCTGTGCCAAGTAGACAAGAAAAAAGCCTCGCGGGGGCTTGCCCAAGATGACCTCCGGGAACTTCGTCCATCTTCCATAAACGACCATGATTTTATTCAACTTATCGAGTATTTTTCAAGGGACCGGGAAAAAATGTTCACTAGATTAAACGATGATTTTGTAATGTAGAAAATTAGGAAAGACAAAATTCAGGATGACACGGCACACAGGGACCGGGAAAAAATGTTCACTTTATCGAGAGATTCAAATTTACGAGTTTCAAATTATCAAAATATATATATATTTTAAATAAGTTTATAGAGAATTGTTTTAACAAATGTTCGTTAGACAAACCTTTACTCGGGTAAAACCCGGGCGAAGCCGGGTACATCCGCTAGTATTATATAAATAGCATCGGACCTTGTAAGGTTTCATGTTAAGGCTTCATCATTTCTCCAAAAAAATCAGAAGGAGTCTTTTCACTCAAGTGTAAAGAACCTTTTTTTTTTTTTGGTGCTCTAACCATGTCAACCTTTGTGCCAACAAAACACAATTTGCGGGAAGCGCTGCTTTATTGTTTCAATTTGAAGAAAAGTGCAGCTGATGGACATCGATTGCTGCGTGAGGCATATGGGGAACATGCTCTATCAATAAAAGCATGTGAGTACTGGTTTCGGCGTTTCAAAAGTGGCTATTTTGACACCAGAGACAAAGAACGCGGAGGAAGGCCAATAAAGTTCGAAGACGCTGAGTTGGAGGCTTTATTGGACGAAGATTCAAGCCAAACTCAAGAGGAGCTCGCTGAAACCTTGGGAGGGAATCCGTATGCTGCCTGAAAGATGGGAAAAAGTCATAGCTAAAGATGGAAAATACTTTGAATGAAATATATTGTACTGATTTCTCTGAATAAAGCTTTGAATTTATAAAAAAAAAATCCCTCAAAACTTATTTGTACGCCTAATATATAAGATTGCGCATATAAGATAAAAAAAAAAACTTTAAATTTATAAAAAATATATATATAAAGGACTAAAAGGGAGGATTAAATTATATGTATATAAGCTAAAAAGGTAACTAAAGAAATTATCTAGACCACAATCACCCATCTATCCCACCTAACTCACCATCCAGCAACCCATTTCCATGATTGGAAAATAGCGGCCAAAGCAGTCAGGCCAGCGGCCTGCGCTTTCAGTAACTCCCTGTCCTCAGCCTCTCCTTAGAAAAAAAATCTATTCTAATGTAAATTTTCCTCTTCCTTGCCCCAGTGTTGCCATCCCCCCCCCCAAATGTTATCATCACCCTTGATGATTGCTTGACAAGACTTGACATAATAGCTGTGCATTTTAACGCCATTTTTTCTTTTATTAATAAAATAACTTTTTTCAGCCATTTCTGCGATGAAAGAATATTATTGGCAAAAAAAAAAAAAATTGAATATCATGTCCATATTTATTTATTTAAATACTTTTTCCAATAATTCTTCAACACAATGCCAGATACATAAACAATGAATGCGGAGAATTAGATACCAGAATTAGGGAATACCAACAGAGTTTAATGGGGAGAAGGGCGTTAAAAACTAAATCGGGGAACATGCATTATATGCGGGTAATATAGTCCAGAATGGAATGATATTGAGATATTTCACAGAAATATAATATTTAAAAAGGAAATATTATTATTATTTTTTAAAGGATGGGTATCATGATAAATGGGGATAAGAACTGTAAATATTGCTACGTCTACCCAAACGCTGTTCATGTTCTTTGATCGGGATGGCACAAAGATAGCACACGTGAGTTGCTAAAGGATGCAGTGAAAGTTAGTGCTTTATTATATGTCTCACTGAACAGAAGGAGTACAATAAATGGGACTTGCCTTCAACTTCCCCGTCAGAAGAATCCTTGGCGCCGTGAATGTCACTCTTGTGAAACATTCCGCTACACACTATACACGTCTAGCTTGGACTACACCGCCTTGTAGGCCGCTCAGATGTCAGGCTCTCTTGGCACCGTCTTGCAGGATCATCCACATCCCCGGAGGCTACTCGCAGCGCCTATCTCCCTAACACATGGGCCATCCCCATTGTCAATTATTGATGGAAGTGAAGCACAGAGTTGCCCAGTTTTGAGCATAAGGGTTCTTCTTTCTTCTTTCAGAGCAGAGCAATCAAAAATATTTGTCTTTTGGATTTAATCAAAAATATAGTGAGTGATTTCATTTTTTAGTTTTGAATTACAGAAGGTACAAATCGGGTCCTCACCGCAGAGCATCTTGGTGTGGTTTTCTCTAAAAAAAACTTGAAAGTATTCTAACTTGTGCGAATAGTCTTACAACCGGGAAAGGAAAATCACCTAAAAGGTATCCCTCCATCATGAAAGATATGTGAATGTCTTTGTAGTGAGAGTATAGCTTAGATTTATCCATTCTTGTAAGGTCGTTTTGTATAGATTGGTCTGCCGCTGTTTTTAAGAGCCCTGTAATCGCGCTCCTCAGCGTTTCAGGATCATCACAGGAAACAAGTGCAGGGGATCCATTATTGTTAAGCATATTGGGGAGCTTTTTAATGAAACCGATGGGTGTGCCCGAAGCATTAGACAGTTCCCGTGTTCTATTAAAACATATACGCGGCAATCTGTCACTGCTCATATTCAACACCCGCAGCCAATACTTCAGGGTTAATTTTAAAGCTGTTACACTCAATGAGATACGACCGGTTTCTAATCTGATTATGTAGCCTGGAGTGTATCTGGGCAGATTCAGGAACCTACGGATAAATATGTCTTGTATACTGTCCAGTAAGTCTTTATGCTCTGTTACCCACAATGGAGCGGCATACATCAGGACAGCTATCACTATTGTATCAAAGAGTTTGATTGATAAATTTATTGACTTTGCTTTTATTAATATTGGATGTGTGACGTTAATTGCTGTGAGTGCTTTTCCTTTAAAGTAATTTGCCGGGTGAGTAGTTGTTATTGTTGGTGTCAGAGGGAATCCCAAGTATGTATATCTTGAAGTTATTGTTATGGGTTTATCATTCCAGAACCATCTATCCTTATTTGAGGGTTTACCTCCATTACGGAACACCATAATCTTTGACTTGGACTCATTTAGTGTCATTAAGTTCTCTCATCGAGATATTCTTTCAGTATTTTGATCTTCTTTTGGAGGTTCATCCTGGACTCACCTATAATTGCTATGTCGTCGGCGTACAGCAATGAATGGATATCTCCAAATTCTGGCAAATTTACACTCGTCAGGTCTGAATTATTATAAATTTCGATTAAGTCCGTGATAAATAATATAAAGAGCAGTGGGGAAAGTGGTTATCCCTGGAGGATTCCCGAGGTTATCTTAATACTTTCCGTAAATGATCCCTTCCATCTGATAGCTATAGTTGCTTGTTCGTAGTAACTTCTGATCGTACTTATGAATTGGTAACTTATGCCTAGGTTGTAAAGTTTTTTCCAAAGTATTGAGTGAGGTACAGTATCAAATGCCTTCCTTGGATCGACAAAAAAAAAAAAGACATATAGTTTTCCCCTCTTTTTTCTTAATGATAGTTGGATTAAAGTAGTTAGTGTAAATATGTGGTCAATACATGATCTTCCTTTTCTAAATCCCGCTTGGTTTTCCGGTATAACCCTTCTTCCCTCGACCCATTCCTCCAGTCTTGATCTTAGGATTGAAGTGAAAAGCTTTGATACATTGCTAATCAGTGCAATACCTCGGTAGTTAGAGGGGCTGTTCTTATAACCATTTTTAAAGATTGGGTGTATAGTGGAATTAGTCCAAATTGCTGGGTATTTTCCAGTCGTCATAACACTATTGTAGAGTTGTTTCAACAGCAGTATGTACGAATCAGGGAGTATTTTTAATACTTCATTGGGGATGCCATCGGGCCCGCATGCCTTTTTACTCTTCAAACCAGCTATCTCCTTGCATATGTCTGCATTGGTTATCTCTGAGTCCAATATAGGATCGTTCTGAGAAATCACATTATGTAAATTACAAATTCTCAAATTTTTCTCTGTAGTCATTAGTTCGCGGTAAAAGTTCAGCCAGTCCTGTATAGCTATTTCTCCTTGGATTATAGATGTGCTTTTGTAGAGCGCAATAGTTTTCCAGAAGGTCTTTGAGTCTTTAGCATTTCTGAGTATTTCCTGTTTTTCATTATCAAAGCCTTTCCTTTTTAGATCCAATAAAGCGAGATATTTCTTTCTGGAAGAAGCATAACATTCCCTGTCTTCCAATCTATTTGTTTTACGATATTTCTTCAGACTTTCTTTTGCCAGTTTTTTCATATCATAGCAGTCCTTATCGAACCACGGCTTAGATTTCCTGGGGCCGCCCTTAATTGAGTACGTTATTTTTGCAGATGACATTGCTTCCAAAATTCGCTGATTGAAAGTGTATACAAGGTCATCGGAGGCTGGTATGTTTTTTTCCCGCAATTCTCCCAGTTTCATTTTAAACATTGCGAGTCCATCGGCTGACCATCTATATCTCGTAATATTATAATCTTCCCGTTTGGTTTTTTCTCATTGAAGTTTTGGCCTTTTATCGTTAAAACCAAAGGGTGGTGGTCAGAGTACAGTTGGTCATCGTCTTTGAAGTCCAGTAAAATTTGTAGTGAACCCTGTGATAGTATGCAATAGTCAATAGTCGAAGAGCCTCTTTCAGATATGTATGTAAAATCTCCATCTTTATCCCCTCTAGATCTTCCATTAACTATTGTCAAAGAATTATCTTCCAGGAAATCAAGAAGTTTATCAGACAGAGACGATATTATATTATCTTTGGCCCTTCTTTCCGATGTTAGAGGGAGCTGGAAATTAAGTGGATTGTGTAGTCCTCCCAACTTCCCAGAGTTCTGATGTTTAAATCTCCAAGTAAAATTATTTCCTTTCCATCTGCTATTTGCTTTTGAATGTATGTAGACAGTTTATCTAAGTTATGCAGCTGTAGTTGGTTTGGAGGAAGGTATACAAATATCAAACAGATAACATGTTGGAGGGCTCTTGTGTTTGTTGATAAGAAAATAAATAACCAAGTGCCATCCTTTTCTGAACTGTCTACTCTATATTGCCCGCCTTCCCTAAAACCGACAATCATACCCCCTGATCCTCTTCCCCTTCCAGATTCTTTGGTGGCAGGTAATTCGATAATTTGATAATCTTTTAGTGTTATGTTAGTCCTGTTCAGGCACCATGTTTCAAGTAGAGCAAAAATTTCGTAGTTCTTTATGTGCTCGAGGAGTGGAAATATCGAAAGAATCCTATAGAAACCATTTATATTCCAACATATTATTTTTTCCGCGATGTCTCGCGAATTTTCAGAAAAATTTGCATTGTCAGCGTCTTGAGAATCATATTTACATGTATTTATGTCGAAGTAACTTTCCGTTATTTGATTATAGAGGGTGGAGAATTAATTTGTGATTTTAATGTCGTATTTCTTCTATTTACACAATTGTTTCTACGAGGTTGTTGCTATATAGCATCTCCTGTGCTATCAACAACTTGGCCATTCATCACTTTACAGACTTTATCATTTACAAAAAGCTTGTTAACTCTCGACTTCGATTTTATTCCCCTTTCACCCAATTCTTTCCTTTTTGCAATTAGGATGCGCCGTTGCTCTCTAACATTTTTACTATAATCTTTACTTATCGAAATTTTAGTATCTCCGAGTTTGTAGGCATATATATAGATATCATAGTCTTTGGTGAGTTTAATATATGTTTATGACTAGTGATTTAGATGTTACATTAAATTTGAAAGATTGCGTGAGAATGCTCTATTTTTTTCTGACAAGAACAACAGAATTTTGTCGAAACATCGAGAAAATAAAACTTTTTATTGCCGAGGTGTCTCTTATTTTGAAATAAATTTATGAAGTACCATAGTTATAAGTTTAAAAAATAGTTGACTAGGAGTGTGTTTCTATTTACACGGCGCCTATCACTAACTATGCCCCACTTTCTGCTGATAAGCAAACTGAAGGCTGCACAGATAGACCGTCTATCTGATGTCCTACAAACGTCGCCAGAGTGGGTTGGGTGACCTTTATCCTATCTCGAGATACGGTTCCATCCATCACCCTGGTGACTGCAAGGATCTGTATACACACATCCCTTGTTTCTCTCTCAATTTTACAAAGAGATAAAGTGAGAAAATTAAATAATTAATTTCATTGATTATGTTTGGAATTATTTTTAGCGCGAAGTTTTCTTCTATAAATAAAAAGCGCGATTTCTGCGATTATATTGTTACTAGCCAAGTGACCGGGTGAAGGGCCTGGGAAGACAAGTTTTAAAATAATTGTTGACTTTGCTTAGAATTTTTAATGAAACTGATTCCAAGAATATTAATAAAACATTATATTTATTGATTTATAAGAGAGAAAACAAAATATAAAAGAGAAACTAATATTAAATAAAGGAACTTTTTATGGTTAGCGCCTATTTACCTGTGATCTTACACACATACTCTCTGGTAATAATTAATTAATTAATATATATACACCAACAATTTTATTAATCAACCAGGCGCGATATTGCAATATTTGCACCTATTACAGAGGAAACGAACAAAACAACAAACAAATTATAAATTATAATTAAATATTTATAAATTTACATGTATTATTCGACAGAGTTAATAAAATTTATATAGACACACAAAGTGGCAGACGTAAGAGAGTTAAATCATTTAGATCAGGGAACAAACGATGTCTCACTTCTGCAAAGTTCGGACAGTCGTAGATGAGGTGAAGAGCAGTTTGTTCAGTTTCTTCGCAGGAACAATTTGATGTTTCTGATAGACCTTTTTATGTAAGTATTTCTGGAATTTTCCGTGTGATGTGACAAATTGAGTGACTATAAAATTTGGATGGAACTGTGTAGGAATTTCGTTTGGAAAAATAGTGCGAATTGTGTAATTAGCATTATGAATGGACTGGGAAGACATGTTAAGAGTATGAATGTTGGCTTAAAAATTGCAATGTGTATATTCTGATTTCTTAGAAGCATAATTTTAAGTAAGGTTAAATGAAAATACATTTTAAGCAAAGTATATACATTCGGGCAAAGATATCAGTTCATGCTTGTAAAAAAAAAAAAAAAAGAAACAAAATTATACTAACACAATTATGATAAAGATAATTACAATTGAATTTTAGAAACACGAAATATCTATCATCAGAAATTAACAGAATTCAATAATTAAAACGCACATGTTTTGAAAACAAAAAGCAATTTGGGGTGATGATAAATAAATACATTTTAATTTGAAAGCAAAAATCTACGATTGTAAAATTGAATAAATTAAAAAATATATATATATATAATTACTAACATTTGGAGAATAAAAATAAGTGTGACACACGAAGTAAAAAATAATGAAAATTTTGATACATAGATCGCTTATGTATAGTTCAATATCTATGGAAATTGCTTAAAACTTTACAACAAAAACTCTGTTTATGTATTATCAATATAGATGACGCTTTTCAGCGGTCGTTTGCTTACAAGGTTTCTAAATAACAAGGAGGATTCTATTTAGATAGAGCTTAACGTGACGTACTTTATTACCAGTAGCTGCTAGTGGAATTAATAATTAGATACACTTGTCTCCAATTTTCTATAATTATTATTCTTAACTAGCTAAATGACCTAATCAATGCCGAATTTACTGGAGTGAATTTTTACCGAGTGCTTATGTAAAATAGAAGGCTGTTTTTTTTATATCAAATAACATTTTTACAATTATTACCTGGATTCTCTCAGAGTAAATGTTTGCCTAATGAAGAATGCTTTAACAAATATTATTTATTATAATTGGGGATCATATATTATAATTAAATAATCCATTGTTTC
Source organism: Cordylochernes scorpioides (assembly GCA_030710605.1). Lineage (NCBI taxonomy): Eukaryota > Metazoa > Arthropoda > Arachnida > Pseudoscorpiones > Chernetidae > Cordylochernes > Cordylochernes scorpioides. The sequence goes on along the minus strand of CP092884.1, from coordinate 26,888,226 downwards.
ACTTTGAAGTATCATATATTATCTTTCTCTCTTTTTCGACTTCGGCCTCCATCCCGAGGCAACAAAACTAACAAGTATGGCGAAGACTACCATCTACAAGTACCATCTTGGTCTTGAGGTGGGTAACACCAGCCATCACATCGACCTGCCCACTCTGTGGGAAATAACTCTCGCAGTCCATCGGTGTCGCAGTCTTTCCCGCGGTGGGCTCTACCATTGACGACTTGTAGATATTTTTATATTTATGTATATTAATAAATTTTACATTTTACATTTATTTATCTATATTTATCCTTATTTAATATTTTTATTAATATTTAGTTAATTTTATATTTAACCTTATATAATCTTATATGAACAATGTAACAAAGAAGTTTCTATCTCTCTCAAGTGATATAATTTGAAAAATGAATATTTAATAATGATACACAAAATGATAATGATAGTTTTATAGCACATTATTTGGAATCCTCATGAGAAATAATTAGTGATAATGAGACGAAATTCTGAGCAACGAATGATCCTAGCTGATTCTGTGAAAAAGAAAACCAAAACTTAATACATTTATTGATAGAATGTCCAATCTTTCACAGCTACAGAAGTAAAAAAAATCCTATCGAAGAAATGTGCGAAATTGTGGGGAGCAAAGACATCTATGTAAAATTCAATAATTTTGTAGATTCATTTTAGATTTTCTTTTCTGTTTGAGAAAACCAAATTTTTAGTTTAAATACAAGGTATGTCCCATAAGTTCCCGGACTGGGTCCATAAAAAAAAAGGTAAGATTTTTAAAATTTTTTTTTTATTAAAACTTTTCAAAGTAATCCCCCCTTGCTTCAACGCACCAGCGCCATCGTTTCTCCCAATTGTCGAAACAGTTTTTATAAGCTTCTTTTGGAATGCTCTTCAATGCTAACGGCGATTTTTCTATTATGTCATCCCTGGTGTCAAAATGTCTTCCTTTTAGAACTGCTTTAAGTTTGGGGAACAGGAAAAAGTCATTTGGTGCGATGTCTGGGAAATAGGGTGGTTGAAGTAGGATTTGTGTCCCGTTTTTCGCCAAAAAGCTAGTCATCAAGTGCGCTGTGTGAGGGCGAGCATTGTCATGGTGTAGGATCCAGCCACCATTAGTCCATTTTTCTGGCCTTTTTTTTCGAATCGCTTCCCTTAAACGGCGAAGAATGCCCAAATACATTTCTTTAATAACTGTTTGGCCTGCAGGAAGAAACTCGTGATGAACAATGCCCTTGTTATCCGAAAAAGCGACCAGCAACACCTTGTTTCTGGATTTTTTGGGTCTAGGCTCACCCTAACCTCTCCACTCGGCACATTTAGGTTTGGTTTCAGGGTCATAGCCATAGACCCATGTCTCGTCGCCTGTGATTATATTGTCTTTCCATTCTGGATCCGTTCTTGTCATTTCCATCATGTCCTCACAGGTTGCAAGCCGACACAGTTTTTGCTCATTGGTGAGGAATCTTGGGATGAATTTTGCAGGAGTCTTTTTGAGCTTCAAATCTTCGGTTACGATCCTTCCAATCGTTGTTTTAGAGATGCCTGTGTCTTGCTCTAGCTCCAGCAAAGTGGTTCGAGGATTTTCTTTTATCAAATCGGTGATTTTTTGCACATTTTCATCAGTCCTTTGAAATTTTGGGCGTCCTTGACGAGGATCATCTTCAACGGAAATTCTGCCAACTTTAAATCTAGAATGCCATTCAAAAAACAGTTGTTCTCTTTGGGGCGTCATTGGGGAATGCTTTATTAAGCATTTCAAAAGTTTCGGTTGCTGATATTTAAAGTTTCACACAAAATTCTATGCAAATCCTCTGCTTCAATTTTTGTTCCATCGTAAAATCGCCGCAGCGCTAGGTGTGACCTTTAAATAAATTAGAATAACCTTGGCGCGCGCGCAAGTACCGCCTCGATATTGGTACCACCGTGTAGCCAGATATTTTTTCTATAATAAACAGTCAAATTCATTTACATTTTTCATTTATTTATTTTTTTATGGACCCAGTCCGGGAACTTATGGGACATACCTTGTATATACTGGTTTGGTTTTTTTAGTTTGTTTATTAAATTAGGCCGCTAAAATGTACTCAGTCGCAAGTATCCCAAGCTGGGATATCGCGTCCAAAATGTCAAATAAATTAATGAGAGAGAATTATAATAAATTACATATTGTAATCGGCCGGCGCGTATATCGGCCTGAAATAAGTTACAACCTTCGCCAATAGATGGCGCTTTAGCCTATTTCTAGTCTGCGACTGATGTGGGAGTCGCCTACTGCTGTGGTCCTGTTTCCTGGGGCTAATAATTGTAAATAGCTGTTTATATTGGTTCTGGGGTGTAAATTACTGTAAATACCTGTTTATATTGGCTCTGGGATATAAATTACTGTAAATACTCGTTTATT